>JAKZZE010000021.1:0-600000 GCA_024220505.1 Rhizopus arrhizus
TAAGTGTATTCGAGATCTCAGAGTTTCGTTTTTACAGTTGCTTATTTTCTTAAACATATAATGCTAGTACTTTGTTATAGTGAATAGGGTAAAAACAAAAGGGGGGATTCAATGGGAAATACAAAATAACTACGGTTTTATATATTTTTTAAGAGCTACTAAAATTTACTAATATGCTGTGAAATCTGAAAGCAAACGGGAGAGATATGGGGAAAATTGAAAGAAGGCTAGACAAGCACTACATTTTTGGCGAAAATTGAAATATGCAAAAAAATCACTAAAAATGACCTTATGCCTGAAGGATGTCCGGCACAGTTCCGGTTTACATAACATAATGTATATTTTGGACTGTCTTTCAGATGGTATATGCCACAAAAGTCGCAGACATATGGCGGAGATACAATGTTGATTTTAATTTTTGTGCACCAGTTTTGTCCGCTACTGTACGTTCCTTTTCGGTAAAAGGAGTTGTTCTATCTGGATTTTGCTCCAGAAGAATTTCCTCCACCTTATCGATTGTATCATTGTTGTACATGTCTTCTTCTTCAGACATGTATTGTTGTTGAAGCAAATACTCACAGTTTGGATAGTTGTTATAAACACCTTGATCCTTGTACTGCTCGTATATAGCCTTACGAGCTCTTGTTTTCTAAAAAACAAAGTTAGTTATGCAAGTACAATACTTTATGTGGCACTTACAGCGCTTCTACGGGTGACTTTTGCTGCTTTTCGTTTTCTTATAAATTCTTCAACTGGATCTATCTCTTCAACACTTGTTATGCCAGCTTTCTTCGTATAATATTGGCGCTCGAGGTACTTGCGCAAATCGCGGTTGTTGGTATTTTTATATGAATAATGGCTATTCACGTAATCCTGCAGCAATTTAAATACTCTTTGATTTTCAGCAGACTTCAGAGGCTTTTCAAGAACATATTGAGATGATGGCGGCAGGTTGTTGTAGTGATTTCTCACAGCATCCTATATTTCAGAGAAAAGCGATTAGTATATTTGTTTAAAATTGAATTTTAATGTTTTTACTTTGACAGCAGTAGCAATCGGCTTTGCGCCTTTGCCTGATTCTGCTTCAAGCTCATCGTATGCTTCTTTGAGCTTGCTGTATGCTACTTGCAAGGCCTGCTTTTCCTCTTGCTCTTTTCGAAGCATCTCTTTCAAACCATCGTTTTCTTTTCTTAGCTTCATATAAATGGAAAAAGAAAGAGATACTTCATCAGTCTCCATGTCTTCAGCTTGGCGCATTCGCTTCTGAACATGGGTCATGGGAGGAAAACCAGGCCTAGGATAGGCAAAGCTATCTGGAATGGCATCGCTTGAAGCAAGCTCAGGAACAACAGCACGAGAAGGAACAGCGATTGGTTGCCCAACAGAGTTAGAGCCACGAGCATAGGCAGGAGCAGGGTTGAATTGAATACCACGATCAGACATATTGTTATAAGAGTAATTTGAAATAAAGATAAGTGAGCTTGGCATCAAAATTGAATCTTTCTTAAATATCATCGAGTTGACAATGAAGCTCAGTCTTAGTATAGCAAAAAAAAAAAAATATATAAAAAGATTTCCTTTTCGAAATTTTGTTCCTTTTTTTTTCTTTCTGTTCAGCAATTTCCTTTTTCAACATCGCTCCGGTTATCGCAAGGTAAGTAAAAAAAAAGAAAAAGAAAAAGAAAAAGAAAAAAAGAAAACTTTAGTTCTAGCATGCTGTAGTAGACATTCATACATGTATCCATGGCTGCTGTAGTTCCTTTGGTTCTTTGCATATCTGCTCAAAAGGTAAATACATTCATATCTTTCAGTAATCTTTATTAAAAGTAAAATTAACTTCCTTTAGTTCGTAGCTGAAGCTTTATGGATGTCTTGGCATCCTGTTTTGTTAGTAAAAGAGCTTTAAGGTAAATAAATCAAGTACATCATGGTTTACTTTTATTAATGTTTTATTTTATACAACTTTAGATGCTTTGGCTTCTGTTGTTCCATGATGTCTATAACCTCTTATAGCTTTGGATTTTTTTTTACTACTGGCGCGCTTTTCTTTATGGGCTTTATTTACTACGCTCTTTTGTTTGCTGCTTCTATGGTCAAGGTAAGCGTATTTTCCTTTTTTTTTGCATCTACCGTTTGAATTTTTTTATTTGATCGTTTCCATGGATCCCCTGTTCGCTTTCCCTCCTTCCCCTACCCTTTTGTAATACTGTAATGAACCAATAATATATAATCAATATGGCAATAATGCCCAAAAATAAATGAATAAAACAACATTTTTGACCAATAATACCGTGTTTTAAGCCTATTTTATTTCCCAATATAAATCATCCAAAGCTAAATATAGCCATAATAAGCCAATAAGGAAGCATTGCTAAAGAGCAACAGACGAATAAGGAAGCATTAGGAAAAGGCAACAAGCCAATAAAGAAGTGGTATTAAAGAGAAACGCAAGCATGTAAGGTCCAATAGAAAGGCATCATGCTTGTGTTTCGTCGTTAAAAGAACAATGAAGCGGCGCGTTGCCAAACAGTGATACTTGGTTATCGCACTGAAATAGTTAACATTCAACGTAAACAGGTTCAACTTGGCATACTGCAATAACGCTGCATTAAATATGATAAATCCCGATTAACTGAGGTATATCTGAGGGCTATCATACTTTGTAAATAACAATTATGTGCAGTGATTTTTAAAGCTTATTTTGTATTCAAAAGATGCTCCTTTTCATGGCGATTCGAATGGTATGCTTTTCGGTGTGGTTGGATAACTCTATCAGACGTTATTGAAGAAAATGTAAAAGAAAATAAGGGGAAAGGAAAATAATCAGCTTCACCGCATCGGGAATTGAATAGACACACGTCACAATTGGCCGACATTATTTTTCTTACCTATTATTTTCTATCCCTCATAGGATACATCAAGAAGACGATCTCTGGACACATTATTCACCCAATGTGCCAGCACACTAAATAGAAAAGAACACCATAAAAATCAACATGAAAACGAATACTCAATTGATACATCATTCACTTTATTTATCAAAATCACCATAATCCTCTTTATAATTGTATATTTTCCCTATTACCTTATATTAATATGTTATTCCAAAGCATCTATTGTTGTTAAGTAATAAACAAAAAGGCTTTCTTCCCGCTAAAATTAATTTTGGGTGCCGAGTAAATTCTTTTTGCACGTTCAAGCAATTGAAGTCAAGAACTAGTTTATATTGTTAACTTTGTTGTTATTGTACATTAATAGTCTTTACAGTCTTCTATTAATTGGTTTCTGTTATCACTTCACCGTATAGCGAAACTAGACATAACATACATATTAGCAACTGTCACTTTTGATACTATGGTGAATATTAGTAAACTCGATTTGAAAAGAATATTTTCACTGCAAATAATTGGTGATTTTCAGCGTTATCAGTCATTTGCAGTCATTTCTAACATCAAAATTTCAACGATTTAAATAACTTTGATTAAACGAAAAAAATTAAAATGCTCTGTATTGCACCTTTTTGAATTTTGAAAAAAGATTTAGGTGCGAAAAAAATAAAGAAATTTAATAATTTTATTATTTTTTTTGTGGTGTAAGTATCCATAGAGTTATTCATGTTTTAAAAAAGTGTCTTTTTTTTTTCAAATAGTCTCTTTTTGGAAAGTCTGTTCTCCTCTATCGTTGAAAGACCGATATTTTCTTTTTTTTATTTTTGTGGGCAAAATGCGGAAAACAAAAACACATTATGATTATTTTGATCAAAAGAATACATATTAGGAAGGCAGTCTGTGCTTTTTAGCTTAGCTCATTAGAAACGTGTAACAGAATGTAACAAAATAGTTGCGTTTGGGAAAAAAAAAGAAGCTGAAAAATTAAAAGTAAAAAAAAAAGACAAAGTTAAAAAAAAAAGACCTAGTGAAAAAAAAAAAAAAAAAAAAAAAAAGAGCATAGCAATAAAAGGTTCCTTATTCAAATGAAAACAATAACCTAACAGTAAACATGTTTTATAAAAATACAAATGCTTTCACAATATTGATTTATCCAAGAATAGAAAGGAACAAGAGAGGACGAGACTCGATAAAGAGGTTGCTTTATTTAATAAGAAAATGATACTCTATTTATACTTTTCATACACGGATAATATTTCATGTCATGGATTAATAATTAATGAGTATGATATAACTGATGACAAATAGATAATGGTTACGTGTTCTTCCATTGTTATCTTTGTCATCATAAGCATTTATCCATAGAATACTCGTATATGATTGACTGCGATTGACTGTGATTTAGTCCCTGGATTTAATATAATTTAACCGTGCAATTACGCAGCATCTTATTCTTAATGAAGATTTATCCGAATTAACCTGTAGTCTATCTATTGGATATATTTTACATGTAGCTTATTAATACTGTTTTCATATCGAGTTATGAATGATGGATACATCATTGCCCCCTTCCAGGTTGGAACAACCGATGAGCATCATGAATAACGAAGAGTACAGGGATCATATCCAATATGACTTCTTAGGCTGTTTATATTAAAGACGTAAGTGTAGAGGAAAGAGAGAGTATGCTCTTCTGGTATATAATCGATAAAAACCCAAAAAACCTCTTGAGGAAAAAAGTAATGGGAAAAGATCATATTCAGCTCGTTACTTTGTCTTGTTTCGTTTGTTAAAATTATTAGTCTTGGTTGGAACATTGGTATGATATGAGCGTTTACGTTTGCCAATGTTATTATTGACGTTACGTCTTGCCCAGTACTGTTCTATCATACTCATGTCATCAAAACTTGAGGCAGGTTCCCAGGTATCATATTCTGGAGGATAACCTTTCCATCTTACTAGGTATTTATAATTACTAGTGTTATTTCCTTTATGTTGGATAATTGCCTGCACATCGTACTGTTGTTGGTCAGCGCGATTATTAACAACGTTGTCTGTAGAGATGAGTTTGATGTGCGAGGTAGGTACGTCGCGCGATAATAGTGTACCTGTTTTATCCGTCAAAATGTAGCTACCATTTTTTGTGACTCCATGTACGACAAAGGGGCCCTCGTACCTTGGGTCAGTTTTACTATTTCTATTCACATTTTTTATCATAACTTCGCTATTATTAGGAAATTGTTGATGTACAATGCGGTGTTTCTTTGTAAAATACTCGTTGTCAGTTCTTTGAGTAGTCATAATACGGTTACGTATAGCAGGGATTACTATGTTGTTCATATTGTCTAATTTATTTTCTAGTGCTTTAGCATACTGCTGACTAGAGTTAGGTATTGAGGATTGTGCATTGGAATAATCCTGAAATTCATTTGGTTGTCTATTATACATAAGCACAAATGGTCTGGAATGATGTAATCTAGAATATTTGCAATTCATAGCATATTGAATACTAGGAAGGAAAAGATTCCACTCGTCTTTCTTGCCTTGTAATCTTTTAACAAGAGCTCGTTTGGCTATTCCAACAAACGATTCGTTAGTCGAATTACCCAATGGGTTATAAGGCAGTGAAAGTCTATGGTCAATACCACAGGTTTCCATTAATGAATTAAATATTTCATTAGTGAATTCTGTACCGTTATCTGAACTAAGCTTTTTGGGCCAACCAAAAGTGCAAAAGATATCTCTAAGTTCATTAGCTATGGATACTGCAGTTTTATCTATTAATGGTCTTAGAATTGTAAATCTTGTGAAGAGATCAACTAGGACTAAAATGAAATTATATCCTTCTGTTGATGTAATGTTCAGGGTACCGAGGTCAATACAGACGTGGTCAAAAGGACCATCTGGTAGAATACTACGGGGAGGGTGATACCCGTGTTTGCCAATATTAAATTGCTGACATTCAGGACAATTGGATACTAGCTGCAATGCATCTTTTTTAATATTAATCCAGTGCAAATTATCATTGTGGATTGTCTTTACAATAGCATCAGCCCCAAAGTGTCCAAGTAGATGTGCCTTTAATAA
This sequence comes from Rhizopus arrhizus, assembly GCA_024220505.1. Taxonomy (NCBI): domain Eukaryota; kingdom Fungi; phylum Mucoromycota; class Mucoromycetes; order Mucorales; family Rhizopodaceae; genus Rhizopus; species Rhizopus arrhizus. The sequence continues at coordinate 5,976 of JAKZZE010000021.1, forward strand.
TAGGTTATGACGTTCCTCTTCTGGTGGTGTCATGTAGTCTACTAGTTGTACAGCTCTTTGTTTTATGTTTGTACTGTTGTCTGTAGTACGTTTACTCTGTGACTTTGTATTTTTATTTTTTATGGAAAATTGCTGAGGATTATTATCTCCCCCCAGTCTTTTTTCCGTATCGTCTGAAAAAAGACGAGAAAGTGAATCCGGCAACACATTTTCAATTCCTGGACGATGGATTACTTTGAATGTATAGTTGAAAATAGTTTCGAACCAATTCAGCATCATGGGATTAGGAATGTTTTGTGTGCCAAGATAGACCAAACTTTTATGATCAGTATACAGCGTGAATTGAGATCCATACAACCACTTGTGAAATCTTTCAAAAAGATAACAGATGGCTAACAGCTCTCGTTTAGTTGTCGAGTAGTTCATTTCTGACTTCGACAGTGCTCTTGCTGCGAATCCAATATAGCGAGTTTTATCGTCAATAATTTGATAAAGTACACCGCCAATTCCTGTGTTGCTAGCATCTGTAGCTAGCTGTAATTCATGACGCATGTCAGGTATAGACAGAACAGGAGCATTAGATAAGGCTGTTTGTATATTTCGAAAAGCCTGTAGGTATTTGTCAGTCCAAATGTGTTCCAATGAACCTTCGTTACGTAGTTTATCTAACGGTGCGGTCATAGTAGAGAAATTTGGGAGATGACTTCGAAAATAATTAGCGAGGCCTAGAAAGCGTTGTATATCTTTTCCAGTCTTTGGTATTGGCCATGCTAAAGCATTTGCAACCTTTCTGCTATCCAATGAGAGACTATTGTGACTAATAGTGAACCCTAGGATGTTTACCGAAGTTTGCATAAAGTGACATTTATCAACGTTAAGAATAAATTTAGCTGATGTAAGTCGTTCGATGACAGTAGTTACGCATTTGATATGTTCCTCAATATCGGGTCCAGTACCGATAGTTAAATCATCAATGAAACATGTAACGTATGGCAAGTCATGTAAGAGGGTAGTTAGCACACGTTGGAAATGATTTGGTATAGGGGTCAAACCGAATGGTGCTCTACAGAATTGATATTGTTGACCGTTAAATGTAAAAGCTGTAAGGGATCTATGCTCATCAGCTAGAGGTAACCGATGAAAAGCTTGTTTGAGGTCAAGTACTGTGAATAGTGTCGCAGCACTCATTTTTTGATGCAACTCAGTTATCAATGGTAATTGAAAGCGGTCGGTACGATCTTTTATGAGTATTGCATTGATATGTCTGGGGTCTATACACACCCGTACATCGTCACTATAATTACCATTAGCATCCTTTTTACGTACAGTCAACAAAGGAGAGTTAAATGCAGTATTAGGAGGGGCTATTTCAATTACACCATCTGCTAACCATTTATCAACCTGTTCTTGTACTTTAGGCTGAATTGACAGTGCAATAGGATACTGTCGTCTATAAGTGGTTTTACCTGGTTCAGTTTCCAAGCGAACTATCGCTTCAGGTAGAGGACATGCAGACGTGCTAGGGATCTTAGCATTGGCGCTCAAATATGGCTGTAATGCGTCCATAAGTTGTTCACGCTGTAGGTGAGTACCAGCGGGTGACTTATTAGGTTTGATAGGTGAAGGATCTATTGGATCAGGTATTGTAGAGATATTAGGACTATCCCACGTAACAGCTAAACCTGTCAAGTTAATGTTTAACTTAGGCATAAGATCTGTACCAATACAAATAGGTATATCCTTATCAAACTTAAAAATTTCAAATTCATGTAAGACATTGATTCCGTTATAAAATACTTTTATTTGATCTGTAATAGCAGTTCTAGGTACCAAGGTATTCAAACTAGCTAATTGTAATTTTCCTGAAACAGGAAAAGTTCTAACGTTTATAATTTTTGCTAGGTCAGGAGAGATCGTAGAAGTATTACACCCAGTATCAACCAAAGCCCAAGTACGGACATTTTCTATAGTGATGGGTACAAAAAGGAATCAGTACGTTTGTTATTAAAACTGTGAAGTTTTGTATTAAACGGTTGCAACTTACATAATGATGAGTAGTAGTGGATGTCCTTGACGGCTTCATCGTCAAGATCCTGTTCTTCATCGTGGCTTTGTTGGTTGGCAGGGTTGTATTTAGAAGCTTTTGTACCCATTGGTTTATCTTCACTGCCAGTCAACTGAAGTGAGCGGAATGCCCTGGTTATGGTAGGTGCAGTAGAGGAGGAGGAAGAGGCAGAACCAGCAGAAAGAGGTTGATTCCTTTTAGGGCAAACATTTAAATGCTCCCTAGTAAAAGGAGCGTTGCATTTAAAGCAACGCTTACTAGATGTCTCTTTGTTCATACTGTTAGCAATTCCAAGCTCCTGAGCCTTTTTACAACGATCTGTTGTGTGGTTGCACTTTCCATGGATGATACAAGTCCTTCCATCCGTACGGTGGTTTCTTTTATGAATACCACTGGGAGGGTTCAACCCGTTGACTTGAGAGGGTTGGTTATGGAATTTTTTGGTTGACATATTGGGCAAGGTCTGTTGTTTTGTATGGAACTTTCTTGCGATACTAGAAAGGAGGTTTATGTCATTCTTTGCCTCCTGATCCAGACTGACGATGGCAATATTGACATGATTTTGTAGGCTACCAGTGAGGGAGTTCACAAACAAAATAGCCAAAAAATCATCAGCTACGGGAGTGGCTTCACGCTTGAGCTTCAAAAAGCGGTCAGTGTATTTTTCCACAGATTCATCAGGTTGCATGCTGATGGTTAACAGCTCTCTTGAGGCGTGGGCTTGAGCCTCAGTGGATTCAATGCCATATTTCAAGGTTAATTGCTCCTTGAAAATGGTCCAAGATAAATTCTTCTTTACCCGCAATTCATCATACCAAGAACGCTGAGTATGGGTAAGGGAGAAAGGGATGAGGCGCTGCCAATGCACCTGTACATCCAAGCGGTACGCAAAGAGGATATCCTCAAAACGTCGGATACAGTCAGCAATGTCTTTAAAGACGGGCAATGCTGAGTTCTCTACATTACCAGTGTACTGAAACAAAGGTAAGTTTTGAGGAACCACTGTAGGTTGACTGTTAGAACCGTTAATGGCAGAGCCATTGGTCTGTATAGTCAAGGTATTAGCCAGTTTTGCTTGCAAGTCCAACAAGGAGGCCAAGATGGTAGACTTGGTCGTATATTCGCGGGAAAGGTTAGCCAGTTGCTTTCCTGTAAGCTCTTGACCCGTGATAGCCGCAGCAATTTGTTCTACCTGTTTCGTCAAAGTCTGGATGGTAGCCGTCAAATTACGACTACCAGAGACCTGAGAAGGTGGTGCTGCGCCACTGTTCTTGACACCAGCAAGCGGAGAGGCCATGGCCCTGGGTTCAACTTCTTCCATCTCTATGTCTTCTATAATAGAGTTTGGGGATCCAGTAAGAGGAAGTTCGATCCCATTAACCATGGAGGGCTTTTCAAGTCTAGGACCAATGAAAGCAGGGTCACTTTCAGAAAGAAGGGTTTCTTCGTTGTAAGCCAAAAGATTAGAGTTGATAGACATGTTTGAGAATAGCGTAGTAATAATAGAGTAAAGAGAATTCGTCAAAAAAAATGATTTATCCAGGAATAGAAAGGAACAAGAGAGGACGAGACTCGATAAAGAGGTTGCTTTATTTAATAAGAAAATGATACTCTATTTATACTTTTCATACACGGATAATATTTCATGTCATGGATTAATAATTAATGAGTATGATATAACTGATGACAAATAGATAATGGTTACGTGTTCTTCCATTGTTATCTTTGTCATCATAAGCATTTATCCATAGAATACTCGTATATGATTGACTGCGATTGACTGTGATTTAGTCCCTGGATTTAATATAATTTAACCGTGCAATTACGCAGCATCTTATTCTTAATGAAGATTTATCCGAATTAACCTGTAGTCTATCTATTGGATATATTTTACATGTAGCTTATTAATACTGTTTTCATATCGAGTTATGAATGATGGATACATCATTGCCCCCTTCCAGGTTGGAACAACCGATGAGCATCATGAATAACGAAGAGTACAGGGATCATATCCAATATGACTTCTTAGGCTGTTTATATTAAAGACGTAAGTGTAGAGGAAAGAGAGAGTATGCTCTTCTGGTATATAATCGATAAAAACCCAAAAAACCTCTTGAGGAAAAAAGTAATGGGAAAAGATCATATTCAGCTCGTTACTTTGTCTTGTTTCGTTTGTTAAAATTATTAGTCTTGGTTGGAACATTGGTATGATATGAGCGTTTACGTTTGCCAATGTTATTATTGACGTTACGTCTTGCCCAGTACTGTTCTATCATACTCATGTCATCAAAACTTGAGGCAGGTTCCCAGGTATCATATTCTGGAGGATAACCTTTCCATCTTACTAGGTATTTATAATTACTAGTGTTATTTCCTTTATGTTGGATAATTGCCTGCACATCGTACTGTTGTTGGTCAGCGCGATTATTAACAACGTTGTCTGTAGAGATGAGTTTGATGTGCGAGGTAGGTACGTCGCGCGATAATAGTGTACCTGTTTTATCCGTCAAAATGTAGCTACCATTTTTTGTGACTCCATGTACGACAAAGGGGCCCTCGTACCTTGGGTCAGTTTTACTATTTCTATTCACATTTTTTATCATAACTTCGCTATTATTAGGAAATTGTTGATGTACAATGCGGTGTTTCTTTGTAAAATACTCGTTGTCAGTTCTTTGAGTAGTCATAATACGGTTACGTATAGCAGGGATTACTATGTTGTTCATATTGTCTAATTTATTTTCTAGTGCTTTAGCATACTGCTGACTAGAGTTAGGTATTGAGGATTGTGCATTGGAATAATCCTGAAATTCATTTGGTTGTCTATTATACATAAGCACAAATGGTCTGGAATGATGTAATCTAGAATATTTGCAATTCATAGCATATTGAATACTAGGAAGGAAAAGATTCCACTCGTCTTTCTTGCCTTGTAATCTTTTAACAAGAGCTCGTTTGGCTATTCCAACAAACGATTCGTTAGTCGAATTACCCAATGGGTTATAAGGCAGTGAAAGTCTATGGTCAATACCACAGGTTTCCATTAATGAATTAAATATTTCATTAGTGAATTCTGTACCGTTATCTGAACTAAGCTTTTTGGGCCAACCAAAAGTGCAAAAGATATCTCTAAGTTCATTAGCTATGGATACTGCAGTTTTATCTATTAATGGTCTTAGAATTGTAAATCTTGTGAAGAGATCAACTAGGACTAAAATGAAATTATATCCTTCTGTTGATGTAATGTTCAGGGTACCGAGGTCAATACAGACGTGGTCAAAAGGACCATCTGGTAGAATACTACGGGGAGGGTGATACCCGTGTTTGCCAATATTAAATTGCTGACATTCAGGACAATTGGATACTAGCTGCAATGCATCTTTTTTAATATTAATCCAGTGCAAATTATCATTGTGGATTGTCTTTACAATAGCATCAGCCCCAAAGTGTCCAAGTAGATGTGCCTTTAATAATAGGTTATGACGTTCCTCTTCTGGTGGTGTCATGTAGTCTACTAGTTGTACAGCTCTTTGTTTTATGTTTGTACTGTTGTCTGTAGTACGTTTACTCTGTGACTTTGTATTTTTATTTTTTATGGAAAATTGCTGAGGATTATTATCTCCCCCCAGTCTTTTTTCCGTATCGTCTGAAAAAAGACGAGAAAGTGAATCCGGCAACACATTTTCAATTCCTGGACGATGGATTACTTTGAATGTATAGTTGAAAATAGTTTCGAACCAATTCAGCATCATGGGATTAGGAATGTTTTGTGTGCCAAGATAGACCAAACTTTTATGATCAGTATACAGCGTGAATTGAGATCCATACAACCACTTGTGAAATCTTTCAAAAAGATAACAGATGGCTAACAGCTCTCGTTTAGTTGTCGAGTAGTTCATTTCTGACTTCGACAGTGCTCTTGCTGCGAATCCAATATAGCGAGTTTTATCGTCAATAATTTGATAAAGTACACCGCCAATTCCTGTGTTGCTAGCATCTGTAGCTAGCTGTAATTCATGACGCATGTCAGGTATAGACAGAACAGGAGCATTAGATAAGGCTGTTTGTATATTTCGAAAAGCCTGTAGGTATTTGTCAGTCCAAATGTGTTCCAATGAACCTTCGTTACGTAGTTTATCTAACGGTGCGGTCATAGTAGAGAAATTTGGGAGATGACTTCGAAAATAATTAGCGAGGCCTAGAAAGCGTTGTATATCTTTTCCAGTCTTTGGTATTGGCCATGCTAAAGCATTTGCAACCTTTCTGCTATCCAATGAGAGACTATTGTGACTAATAGTGAACCCTAGGATGTTTACCGAAGTTTGCATAAAGTGACATTTATCAACGTTAAGAATAAATTTAGCTGATGTAAGTCGTTCGATGACAGTAGTTACGCATTTGATATGTTCCTCAATATCGGGTCCAGTACCGATAGTTAAATCATCAATGAAACATGTAACGTATGGCAAGTCATGTAAGAGGGTAGTTAGCACACGTTGGAAATGATTTGGTATAGGGGTCAAACCGAATGGTGCTCTACAGAATTGATATTGTTGACCGTTAAATGTAAAAGCTGTAAGGGATCTATGCTCATCAGCTAGAGGTAACCGATGAAAAGCTTGTTTGAGGTCAAGTACTGTGAATAGTGTCGCAGCACTCATTTTTTGATGCAACTCAGTTATCAATGGTAATTGAAAGCGGTCGGTACGATCTTTTATGAGTATTGCATTGATATGTCTGGGGTCTATACACACCCGTACATCGTCACTATAATTACCATTAGCATCCTTTTTACGTACAGTCAACAAAGGAGAGTTAAATGCAGTATTAGGAGGGGCTATTTCAATTACACCATCTGCTAACCATTTATCAACCTGTTCTTGTACTTTAGGCTGAATTGACAGTGCAATAGGATACTGTCGTCTATAAGTGGTTTTACCTGGTTCAGTTTCCAAGCGAACTATCGCTTCAGGTAGAGGACATGCAGACGTGCTAGGGATCTTAGCATTGGCGCTCAAATATGGCTGTAATGCGTCCATAAGTTGTTCACGCTGTAGGTGAGTACCAGCGGGTGACTTATTAGGTTTGATAGGTGAAGGATCTATTGGATCAGGTATTGTAGAGATATTAGGACTATCCCACGTAACAGCTAAACCTGTCAAGTTAATGTTTAACTTAGGCATAAGATCTGTACCAATACAAATAGGTATATCCTTATCAAACTTAAAAATTTCAAATTCATGTAAGACATTGATTCCGTTATAAAATACTTTTATTTGATCTGTAATAGCAGTTCTAGGTACCAAGGTATTCAAACTAGCTAATTGTAATTTTCCTGAAACAGGAAAAGTTCTAACGTTTATAATTTTTGCTAGGTCAGGAGAGATCGTAGAAGTATTACACCCAGTATCAACCAAAGCCCAAGTACGGACATTTTCTATAGTGATGGGTACAAAAAAGGAATCAGTACGTTTGTTATTAAAACTGTGAAGTTTTGTATTAAACGGTTGCAACTTACATAATGATGAGTAGTAGTGGATGTCCTTGACGGCTTCATCGTCAAGATCCTGTTCTTCATCGTGGCTTTGTTGGTTGGCAGGGTTGTATTTAGAAGCTTTTGTACCCATTGGTTTATCTTCACTGCCAGTCAACTGAAGTGAGCGGAATGCCCTGGTTATGGTAGGTGCAGTAGAGGAGGAGGAAGAGGCAGAACCAGCAGAAAGAGGTTGATTCCTTTTAGGGCAAACATTTAAATGCTCCCTAGTAAAAGGAGCGTTGCATTTAAAGCAACGCTTACTAGATGTCTCTTTGTTCATACTGTTAGCAATTCCAAGCTCCTGAGCCTTTTTACAACGATCTGTTGTGTGGTTGCACTTTCCATGGATGATACAAGTCCTTCCATCCGTACGGTGGTTTCTTTTATGAATACCACTGGGAGGGTTCAACCCGTTGACTTGAGAGGGTTGGTTATGGAATTTTTTGGTTGACATATTGGGCAAGGTCTGTTGTTTTGTATGGAACTTTCTTGCGATACTAGAAAGGAGGTTTATGTCATTCTTTGCCTCCTGATCCAGACTGACGATGGCAATATTGACATGATTTTGTAGGCTACCAGTGAGGGAGTTCACAAACAAAATAGCCAAAAAATCATCAGCTACGGGAGTGGCTTCACGCTTGAGCTTCAAAAAGCGGTCAGTGTATTTTTCCACAGATTCATCAGGTTGCATGCTGATGGTTAACAGCTCTCTTGAGGCGTGGGCTTGAGCCTCAGTGGATTCAATGCCATATTTCAAGGTTAATTGCTCCTTGAAAATGGTCCAAGATAAATTCTTCTTTACCCGCAATTCATCATACCAAGAACGCTGAGTATGGGTAAGGGAGAAAGGGATGAGGCGCTGCCAATGCACCTGTACATCCAAGCGGTACGCAAAGAGGATATCCTCAAAACGTCGGATACAGTCAGCAATGTCTTTAAAGACGGGCAATGCTGAGTTCTCTACATTACCAGTGTACTGAAACAAAGGTAAGTTTTGAGGAACCACTGTAGGTTGACTGTTAGAACCGTTAATGGCAGAGCCATTGGTCTGTATAGTCAAGGTATTAGCCAGTTTTGCTTGCAAGTCCAACAAGGAGGCCAAGATGGTAGACTTGGTCGTATATTCGCGGGAAAGGTTAGCCAGTTGCTTTCCTGTAAGCTCTTGACCCGTGATAGCCGCAGCAATTTGTTCTACCTGTTTCGTCAAAGTCTGGATGGTAGCCGTCAAATTACGACTACCAGAGACCTGAGAAGGTGGTGCTGCGCCACTGTTCTTGACACCAGCAAGCGGAGAGGCCATGGCCCTGGGTTCAACTTCTTCCATCTCTATGTCTTCTATAATAGAGTTTGGGGATCCAGTAAGAGGAAGTTCGATCCCATTAACCATGGAGGGCTTTTCAAGTCTAGGACCAATGAAAGCAGGGTCACTTTCAGAAAGAAGGGTTTCTTCGTTGTAAGCCAAAAGATTAGAGTTGATAGACATGTTTGAGAATAGCGTAGTAATAATAGAGTAAAGAGAATTCGTCAAAAAAAATGATTTATCCAGGAATAGAAAGGAACAAGAGAGGACGAGACTCGATAAAGAGGTTGCTTTATTTAATAAGAAAATGATACTCTATTTATACTTTTCATACACGGATAATATTTCATGTCATGGATTAATAATTAATGAGTATGATATAACTGATGACAAATAGATAATGGTTACGTGTTCTTCCATTGTTATCTTTGTCATCATAAGCATTTATCCATAGAATACTCGTATATGATTGACTGCGATTGACTGTGATTTAGTCCCTGGATTTAATATAATTTAACCGTGCAATTACGCAGCATCTTATTCTTAATGAAGATTTATCCGAATTAACCTGTAGTCTATCTATTGGATATATTTTACATGTAGCTTATTAATACTGTTTTCATATCGAGTTATGAATGATGGATACATCAAATATAACAAAAAAATACGTGTATATTCTAAAAAGAATAAAAAAAAAAAGAAGCTTTGTTAACATCTTGTTACAAGGCAATTATAATTAATAGATACATGAACAGTTTTTTTGTTTTTCAAGTAAATAGATTGCTTTATTATTTTTCATGACATACAATAAAGAGATTATATGTTTTTAAGCTTATACTAGTTCATTACTTACTTTATGTTTGCACATGGGTGTAATTTGCCATTAGCCATTAGCCATTAGAGATGTTAACATTGCCAACTTCCTTTACTAAAAAGAGTTTTTCAGCAGCAAGCAGTAATATAAGTTTGATATTCTTATAGTTTTATCTGTTGGAAAGAATAACTTTGCTCATGAGGTTCATGTTCGTCATCCGAATGTGTCCCATTAGGAATTCCTAATATAAAAAGAAAAAAAAAAAAGAAAAACGACGTTAGACCTGGTATTATTTTTGTTGTTACAAACTTACATTTTAACCATTGTTGAGTTTTCTTTTATATCTTTTGTATCCTCAATGTTAAATATGTTCTCTGAAACAAAACAAGGGAAAAAAAAAACATTTCTTTAGTACACGTAAAACTGTTACTGTTTAGGAACCGACATCCAAATTTAGTATATTTGCTTTAGTTTTTTTTGATCACGCATTTTTTTCTATCTTATTCCTCTACTAAATCCTGAATATTATTTTTTTTTGAAATGAACGCCACTAACAACAAAGTTAAATGCCAATGCACCAAATGCAGCAACTGTCCTGAAGGATTCAAAATGATTGCCAAGAGAACCGCTAATATTCATAAGCGTATTGACAAAGTTGGAGAAGGTACATTTTTTTTAAAGAAATGCAGAAGACTAAAGTGCAATTAAAATAGTTTTGAGGCAAAGAAGATTAGAAAATATCTTCGAGCAACCCACCAGTTCTACCGAAAGAAGCACGTTTGAAGGTATATTTATAAACACACCCTTTTTTTTTTATTAAACAAATTTAGAATTCGACCTTGATGCTGACATGGATGTCGACATGGAAGAAGAAATGACCAACGACCAACAACTGGAGTATCTCCTGGTCCTTTACCTTGTGCTTTTTCAAGCAAAGCACCTTTCTGTTGAAGCCGGTGAAGAACTGTTGGCCTTTCTTTCTTTGTTCGTGCCCTTGGCCATGGCATGGAGATTCCTACAAAGATCTCCACTGCTCGTGCCATGGTCAATTATTCCTCTGCCAGTAGTGGTGTCTCCCGTTTCCTTGTCTGTTCTCTTTGTAGAAGTGTTTATGACGCGGGAAGTTTGCATACCCGACTATGCCCTTTTGTCAGGTTTGCAAACAACCCCCACAGACAAGAGCGCCCATGTGGTAATTCACTTTTTGTTGGCAGCAGCCTGAAGCCCGTCCTTGAGTTCCCGTACAACTCAATTGTCGAAACGTTGAAGAAGTTCTTTGTCCGTCCGAACTTTGAAACAGAAATTGAACAGTGGAGAGGTCGATATGTGGAGGAAGGTGTGTTGTATGACATTTATGATGGTAGAGTCTGGAATGAGATGGTCGACTCAGCTGGGGAGCCATTTGTGAATAAAAGACGATCATTAATGGTGTCATTGAACGTTGATTGGTTTCAACCTAGTGATGGTATGCATTACTCTTGCGGTGGTGTATATCTCACTATCAACAACCTTCCAAGGGGTTCCAGGATGAAGGTTTCCAACATCATACTGGTTGGTATGATTCCTGGGCCTGGCGAGCCCACGGATGACCAGCTCCAAAATTTCTTGCGACCAATGATTGCAGAGCTGAATACCTTGTACGGAGGTATGATGATGCCAACGTACCAGAACAGAAACGGTGAGATGGTACGTGTTGCTTTGATGTCCGTTAACTGTGATATACCAGCAGCTCGTAAGGTAGCTGGATTCATGGGTCAATCCGCGCACAAAGCCTGCAACAAGTGTTCCACTGTGTTTTCGCGAATCAGTACTGGTGCAAATTCAACGAAGCCAGATTTTTCAGACTTTGACGATGAGCATTGGATTCTGCGAAACAATACCCAGCAGCGCCAAGAAGCATATGCTTGGCTGAATGCCACTCACATTACACAACAAAGAACCCTGCAGACGGACACAGGAAGTAAATGGAGTGAACTTCACCGACTAGAATACTTTGATGTTGTAAGGTTAACAACAGTTGATCCTATGCACAATTTATTTCTAGGTACGCCAAAACGAATGGTTGAAGTTTGGGTAGATCACGGGCTTCTTTCTACGGCTGATTTCAAAGCCATGGCTGATGAATCAGCTTCAATTGCTATTCCATCACAGTACTGCAGAATCTCCAAAGGTATGCAACAAATATAAAAGAATTAATTCTGTGATAAGTCTGAACACTAATTTTTTGTATAAAAAAAAAAAAAAAAAAAAACAAAAACGAAAAAAAGGCAAGATTGAAAGTACTTTTAGCAATATGAAATCCGATGAATGGAGAACGTGGTGTGTTGTGCTTTCACCTTTTCTGTTGAAACAAAGACTAGTCGGTGAACATTTCATCAATTGGATGCGATATGTAGAAGCAGTGAGATTGGTGACTGGTCCTTTGATCACAATTGAAGAAATACACGCAGCACATTCATTATTTAAGACCTTTGGCAAGACTTGTGCTCAACTTTATGGAAAAACAAGTATATCACCAAATATGCATATGCACATGCATTTGAAAGAATGCTTTTTGGACTTTGGTCCCTCTTATGCCTTTTGGCTCTATGGTTTTGAACGCTTGAATGGTGATGTCAAAAAGATAAATATCAATTACAAGACAGGCTTCGAAACTACTTATGTCACTATGCTTACACAAACAATACATACACAAGATCTTATACATTCATTACCAACACTCATTAATACCAACAACGAAGACATGCTCCTACTACTCAACTTTATAAGGGAAATAGGCGAAGTTACGAATGACGAGAGTGGTCTAACGCCATTTGATTACGCTCAGTTCATAGACGGACCAAGTCTATTTAACCTGACAATTACTGGTAGTGAGCCTCTGCCACCAAAATCCCTTCCTTCAAAAACCAACAACAAACAACAAATCTTATGCCCTGCACACTATGAAGTCTTACAAAATTATTATATGGATACCTATGAAACACCTATTATGAATACAATTAGTACAATGATACAATCATTTAAGAAAATTAACTTGCTTGGACAACGTTACCAACAATCAGACAATCATTCATCATCATCATACATTCAAGCCATTGTAAATAACCAACTACGAATTGGCCAAATATCATATTTTTTTTCACATTCCTTCAACAATACCACTCATTATTTTGCATTCGTCAATTGGTACAGCCATGCGACCCAACATTTCCCCACCTTTGATGGTACTGGCATCCAAGTGTGGAAGAATCAATTTGATCCAGTTACAAGCAACAATATACTTCCAATTTACAGGATTTTCAACCCTGTTGCTATATGTCCATATGTTGATAACCATCTTCTTACTCTCGCTCTGCCAAGAAGAATTTATATGTAACAACTATGCTAAATTATTCAAACATTCTTTTATTATTATTATTATTATTTATTTTACTAAAGAATCATTCAATAGACTATTATTGTTATTTTTTTTTTTTTGAAATTTTTATTCAATTTGCAGAGACAACAAAAGAGGCAGCAAAAAAAAAAAAAAAAAAAAAAAAGGAGGGGGAAAGAGAAAAGAGAAAGTAAACGCTTACTGCATAGGATTAGCAGCAGCAGAAGAGGAAAAGCCAAGGCCAGGAGAAGAAAAGGCCCAAGAGGGATAATCCTCATGGTCAAGGTTTGTGGGAAACTCCTTGTCGAAGTAGTCCACCACCCTTCTTGTTCTATTGATGGTGCCTTTTTTCGACAAGGAATCTCTCCATGCTTTTTGAAGAGAAGCATGGAATTCGTCCACCTGTAGATTAATTAAAGGTATATTAGAAAATAAATACTATAACAAAAATACTACTTACTGCTTTACTTCGAAAGAGTGGTCTTTTTACCACAAACACAGGACCATGTTCATCCTCAGGGCCATCTTCTTCCTCTGAGGTCCAATCGGCTATCAGAAGCTTTTTTCCAAAAGGAAAACGAGCTTCAAATTCCTCTGGGGCTGCATTGTAAGCATTTCGCCTCATGGCGAGCTTCTAATGTAAAGAAGTAATGTAAGTACTTGAAACACTATATATTTCAATTTTTCAATATTAATTACTTACTGCATGCACACGACTACGACGCGTTGATTCTTCTGACGTAGCCGTCAGCCCCTTACTTTCTCTCACCATGTAGTTGAATTTGTTTCTGACCATGCTGCGCAAGTCAGAAACAGTAATGCCAGCAGAAAATGGCTCCTTCTTGGCAGCTGCTACAAGCAAATCTCTGACCTTTACGTTTTGCTTGTAGCGCAAGACCTCCTTCAGGTCAAAGGTGATACCCCGAGGGACCAGATGCTCTCTGTAGTACTTCAATATGAAAGCCTATATTTCAAAAAGGGTAAAACAAAAATTTAGTTATTATTTTGCACATGCTAATTTACAGTAGCGGACAAAACTGGTGCACAAAACTTTTTTTTAGCTTTTAACTACCATTACCTGCTCATGGTAATTGCAATAGTCATGAAACTGTACTAGAAGGAGGATATACTAGTCATTGTAATCTATGTATGTTCTAAGCATGACATTGTTAAAACTGAGCGATAAGCGTGCTTTGAATTTATAAAATCTTATATTTTCTAAAAACCTCAAAAGTGGCTAAAATCTTAGACTTTATATAATCATCTCATCTCTTGATATCATCGGATGTCCTTCTTTGCATATGCTAATAATATGCGTGTATATCATTTTCAATAAAAGAACCCGGCTCTTTAACTATTCTTTTCCAAAGATCATCGACCCTTTTTGATCTAGTGTCGTATCATCATACCTTTGCCATCAATTGCCACCTGGCATGCTTAAGCGGACTTAGGCCGGGATTAGTGGCGGCTAAACTTGTAGCACAGAAGCGCTGTTATCAAATATTGAGTTTATGACATGCGTTGACTTGTGCCTTGTGTCATTGTCATACTGAAACGAGAGATTACGACGTTTTAGACTACTATACGCTAGGCTTTTGTGGTATGAAGTAAGCGAAATATATGTGTATATTTATGAGTTCATTATACCATCGTATACCTGACACACATATTCTGGTCCTCAATATCTAATACAGCCTTAAAACATAACAGAGCAGCCAGCATGCTTCATTGTTTGATCACCGTGAAAAAATCGCTCAGGTTGCTCGACTTGCTTTCAATATTAGTGTATACTATCTGCATCCATAATGTTCATATTTGTTTCATTGCTAAAGATAGCAGACTTCCAGCCCTCTATAGTATACAATGGCTTGTTGTGATACCACATTCATCGCTTTTTCCGACTTATACAGCTGATGAAATTCTTCGATTCCTTACTTCCGGACTCAAAATCTAGCTTCCTACTGTGCCTTTAGACTGACAGTCTGCTAACACTGTATCTTAAGGTCCTCAAAATGTGCTGAGCATCAGGAACTGTGTGTAGCGGGCCTTGTCCAAGCTCTAGGTTGATGACTGAACTAATAACTTTTCAGGCTAATAGCGGAATACCTTCATGATCACAAGACATTAAGTTTCTTTCTTCCCTCTTTCTCCTGTTGATTGTCCATTTAGAGATCCTTGTTACTCTAGAAATATCTGCTGTCGTACGAACTAGGCGTGTTCGAGATCTCAGAGTTTCGTTTTTACAGTTGCTTATTTTCTTCAGCATATAAGGCTAGTACTTTGTTATAGTGAATAGGGTAAAAACAAAAGGGGGGATTCAATGGGAAATACAAAATAACTACGGTTTTATATATTTTTTAAGAGCTACTAAAATTTACTAATATGCTGTGAAATCTGAAAGCAAACGGGAGAGATATGGGGAAAATTGAAAGAAGGCTAGACAAGCACTACATTTTTGGCGAAAATTGAAATATGCAAAAAATCACTAAAAATGACCTTATGCCTGGGGGATGTCCGGCACAGTTCCGGTTTACATAACATAATGTATATTTTGGACTGTCTTTCAGATGGTATATGCCACAAAAGTCGCAGACATATGGCGGAGATACAATGTTGATTTTAATTTTTGTGCACCAGTTTTGTCCGCTACTGTATTTTTAGATTAGATGCTGCTATTCTGGTGACATTAGGTAAGTCAAGTACACTTTTAAAACGCTACAAGCAAAGAAATATCATATTTTGTTATTATTATTTTATTCAAATAAAAAAAAAGCTATTTTTTATAAACAAAATCCCTATTTTTTTGTATATATAAAGCAATATTTATTGCAATATGAATGGTCAATAAAGAAGTATATAAGCTATATAAGTGGTCAATAAAGAAGTATATAAAGCAATATGAGTGGTTCATAAAGAAATATATAAGGCAATATGGGTGGTCAATAAAGAAGTATACAGTAGGTCAAAAAATTGCTGCAAGGAATTGCAAAATACCGGTTTTACAGCTGGTTGTCTATGGATACTGCATGAAACTATCTCAAACATTGATTGTTTGTACCTCACTAGAAGGGGCATTTATTCGTCGATTATCTGATATGGGCAATAGTTATTGGTGGAATTTGATATTGTTAAAGGGAATTTTATAAACATCCGGCATTTTTTACTTGTTTACGTATGTTTGGAATAACAAATTTTAATACGACCCAACCGGTTGCTATCATAATTTTTCACATTCTTGACATGATTAGAATGTTGCCAGTATATAAAAGCGCTTACAATTCCTTTATTCTAAATTTTAAATTTTCTTATCTAAATTATTTCTCTTTTTTACCTTATTACCAATCGCATGCCTAAACGACTGCCAGAAGAAAAAGTAAACGATCTCAAGCAAGCATTAACTGGATCCACATCAACGTACGATATTGCTAAGGAGGTTGGAGTACATGAATCAACTGTTAGTAGATACTCTAGGCGGTTGTTTTCAAATAGGACAATGGGCTCAGCTGGTAGACCTACATTAGTCTCCAAAGTGACGAAACGGCTAATCAAAAGAAAAGTCATTGAAGGGGTTCTAAAGACTGCCAAAGAGGTACACCGGGAGCTGGTTCAACTTGGCTATGCTATCTCATACCAGTCAGCAATTAACGTCCTGAAATCAATGGAGTTCCATTCTTCAATAAAAAAAAAGAAGCCGTTTCTGACAAAAGCTCATATGCAGCATCGATTAGAATGGGCCAAGAAGCACCAGGATTGGACAGTGGAAGAATGGCGAAAAGTCGTCTTTTCTGATGAAACCAAGATCAACGTATGGGGCTCTGATGGTTGTAAGTATTATTGGAAAAGACCAAGTGATCCTCTTCAACCGCATCATCTAGAGTTTACAGTCAAGCATGGAGGCGGCAAGTTGATGATGTGGGGCTGCATAACATCTGAAGGACCAGGATATGCTTGTCAAATTTACGATGGGAACATGAACGCGGATGTTTATCAGCATATATTAGACACTACACTTCGTGATACTATGGAGTACTACAATTTCAACTGGTCCAACATTTACTTTCAGCATGATAATGATCCAAAGCACAAGGCAAAATCCACAATAGCCTGGTTAGATAATCATCAAGTGCGCTATATTAGCGATTGGCCAGCTCAGAGCCCGGACTTAAATCCAATAGAACATGTATGGCATCAACTGAAGTTAAAGCTCAGCTGTTACGAACGTAGAGCAAAGAATACGGATGAGCTTTGGGAACGAGTAGAAAAAGCATGGAATGAATTTGATAAAGAACTTTGCCAAAGGTATATCGATAGCATGCCGGCAAGAATTCAAGAGGTTATTAATAAAAAAGGAGGACCAACTAAATATTAATAAATAAACCCATTTCGTTCAAATTTTCGTTTTTTCAAATTTTCAAATTGCGCGCCTCATACTTCCTTCAATACTTATCCAATGGGGCTTAAACTCTTTCGGATTTTTCAAGACATGTAGGAAACCTACTATGTAGAAACAGAAGCAGTTTGTACCATTGTGACAGGATGTACGCTACAAAAACTGAGAAAAATGGATTCCTTGCAGCAATTTTTTGACCTACTGTATAAGGCAATATGAGTGTTCGATGAAGAAGTGTATAAGGCAATATGAGCGGTCGATAAAAGAACAAAAAGACATATAAAGTAATGTTTTAAAACGTATCATTCGTTGCTCAAACGCTGACTAGTATTAATTGAAACGTAAAAAATGCTTCGGTAAAAGAACACTAAATGACATCCTCTTGCTTGCGTAAAAGTTATTTAACGATTACTGAACTGCATCGAAAATCGTTTAAAACAACAATAAAATTCCGTGGAGTTGCGTTAAACTTCGCGTTGTTGCGCTCATTTATGCTAAAAAACTACGTTTAATATCTCCAATTATTTGCAGTGGCTACACTGCAAATAATTGCTATATACAGTAGCGGACAAAACTGGTGCACAAAACTTTTTTTCAGCTTTTAACTACCATTACCTGCTCATGGTAGTTGCAATAGTCATGAAACTGTACTAGAAGGAGGATATACTAGTCATTGTAATCTATGTATGTTCTAAGCATGACATTGTTAAAACTGAGCGATAAGCGTGCTTTAAATTTATAAAATTTTATATTTTCTAAAAACCGCAAAAGTGGCTAAGACCTTAGACTTTATATAATCATCTCATCTCTTGATATCATCGGATGTCCTTCTTTGCATATGCTAATAATATGCGTGTATATCATTTTCAATAAAAGAACCCGGCTCTTTAACTACTCTTTTCCAAAGATCATCGACCCTTTTTGATCTAGTGTCGTACCATCATACCTTTGCCATCAATTGCCACCTGGCATGCTTAAGCGGACTTAGGCCGGGATTAGTGGCGGCTAAACTTGTAGCACAGAAGCGCTGTTATCAAATATTGAGTTTGTGACATGCGTTGACTTGTGCCTTGTGTCATTGTCATACTGAAACGAGAGATTACGACGTTTTAGACCACTATACGCTAGGCTTTTGTGGTATGAAGTAAGCGAAATATATGTGTATATTTATGAGTTCATTATACCATCGTATACCTGACACACATATTCTGGTCCTCAATATCTAATACAGCCTTAAAACATAACAGAGCAGCCAGCATGCTTCATTGTTTGATCACCGTGAAAAAATCGCTAAGGTTGCTCGACTTGCTTTCAATATTAGTGTATACTGTCTGCATCCATAATGTTCATATTTGTTTCATTGCTAAAGATAGCAGACTTCCAGCCCTCTATTGTATACAATGGCTTGTTGTGATACCACATTCATCGCTTTTTCCGACTTATACAGCTGATGAAATTCTTCGATTCCTTACTTCCAGACTCAAAATCTAGCTTTCTACAGTGCCTTCAGACTGACAATTTGCTAATACTGTATCTTAAGGTCCTCAAAATGTGCTGAGCATCAGGAACTGTGTGTAGCGGACCTTGTCCAAGCTCTAGGTTGATGACTGAACTAATAACTTTTCAGGCTAATAGCGGAATACCTTCATGATCACAAGACATTAAGTTTCTTTCTTCCCTCTTTCTCCTGTTGATTGTCCATTTAGAGATTCTTGTTACTCTAGGAATATCTGTTGTCGTACGAACTAAGTGTATTCGAGATCTCAGAGTTTCATTTTTACAGTTGCTTATTTTCTTAAACATATAAGGCTAGTACTTTGTTATAGTGAATAGGGTAAAAACAAAAGGGGGGGCTCAATGGGAAATACAAAATAAGTACAGTTTTATATATTTTTTATGAGCTACTAGAATTTACTAATCTGCTGTGAAATCTGAAAGCAAACGGGAGAGATTTGGGGAAAATTGAAAGAAGGCTAGACAAGCACTACATTTTTGGCGAAAATTGAAATATGCAAAAAATCACTAAAAATGACCTTATGCCTGGGGGATGTCCGGTACAGTTCCGGTTTACATAACATAATGTATATTTTGGACTGTCTTTCAGATGGTATATACCACAAAAGTCGCAGACATATGGCGGAGATACAATGTTAATTTTAAGTTTTGTGCACCAGTTTTGTCCGCTACTGTATATAGCATTATATTTGACAGAATATAATGAGATATTTCGGGTTTACGTCAATATATTTACAGATTCCATAAAATATGTACTTCGTATATTTTGCTCGAAATGTTAAGATATGTATATAAAATACCGTGTTACTTTTGGTGACGCGCCGCTTCATTGTTCTTTCTACGATGATACACAAACATAACGCTTTTCCATTGGACCTTACATGCTTGCGTTTCTCTTTGATACTATTTCTTTATTGGCTTGTTGCCTTTTAGCAAAGCTTCCTTATAGGTCTATTTCTCTTTAATATTACTTCTTTATTGGCTTATTGCCTTTTTACAATACTTTCTTATTGGTTTATTATGATTATATATAGCTCTGGATGATTTGTATTAGGAAAAAAAAAGGCTTAAAATACAGTATTATTGGTCAAAAATGTGGTTTTATTCATTTATTTTTGGGCTCTTTTGCCATATTGATTATATATTATTGGTTCATTTGATTATTAAATATGATTTAAAAAAAAGAGGGCGGGGGGGAGGAGCAGGGAATTTATGGGAATAATGAAACATCACCTTTAAACGGTAGATACAAAAATTTTTTTTTTTTTTTCAAAATTGCACTTACCTTGACCTCAGAAGCATCAAACAATAGAATATAGCAGACAAATCAGACAAAGCAAACAAATACAATGAAGCAGCCTCAAAAGAGATCAAAAGCAATATAAAGATGAAGACAGTAGACTAAGCAGGAGGAAAGTAGAATCAAAGCTAGATAAAATGAAAGGTTAATTACAGTGAAACATGATGTACCCGACTTTCTTACATTAAACCTCTTTAAAAACCAGAAGACGATGCCAAACTATTCAAACAGCTTCAGAATCAAGCCTAGAAAACTAAATTTGATTGTTAATAAAGATAATGAAGGTTTAAAAGCATACTTACCACATAAACAGATACAGAAAAGACTCAAGAACTTATGACAGCCATGAGTATATCTATAAATCTTTAATAAAGAACATTAGAAAAAAAAATTTAAAAAAAAGAGAGACTTACTTGGGATAACAAATCAAAAAAAAGAAAGAAAGAAAAGAAAAGATTCATCTGAGACATCAATCCTTTTATAGATTTTTTGACTTGAATAGAACTGAGTTTACAGTTGAACGCAATAGTATTTAAGATGTATCTAGCTTCAATGTTATGTTTCTTTACTTTTCCTTCGAAGTACCTTCTATCATTATGTCTGACCGTATTATCGAATTCAACCCTGCACCTGCCAATGCTCGTGGTCCTAGCTCTACTGGGCAGCCAATTGCTGTTCCTTCCCGTGTTGCTTTTCCTGAGGTTGTCTCAAGCAATGCTGTTTTTGATAGCTTTGCCTATCCTAGACCTGGCTTCCCTCCTATTACCAATGTCCAGAAGCGAATGCGTGAGGCTGAGGACATTGGAAGTGATGAATCTTCTTTTTCCTTCTCCATTTACAGTAGCGGACAAAACTGGTGCACAAAACTTTTTTTCAGCTTTTAACTACCATTACCTGCTCATGGTAATTGCAATAGCCATGAAACTGTACTAGAAGGAGGATATACTAGTCATTGTAATTTATGTATGTTCTAAGCATGACATTGTTAAAACTGAACGATAAGCGTGCTTTAAATTTATAAAATTTTATATTTTCTAAAAACCGCAAAAGTGGCTAAAATCTTAGACTTTATATAATCATCTCATCTCTTGATATTATCGGATATTCTTCTTTGCATATGCTAATAATATGCGTGTATATCATTTTCAATAAAAGAACCCGGCTCTTTAACTACTCTTTTCCAAAGATCATCGACCCTTTTTGATCTAGTGTCGTATCATCATACCTTTGCCATCAATTGCCACCTGGCATGCTTAAGCGGACTTAGGCCGGGATTAGTGACGGCTAAACTTGTAGCACAGAAGCGCTGTTATCAAATATTGAGTTTGTGACATGCGTCGACTTGTGCCTTGTGTCATTGTCATACTGAAACGAGAGATTACGACGATTTAGACTACTATACGCTAGGCTTTTGTGGTATGAAGTAAGCGAAATATATGTGTATATTTATGAGTTCATTATACCATCATATACTTGACACACATATTCCGGTCCTCAATATCTAATACAGCCTTAAAACATAACAGAGCAGCCAACATGCTTCATTGTTTGATCACCGTGAAAAAATCGCTCAGGTTGCTCGACTTGCTTTCAATATTAGTGTATACTATCTGCATCCATAATGTTCATATTTGTTTCATTGCTAAAGATAGCAGACTTCCAGCCCTCTATTGTATACAATGGCTTGTCGTGATACCACATTCATCGCTTTTTCCGGCTAATACAGCTGATGAAATTCTTCGATTCCTTACTTCCAGACTCAAAATCTAACTTCCTACAGTGCCTTCAGACTGACAATTTGCTAATACTGTATCTTAAGGTCCTCAAAATGTGCTGAGCATCGGAAACTGTGTGTAACGGACCTTGTCCAAGCTTTAGGTTGGTGATTGAGCTAGTAACTTTTCAGACTAAAAGCGGAAGACCTTCATGATCACAAGACATTAAGTTTCTTTCTTCCCTCTTTCTCCTGTTGATTGTCCATTTAGAGATTCTTGTTATTCTAGAAATATCTGTTGTCGTACGAACTAAGTGTATTCGAGATCTCAGAGTTTCGTTTTTACAGTTGCTTATTTTCTTCAGCATATAAGGCTAGTACTTTGTTATAGTGAATAGGGTAAAAACAAAAGGGGGGATTCAATGGGAAATACAAAATAACTACGGTTTTATATATTTTTTAAGAGCTACTAAAATTCACTAATATGCAGTGAAATCTGAAAGCAAACGGGAGAGATATGGGGAAAATTGAAAGAAGGCTAGACAAGCACCACATTTTTGGCGAAAATTGAAATATGCAAAAAATCACTAAAAATGACCTTAGGCCTGGGGGATGTCCGGCACAGTTCCGGTTTACATAACATAATGTATATTTTGGACTGTCTTTCAGATGGTATATGCCACAAAAGTCGCAGACATATGGCAGAGATAGAATGTTGATTTTAATTTTTGTGCACCAGTTTTGTCCGCTACTGTATATGGATATGAAAAAGGAAATTGACTCTCTGAAGGAGATGTTAAGGAAAGAACAGGAAGAAAAGCGTGCCTTGCAAGTGGCATTTAGCAAGCTGAAAGAAGAATATAGAGAGCTTGAGGAAGCCTCAAGCAAAAGTGCAAAGCCAATTGCAACAGCTATCAAAGTAAGATTATTAATAATTTAATTTCAAACAAGTGTACTAATTACTTTTTTTTTTTTCTTAAAATATAGGATGCTGTGAGGAATCATTACAATGATTTACCTCCATCATCTAAGTACGATCTCAGCAAGCCTTTAAAGTCTGCTGAGAATCAGAGAGTACTTAAGCTGTTGCAAGAGTATGTCAATAGCCATTATGCTTACAAGAGTACTAATGGCCGAGACTTACGAAGATACCTTGAACGACAGTACTATACCAAGAAAGCTGGTATGGCTGGAGAAGAGGTTGGTTTTGTCGACGAGTTTATGAAAAAAAGAAAGGCTGCCAAAACAACTCGCAAAAATACGGTAAGTAAAATAAAAGTCATAATTATCATATATTTGACTTTTTTTTTTTAGAAAATCAAGGCACGTAAGGCTATATATGAGCAGTACAAGGATCAAGGTGTTTACGAAAGCTATCCCAACTGTGAGTACTTGCTTCAACAGCAATACATGTCTGAAGAAGAAGACATGTATAACGACGAAACAATGGACAAGGTGGAGGAAATTCTTCTTGAACAAAATCCAGATAGAATAACTCCTTTTACTGAAAAGGAACGTATGTCTGTCTTGTGTACGAAAACCATTGATTATTTTGAAGTTCGTGTACCAAAGTATAGATCCCCTGCAGTGAGTTTAATTAATATCTTTTTAAGCGCAATTAACTAATTATCCGACATTTAGTGTACCGAATTTTTCAACCTGTTGGATAATCAAATAGAAAATGACAGGGTCAAAAGACAAAGAACTGGAACCAGCAACATTCAGTCTCTTCCTCGCATTCGAAGAAAATATTCGTTGCCTGTTCCCAGCTTGATAAAAAAAGAAAATATAACTGAAGAAAGCATCGCCTGGGCTTTTGGTGATGAGTTAGTATCGAATGAAGATAACTTGCAGTTGTAAAAATAATCATTTGCGAAATAAAAAAAAAATTAAAAAGGAATACGGAATTTGAATTTTTGGTTTTATTTTTTATTTTATCTTTTTATTCTTCACTCTTTTTTTTTTTTTTTTTTTTTTTTTACAAGTCAATGGTTTTTCTTGGAAGAGGTAAAAAAACAACATGATTATCAGGATAACCTTTTTTCATTGCAACACAAGTAAAAATACGTGATACTGGAAGAATGCAGTCTGAATCAGCAGGTCGAAATGAGTTATGATAGTACGCGGCACCAAGACATTCAAACCCTTGAAAGGGATGAAGTGGATGATTGTACCAACGTACAAAAGCAAAGGTATGCTCATCAAAGACTTCTGGCACAAAGACTTGACCATTTGGAAGGACAGATTTTTTCATTTGAAGCTGATGGCTAAAATAATATTGAACTTCGCCAATTCGCATTTCAGGCTCTTGTCCAAGAACAGCAGAATTACAAGCAACTTCAATATAGCAACCACGAGTAGCACGCGATGCCTTTGACCGATATCTTTGTCCAAGAATTTGAATTTCAGAAAAAAGAGAAATATCGGGAAGCACCATTGTAGACAACTTGTCAAATTCTTCTGGAGTGAATGCACTTGCAAACGTTCGATCAGCATATACTAGTTTGTAAAAAGAGAAAAGATAACCATAGTGGTCTCGATTCAATCTATCTACATTAACTTTGTGTCTAACGAAAGCTTGCGTATCAGGAGGTAGAATTTCAGCACCAGTGAAGATATCATTCAAACGTAGAGGAGCACTGACAAATAAACTGAAATCAAAGCAGGTCGAAGTAGATGAAGAAGCAACTAGGGAATCAGAAGGCGTTGGTGACAAGTAACCAAAGGAAGACATCATCACAGGATTCTGTTTAATTCCTTGTGGTAAGTTACGGATGTAGTCACCATAGTGCACAACGGAAAGAAACTTCTTCATATACAGTGGGTGGACTAATTGTCCCAGTGTTTCAACATTTTTTACTTTGGACACTGTAACTCGACCAATTCTTAGGCTATGTGGCTAGTTTTATGCTCATTAGAAAGGTCGCACGTCGTGCTACATAATATCAAAGAGCCGGTGTTCGGAGATTACACAGTCTGAGTTAATCAGCAATAGAAAAAAAACACCGCACTGGGACAATTTTTCCGCTTGAACGTAAATTTTATTTAATAACGAGTATGTCTCCCTTTAGCATTAATAACTGCTTTACAACGATCCGGCATCCTATCTATATATCTTCTACACTCATTCACTGTAAAAGTATTCCATTCTTTTTCGATTCTTTCCCATAACTCATGCACTCCTTTAGCCTTAGTGTCATATACACTCAGCTTGAGTTTAAGGTGATGCCATACATATTCAATAGGGTTTAAATCGGGAATTTGGGCTGGCCAGCTAAAGATATGATCACTCTTGAAGTTATTATCCACAAATCATTGCTTAGCAAGCTTCGAAATGTGCTTGGGATCCTTATCTTGTTGAAAGTAGATATCCTTAGGATTGCATCCATAGTACTTTAGGCTGTCCATAAGTGTAGTTTCCAAGATATTTACATAGTCCACAGCTTTCATAGTTCCATCATGTATCCAACAAGCATACCCAGGGCCATCATAAGTAATACTACCCCATACCATGACACTTCCTTGGCCGCCTTTAACTGTAAGGTCTAAGTGATGAGTCTGCAATACATCGTCTGGTCAACTCCAGTAATACTTGCAACCGTCTGATCCGAAAACGTTGACTTTAGTCTCATCATTAAACACCATAAGCCTCCAGTCATCGGTTGTCCAGTCTTTGTGGGCCATAGCCCATGCTAAACGTCGTTCCTTGTGCTGTTTACTGAGCAGAGGCTTCTTCGCTTTGATTTTAGCTCTGATGTTCATACTTTTAAGAAGCTTCAAATCTCAAAAATAATTAATAACATATCCCAAACCATTCAGATATTGATGTACTGCTTTAGCTGTCTTGAATTCACCCTTTATTACTTGTCTACGGATGTATGACTTGGTAGTTTCACCAATAGTTGCTCTTCTACCAGGGGCTGCCTTCATTCGATTTGGAAAAAACTTGTTCGCGTACCTACCTAAAGTTGACTTTTTCAATCCGGGAATGCGTTCCATAACTTGTTCATATGTCATATTACTAGCCAAAAGCATTTGGATTTGTTTCTGAACAGATTTGCTGATAGTAGGAGTCATTTAATGCGGGACAAAGTCGTAAGAAGTGCAGTATATAAAGAGACTAAGAATAATGTAAAAAAAAAAAAGAATAACATAAAGCTATTTATACTTTACATTAAAGATATGAGTTATAGATTATCATAGATAAGACTGGTATATTAGTTCCGGTGATTTCTGATTGATAAGAAGGCGATGTTTAGAACACATTGCAAAATAAGCAGGTAGCGGAAAAATTGTCCCAGTGCGGTGTTTTTTTTCTATTGCTGATTAACTCAGACTGTGTAATCTCCGAACACCGGCTCTTTGATATTATGTAGCACGACGTGCGACCTTTCTAATGAGCATAAAACTAGCCACATAGCCTAAGAATTGGTCGAGTTACAGTGTCCAAAGTAAAAAATGTTGAAACACTGGGACAATTAGTCCACCCACTGTATGTACAGTAGGTCAAAAAATTGCTGCAAGGAATTGCAAAATACCGGTTTTACAGCTGGTTGTCTATGGATACTGCACCAAACTATCTCAAACTTTGATTGTTTGTACCTCACTAGAAGGGGCATTTATTCGTCGATTATCTGATATGGACAATGGTTATTGGCGGAATTTGATATAGTTAAAGGGAATGTTATAAACATCTGGCATTTTTTACTTGTTTACATATGTTTGGAATAACGAATTTTAATACGACCCAGCCGATTGTTATCGTATGAATTCACATCCTTGACATCGTAAGAATGTTAGCAGTATATAAAGACGCTTGCAATTCTTTTATTTTAAATTTTAAATTGTCTTGCTTGCACTATTTATCTTTTTTACCCTATCATCAACCACATGCCTAAACGACTATCAAACGAGAAAGTAAACAATCTCAAACAAGCATTAACTGAGCCCACATCAGCGTACGCTATTGCTAAGGAGACTGGAGTACATAAATCAACTGTTAGTAGTTACTTTAGAAGGTTGTTTTTAAACAGGACAATAAATACAGGTGGTAGACCTACAATAAACTCCAAAGTGACGAAGCGGTTAAGCAAAAGAAAATTCGTTAAAGGGGTCCAAATACTGCCAAAGAGGTATGCCGGGAGCTGGCTGAACTTGGCTATGATATCTCATACCAGTCAGCAATTAAGGTACTGAAATCAATGGAGTTCCATTTTTCAATAGAAAAAAAGAAGCTATTTCCGACAAAAGCACATATGTAGCATCAGTTAGAATGTGTCAACGATCATCAGGATTAGACAGTAGACGACTGACAATAAACGGTATTCTTTAATGAATCTGAGATCAGTGTATGGGGATCTGATGGTGGTAACTACTATTGGAAAAGGCCAAGTGGTCTTTTTCAACATCGTGACCTGAAATTTACAGTCAAGCATAGAGCTAGCAAGTTGATGACGTGAGGCTGTATAACATGCGGAAGTCCAGGATATGACTGCCAAATTTACGATGGAAGCATTTATTCGGATGTTTACCAGCATAATTTGAACACCACGCTTCGTGATACTATGGAGCACTATAATTCCGACTGGTCCTACATTTACTTTCAGCATGATAATGACCCAAAGCACAAGATAAAATCTACAGTAGCCTGGTTGAATAGTCACCAATAGAGTTATATTAACGATTGGCCAGCTCAGAGTCCGGACTTAAATCCAATAGAACATGTATGGCATCAACTGAAGTTAAAGCTCAGCTGTTACGAACGTAGAGCAAAGAATACGGATGAGCTTTGGGAACGAGTACAAAAAGCATGGAATGGATTTGATAAAGAACTTTGCCAAAGGTACATCGATAGCATGCCGGTAAGAATTCAAGAGGTTATTAATAGAAAAGGAGGATCAACTAAATATTAATAAATAAATTCATTGCGTTCAAATTTTCGTTTTTTCAAATTTTCAAATTGCGCGCCTCATACTTCCTTCAATACTTATCCAATAGGGCTTAAACTCTTTCGGACTTTTCAAGACATGTAGGAAATCTACTATGTGGAAACAGAGGCAGTTTGTACCATTGTGGCAGGATGTACGCTACAAAAATTGAGAAAAATGGATTCCTTGCAGCAATTTTTTGACCTACTGTAACTTCGAACGCTGGGCTAAAGCAAAAGATAGGTCCCGGAGATCGCTGGCCTCAATTAAGCTCCGATCTGCATGAAACTCCGAATATGCATTCTTGTACCTCGTATCATCTTTGATGCCAAATTTGGTAAGCTTTCAGTCAGCGCATCTGGTTCTATTGGCCATTGAATTTGCCTAGTCTACCGCTTAGATAAGTCAGCGTCAGTGGACTTTTTAGAATAATTTTTTTTTCTTTCCTTTTGTGGTATTTTGCGCTTTTTTTGTTGACCCTGGACTCTGACTCGGGATAGATAATCACCAATGTGATTGGATACTTATGTTGCGTCATTTTTTGTAGGAAGAATATAAATACCCCTTTGCATTTTTGTATTTTCTCTGTATTTTACTTACAGTGGGTCAAAAAACTGCACCAACCTAACCTAATTTTTCGGAAATAAGAGCATAGGTCTGTCAGTTTTATAGCAAACATTATGAAACTTGAACCAAACAAAGTTAATACTATTATGATTTATTGACAAAAATTTCAAAGTCAGACGCTGAGTATACGCTTAAAGCGAGCCCAGAAAAAAGCGGAGGTCGGTTGGTGCAGTTTTTTGACTTTTAAAATAAAAGTGGGTTTGACACTATATGCCCGGACTGAGGCCATTCCGGGAGATTTAAATTAGTCTGTGGAGTATCTAGTCACACTGGAGACCTTAAAATAAGCTTTTTTACAATTATTCCCCTTTTTTTTTCTTTCCTACTTTACCCAAACGCATCATACATCGCCAGTGTCCATCCATCATTAGAAATGCCCAAAACGCTTCCATCCGATGTTCAAAACAGTATCAAAGCACTATTAGAAGGTAACGTTGACCCTACAGTCATTGGGAAACGAGTTGGAGTGCATAGAAATACCGTTAATAGGTATGCAAATAAGTGGATGCATAATAGAATACGTAAAAGTGGAGGTAGACCGAGCATCGTGACAGAATCAACGCGTCGATACATCAAGAGACAAGTACTCACGGGTTATTTGAAGACTGCCAAGGATGTGCAAATGAAGTTGGAGGAGCTTGGACACCCTATGTCGTATCAATCGGCCATCAATGTTTTACATTCAGTTGAAATTTATGCTGAGATCAAAAAGAAGAAGCCATTATTGACTGAAAAGCACAAAAAGGCTCGATTGGCATGGGCCAAAAAGCATCAATATTGGACAGTACATGATTGGCGACGTGTGATCTTTTCTGATGAGACCAAAATTAACATTTGGGGCTCTGATGGTTGCAAATATTATTGGAAAAAAAATGCGATCGTTTACAGCCCCATCATATCGACGTTACTGTGAAGCATGGAGGCGGTGGTCTCATGTTATGGGGTTGTATAACCAGCGCAGGGCCTGGATACGCATGTCAGGTCTATGATGGTACCATGAATTCAGAGCTATACCAAGAAATTCTTGCTACAAGTCTGAAGGACACCATGGAGTACTATGGTCTGAATTGGAAAACATCGGTATTTCAGCACGACAATGATCCTAAACATCGATCAAAGTCCACAACGCAATGGATGAAAGATAGTGGCATGGTTTACATTGACGATTGGCCATCACAAAGTCCAGATCTTAATCCTACTGAACATGTATGGCATCATTTGAAGTTAAAGCTGAGCATGTATGATAATAGGGCGACCAGCATCCATGAGCTGTGGGAAAGAGTCGAAAATGAATGGAATTCGTTTACTAAGAAACAATGCATCAAATATATAGACAGTATGCCGGACAGAATACAAGCAGTATTAGCAGAAAAGGGTGGTTCCACTCGATTTTAAGAAAGTCAAAAAACTGCACCAACCGACCTCCGCTTTTTTCTGGACGCGCTTTAAGTGTATACTCAGCGTCTGACTTTGAAAGCTTTGTCAATAAATCATAATAGTATTAAATTTGTTTGGTTCAAGTTTCATAATGTTTGCTGTAAAACTGACAGACCTGTGCTCTTATTTCCGAAAAATTAGGTTAGGTTGGTGCAGTTTTTTGACCCACTGTATTTTCGTCTATGTCCGTCTCAAGCTCTGTTGTATCCTTATCACGTCGTGGTGGCCGTACTTCTGGCCAATTGTCTGCTCCTTATGGGTCTCGTACTCCTTCGGATGGTGACAGAGTGAGCGAAGCAAGAATCATTGTGTCAGAAGAAACTACATGGACGTAAGTGATATAAAAGGAAAGTAGGGCATGTTTACTGATGGAATTACAGTCACCTGAGGGAACCTATTGGTGCGTTCTACAGGGAAAACCGCATTTGCAACTTCAATGGATGCACGAATGAGATGGTCCTTAGGTACAGACGTAGCAAATCTCAGTTCTACTATCGTTGTCGCACTCCTTCATCAATTGGGATTCATAATGATCGACAAGAATCCATTACGAAGGGATCTGTATTTTTTAATAAGAAGTCGGACATCAACAAGGTGTACATAGTACTTTCGGAGTATTTTCGTAAGGCATCAATTGCTACTATCATCAGAACGGTTCGCATTAGTGGTCCTACTGTTAGTCAGCTTGCTGTTGATTGTCAGATGCTTATGCACAACGATTTTATCAGGTATTTTGGTGACTACAAGCTCGGTGACAACGAACTCTGTGATCATATTCAAATTGACGAGTCCAAATTTGGCAAGCGTAAATACAATCGTGGATCACGCAGAGATGGAGTTTGGGTTTTTGGAATGGTAGAAGCCCTTCGTACTGGTATTACGTACAGCTATACCGATCCTACAACTGGTGTTCAAGAGACGAGACAGAAGTTCTCTGCTGGACGCCGTATGCTCTGTACCGTTCCGAATAGGACTGCTGCTACATTGTTGCCTATCCTTTACCAGTTTTGCAAGGAAGGAGCAGTCATCCGTAGCGATGGATGGAGGGCCTATTCCTCACTTCATCCTGATGATGTAAGATTGCAGAATCATATATTCGCTCCAGCAAACTATAGCTCTAGTGATTTTTTTTTCCGTCGGCATGAGGTTGTTAACCATTCCCATGGCTTTGCTACTCGGGATAATGTAGAGGGTAACCTTACAGAGGGCATGATAAATACAAACACTATAGAAGGTCTATGGCGAGATGTCAAATCTTTGGTTCACCCTCGTTATCGCACCGCAAAGCATTGCCCAGCACGTTTATTAGAGTACTTATGGAGGTATGAAAATCGGGACAATGGACTTATCCGCGGGATGGAACGATGCTTGCAAGAGGTATCATTTCAGCGAACAGTTAGTGAAGGGGTAACAGAAGATAATATTGACTCATATGAATGGATTACTCGTGCTGCAGATGGAAACGTTGGTGCTGAGATCGATGATAGTCAAGAAGACCGGCATGAGCCATTCCAGTTCGAGCACGACTATCATTCTGATGCTTCTTCAAGCGAGGATAGTACAGATGACGAGGACTGGATGCCCCCTACTCGCTCTACAGCAGTAACTCCTGGAATGATTGATCCCACAGCTCCAATAATGGATGCAATGACCGATTTAGCTGGTCGCTCTAGTCTGGAAACACCTACTACTAGACAACACAGAAGGTCTCGTAGAGTTCATCGTGCATAGCCAGTGCAGTTTTATTCATTTAATAAAGTTTAATTACTGTTACAGACTTTAATAAAGCTTATTATATCTACTCCTATAAATTTCTCATCCGCAACTGCTGGACCAATTCTGAAATCTTGGTCACCCAATTTCATTTTACTAAGTGGTAGACTAGGCAAATTCAATGGCCAATAGAACCAGATTCGCTGATTGAAATATTACCAAATTTGGCATCAAAAATGATACAAGGTAAAAGAATGCATATTCGGAGTTTCATGTAGATCGGAGCTTAATTGAGGCCAGCGATCTCCGGGACCTATCTTTTGCCCTTGCCATCAGTTTTGATGGAGTTATTACCGTTTACAAATGCCGACTACACTTGTACAATTTTGGGACCGATGTTTTACAATAAGGTTTTTATTTAGAAGTGTGCGCTAATACAGTAAGGGACAAAATCAGTCCGTTTTTTGGTTTTTTTCGCAATGCCTCGCCGGGAATTAAACTTAGGGCTTCGCTTTGCTGACGAAACATTTGCACGCAAGCTAGACAAAATTATTGGTGTAACCTAATTGCTTCTACCACCATTTTCTCTGTAGTTATGGCGGAAAAAGTGATTTTCCGTGATTGTTGCTAACGCCCGATTTTGCATTAGACACCATATCTCCAGAAACAGTCACTGGACTGACTTGAGATTTAGTTTGGTACGTCTTATGACGTCAGTGAACGCTAATGTGTTCTCATATTTTAGCTTCTTTTATTTTTTTACATTTTTCTTTTTCCTCATTTACCTCATCTCAGATTAGCCAAACACGCCATGACAGCAGAGAATGCCGACAAACATGCCCAAATTGAAAACATGTTGAACCACTCCATTCCATGGGATGTAATTAAAAAAAAAGTAGGCTGTGGAAAGTCCATGATTCGAAGAATTTCAAGGAAAACCAAGTTGCAGTCAAAATATAGCGCGGGTAGACATCGTTTACTCACACCTAGGGAGGTAACCAAAGCAGCTAGAGACATAAGACTTGGCTTATCTAAAAGCGCAGCCGATGCTTCCTTTGGCGTTAAAAAACCAGATCAAATGGTCAATCCAAAAACAATTGCTCGTACTTTGAAACGCAAAGGTCTAAAATCGACTAAGAAAAAGACGGTACTTCCACTTAATAATGACAAGCAAAAGACACGATATGATTGGGCAAAGGCTCATAAAGTCTGGTCCGAGACTGATTGGGAACGCGTTGTCTTTTCTGATGAGACAAAGATCCAAAAAAGAGGGTCTAATGGCCTAGAATACGCTTGGAAAGAGGATAATGCACCTTATCGAGACCATCGCTACAAAAAGAAACATGCTTATGGAGGAGGCGGGATCATGCTTTGGAGTTGCATAGCTATACATGGAGGGGGCTACATGTCCTGGCTACAAAGTAATGTAAATGGTGAGCTATACACGTCAGTACTTGAGGAGGAATACAAGGAGACATTGAAGTATTATGGCCTGCAAAGTAAGGACATGATCTTTCAACAAGATAATGCAAGCATCCATTGTGCTTCAGCTCCTTCAAAATGGTTCCAAAAGAACAAGATTAAGCTCCTGAGTTGGCCAGCATACTCCCCTGACCTTAACCCAATTGAAAATGCATGGGCCATGCTTAAAAAGAAGGAACAGATGACAAGACCACCTTCTTCTGTGGTTGAGACTGACCAAGCATTTTTTGACCGGGTTTCGAAGCTTTGGTATGACCTAGCAACTCCAGGGTACTGTAGAAACCTTATTCACTCTATGCCCCGTCGAGTTCGGGACGTAATCCAGCGTAAGGGCCGCGATACCAAGTACTAATCGAAATTCAAAAAAATAAAAATACATTATTTTCAATATATCTTCTTATAACATGGCGGAAAATAAAAAATACCATTTCCGACAAATATTGTCAACTTTGTTGAAGGAAGAGACAAATTTTTCGTCAGCAAAGCAGAGCTCTAAGCTTAATTCCCGGCGAGGCATTGCGAAAAAACCAAAAAACGGACTGATTTTGTCCCTTACTGTAGCACAACGACCGTGGAAAATTCAATTGTTGGTGCCACGAACCTTGCCTAAATTCATACAGCTTCGTGAGTTAATATAACTCTGTGAATTCATATAACTATGAATTCATACAAAATTAAACTTTTATCAAACCATCACCAAAAACAACATAGAGTAGCGGACAAAACTGGTGCACAAAAATTAAAATTAACATTGTATCTCCGCCATATGTCTGCGACTTTTGTGGCATATACCATCTGAAAGACAGTCCAAAATATACATTATGTTATGTAAACCGGAACTGTACCGGACATCCCCCAGGCATAAGGTCATTTTTAGTGATTTTTTGCATATTTCAATTTTCGCCAAAAATGTGGTGCTTGTCTAGCCTTTTTTCAATTTTCCCCATATCTCTCCCGTTTGCTTTCAAATTTCACCGCATATTAGTGAATTTTAGTAGCTCTTAAAAAATATATAAAACCGTAGTTATTTTGTATTTCCCATTGAATCCCCCCTTTTGTTTTTACCCTATTCACTATAACAAAGTACTAGCCTTATATGTTTAAGAAAATAAGCAACTGTAAAAACGAAACTCTGAGATCTCGAATACACTTAGTTCGTACGACAACAGATATTTCTAGAATAACAAGAATCTCAAAATGGACAATCAACAGGAGAAAGAGGGAAGAAAGAAACTTAATGTCTTGTGATCATGAAGGTCTCCCGCTTTTAGTCTGAAAAGTTACTAGCTCAATCACCGACCTAAAGCTTGGACAAGGTCCGTTACACACAGTTTCCGATGCTCAGCACATTTTGAGGACCTTAAGATACAGTATTAGCAAATTGTCAGTCTGAAGGCACTGTAGGAAGCTAGATTTTGAGTCCGGAAGTAAGGAATCGAAGAATTTCATCAGCTGTATTAGCCGGAAAAAGTGATGAATGTGGTATCACGATAAGCCATTGTATACAATAGAGGGCTGGAAGTCTGCTATCTTTAGCAATGAAACAAATATGAACATTATGGATGCAGATAGTATACACTAATATTGAAAGCAAGTCGAGCAACCTGAGCGATTTTTTCACGGTGATCAAACAATGAAGCATGCTGGCTGCTCTGTTATGCTTTAAGGCTGTATTAGATATTGAGGACCGGAATATGTGTGTCAAGTATATGATGGTATAATGAACTCATAAATATACACATATATTTCGCTTACTTCATACCACAAAAGCCTAGCGTATAGTAGTCTAAAACGTCGTAATCTCTCGTTTCAGTATGACAATGACACAAGGCACAAGTCAACGCATGTCACAAACTCAATATTTGATAACAGCGCTTCTGTGCTACAAGTTTAGCCGCCACTAATCCCGGCCTAAGTCCGCTTAAGCATGCCAGGTGGCAATTGATGGCAAAGGTATGATGATACGACACTAGATCAAAAAGGGTCGATGATCTTTGGAAAAGAATAGTTAAAGAGCCGGGTTCTTTTATTGAAAATGATATACACGCATATTATTAGCATATGCAAAGAAGAACATCCGATGATATCAAGAGATGAGATGATTATATAAAGTCTAAGGTCTTAGCCACTTTTGCGGTTTTTAGAAAATATAAAGTTTTATAAATTTAAAGCACGCTTATCGCTCAGTTTTAACAATGTCATGCTTAGAACATACATAAATTACAATGACTAGTATATCCTCCTTCTAGTACAGTTTCATGACTATTGCAATTACCATGAGCAGGTAATGGTAGTTAAAAGCTGAAAAAAAGTTTTATGCACGAGTTTTGTCCGCTACTGTATAATCAGAAAAACCAAAAAAAAATATAAATAGCCCAATGTATCTTCTTATTCTTTTTTTTAACTTCACTCTTAACTTTTGTTTTACTTTACTTTTTGATTATTTTAATAAATATCATCCAAAGTAAATCTCTTTTGCTTTTTTTTTCTTTTACTTAACATCAAGAACAAGAAGTCCCTTGAAGTATATACACTTCATTGTAAATCCTTTTTATTTTATTTTATCTTTATTTTACCTTTTTATTTTTACTTTACTCAAAACAGTTTGATCTACTTATAAGATCTGGTGGTCACTTAACCCAAGCAACTCATATTCAAATCATTACTCTTTTTGGAATCAAATCCTACCTAAACCTTTGATCTTACATCAAGACTCTCTTAAATCAAACCTATTTAACACTATATAAACCTTACAAACTCCAATCTCACACCAAATTCAGCATATAAATTAGCCATTTCGTAGTACACTTTCTTTACTGTTTCTTTTTACTTTGATTAGTCCCTAGTTATGAGTACTTTTGTATATGAAGACGGCCTTGGAAATTTTGTGGGAGAGAATAGAGAAGAAGCAGTGATTACTGAAATGGAGGTTGACGATGAAACTTATCCACTAGACAGCGTTACAAACTATGATCAGTACATGGACTTGAAGCCTCCTGAGAAGCAAGTTATAAAAAAAGAAAAGATTGTGAGCGCTGGTGGAGTACTAGTCGAGGCTCATTCAACAGGAAAAGGAAGACGTGCTTACAGAAAGTACTCGGACGAGGATAAAGAGTATTTTTTTGAGCTAGTTTATGAAAAGGGTCTGAATGTAGCCCAAGCCGCAAGGAAGCTATGTATGCCTACGCGAACTGCCCAGGGCTGGTACGATAGAGACCAAAAAGATCCACAAGACATTATTCAGCGAAAAACTGCTAAGAATCCTGTTGGAAGACCACCATCTTTAGGCGAGGAACACAGGGTATTTTTAGTTGATTACATTGCTAAGAAGTCGTCGTTAACATTAGATGAAATAATGGACGGTTTATCAGCTCAATTTATGGACCTGAGCATCTCTAAAACTGCTGTATACAATTTCATGAAAGAAAAATGTATAATCAGCTTGAAGAAGGCACACTTCCATTCAGCGGAAAGAAACTCATCTGAGAACATCGAAAGAAGATACAAATGGATTAAAAGATGGATGGAGACTGATATGGACTATCTCAGTAATTGTATATTTATCGATGAGGCTGCTTTTCATATCAATACGAAGAGAACTGTAGCTTGGTCTAAGATAGGTAGTCTTGCCAAAGTAGTTATACCCAAGACAAGAGCAAAGACTACGACCATACTTGGGGCAATTTCTCCGTATGGAGTTATCAATGTGAAAGTGAGAAAGCCAAGAGCCGTTAATCAAAATAAGAAGAGAAAATCAGGAGGCAGTAAAGCTGTAATCAACAGTCAAAGTAGAGATAGTACTGTTACAGGCAACTATTTCAATTTCATATGCGACACAATGGATGTTTTAGACAAGCACGAGGAGTTCAGAGATTGCTACATAGTAATGGATAACGCGCCTATTCACAAGAACGCTGACATTGAAAAAGAGATTAACAGACGGGGATATGGTTGTGTATATCTTCCTCCATATTCCCCTGAGCTAAATCCTATTGAGCAGTTTTGGTCTGTTTGTAAGAGCAAAATGAAAAGAGAAGAACTTGCAAGAAGAAACATTATCCTCAAGAATACGTGATGCATGCAATAGTATTCTTTTGAGTGATCTTAAAGGGTTTTGTAGATATTCCATGACAAGGTTTGAAGATTGCTTAAATAGAAAACATATTTAATAAAGAAAGAATTACACTTAATTAGCATAATTTAGCTAATTTGTATGCTGAATTTGGCTAAAAGGATTTTTATTTTTTGGCTAAGATTGCCTCAGGAAAATGACTAATTGTATTTTTTAAATTCAGCTAATTTTTTCAAAAGTTTGGCGAATAATTTCTGAAAATAGTGTATTCAATATCCGGGGCCATTTTTCCGCTTTCCATTAATTTCTATAACTTTTTTCCTTATTTGGCAAGCGATTCAAAAGACTTTCTACACATTCAACAAAACTACATTTCGAAAACAAAACCTTTGACAATTGCAATGGGACCCCTTAGAGGCGCCTATAACAAAACTCCAGATCCCGCGCTTTCGGAAGCACAGCTGTCTACTTTGGAAGCTAAATTCCAAGCCGTTCGAAAGCAGTTGACGTGCCCTGCATGTTTCGAAACCACCACTTTCTATCGACACGGCTCCTCACCTAAAGAACCTTTCCAACCCCAATTCACATGCACCGCATGCCACAAAACTATTAAAGCCTATGAATTGTATCCAATTATTCACGCTATGTATTTAGGGATCCAAACTTCATCGGCCCAATCTCAAGCTATGGACGCTGAGTCTAACTCCTCACCTGACCCCAAAAATGGCGATAGCCAATCCGCTCTCGTACAACAGTTATGTCAAACTGTAGAACGCCTAACTAATGAACTTTCCCAAGCTCGCAGTGAAATTCAACACTTACAAGAACGTATTAATACCATGCACTCGACTACTACCCCTCTGTCGTCCTTGGAATTTCCAACCCTCCAAGAATCCCAAATTCGCCCTACCGCTTTCCCGGATGCACCATGGAATAACCCCGTTAAACTTCAAGCACTGAAACAACCGTCAATACAACGTATTGAACAACGTCGTATCCAACGAGAAGCCACTGCAGCACGCTTCTTCCAACCTCCCTCTGAGAACCAGGGATTTAAATACCTTTACATTCCTACCAAAGCACGTATCCCCGTCGGCACTATTCGTACCACTTTTCGTAAACTCGGTGTCAATAATGCACGTCTCCTTGACATACACTATCCTGCTCGCAATACGGTCGCTGTGCGTATTCACAACGATTATGAAACTGAATTTGTTGAACTCCTCACCCGTAAGAACATCCACATTAGAACCGATTTTACTCCGTTTAATGGTAAAATCCTAGCCGACCCCAAATATACCGCACTTCCTCAGGAAGAACGTGATTCCATTGCCATCAGACTCCAGAAACTTCGTCTCTCTCGCGCACTTGACTACATCAGATCCCCAGTCAAATATGCTGTAGCTCGCTATTTTCTAGACCAAGAATGGATTTCCCGCACCAGATATGACGAAAATATGGCAGATCGGTATAACACAAAGTTAACTTCAATCTTCGATCAGACATCGCAACAACAAACAACCCACGATATTTTCAATGATGCATCTGATAATGACCTTGACATGGAAGCCGTAGACGAACTACCCACCGGCACTTCACCTCCTGCTTCGCATTAAAGAAATGAGTTCTTTAAGAATTTCTCTCTTTAATGCCACAGGCCTTCCTAGACAAGCTATCTCACCTTTACTTCAATTTTCACAAGACTCTGACCTCCTCTTTATCACTGAAACATGGCTTCTTTCACCAAACAAATACCCATCCTCTTGGACTCAATATCATACATATGGATTACCAGCCAACTCTTTCAACGTTCACCGTGGTACCCTTGGTCTGGCCCTTCTGATTAACCCAAAATGTAACCTACCTGTTTACCAACTTACTCATGAACATCCTCTATTAGCTAAGTATTCCTTATCTATTATTCTCTCTAAAAAATACTCATCCACTGTCTATATCTACCCCCTTCTTTAGACACTGAAGCCATACAACAAATACTAGATTTACTGCCTTTGCATATGCCACGTACAACCACCACCATTATTTGTGGGGATTTCAATGCAAGAATGGGAGACTTTACCGGCGATACTAGAACAAACTCCACTGGTCGACAGATATTTAACTGGATGACGGCCAACAATCTTATTTTATGGAATGAACGCCTTACTCATGGACAACCCACCTCGTATACATTTCAGGGCACCAGTATCATTGACTACTTCTTCAGCACAGTAGAACTACTCACACCGACCCTTCGTATTCGCGATGATCTGTCACTCAACTCCAACCACAAGTTCATGACTCTGTCTTTTTCTGTCCAAGACACACTCTCTGCTCTGCCGCCACCCCCACGGATCACTTGGAACATTAACAAACTCAAACGTCCCAAATACCGTGGATTATATAGGAAAGTGTTTATAGAAAAATTATCCTTAATACTTCCTCCACACCCATCTCTTGCATTTCCCGATAGGGCTTCCGCATGTAATTATATTGATCACATCCATGATCACCTTTGCAACACCATCATTTCCACACTAGACACTGTCTGTGGTCGACGTTCGACTCATATCGATGACTACCTACGTGATTTTTGGACACCTGAAATGAAGGCCGCATTTACTCGCAAGGAATACCTATACAAGAAATGGCGAAAAGCTAGAGGCTTGAACTGTCTTCGATATTGGGAACAACATCAAGCGGCTCAGGCTGCTCTACGAAGACTGATAACACAACGTAGGAGAGAAACATGGCGGTTATTTTGTCAGCAACTCGAGCAAGGCGATTACACCAAGACTATTGCGAAATTCAGTAGAATCCGTAAAAATCGGAAGATCAAAGCCACTTTCTCGACAACTGAAGGACCTCAACACTCAGCAGATGTTATGGCACAGCACCTACAACAAATTTTTGCAGGTGATTTGTTGCCCAATCGTTCTCGTTCTCACCCCCACACATATACTACACAGCCTTTTGATCTCCACTCTTGTCCCATCACAATAGACAGCATTAAGCAAGCAATCAGTGAACTCCCTCGGGGTAAAGCACCTGGTGTGGACCATATAACCCTCGAAATGCTCCTACCCATCACTGACACATTAACACCTATCTTGCTGTACACTTTCAAACTATGTTGGCAATGGTCCTACACACCTCCCTCTTGGCGAGTGGCTCAAGTCCTCCCAATCCATAAGAAAGGATC
The DNA here is from genome assembly GCA_024220505.1 of Rhizopus arrhizus. NCBI lineage: Eukaryota > Fungi > Mucoromycota > Mucoromycetes > Mucorales > Rhizopodaceae > Rhizopus > Rhizopus arrhizus. The sequence goes on from JAKZZE010000021.1 coordinate 46,443, forward strand.
CATATCCGGCCCTGCTAATTTTCGACCGATTAGCTTGACATCCACATTTCGCAAAATCCTTGAAAAACGCTCCAGCTCCCTCTCGAAGAAGACGGTCCTCCTCTAGATATCGCTCAAGGTGGCTTTCGCCATTCTCGCAGTACGTTGGACCAAGTACTTTGCCTCATTGATACCTGTGCTATCATGCGTAGAAAACACAATATCAACCCTACGTTGGCTTTCCTCGACATCAAATCTGCCTATGATTCTGTTGATCGGAATTACATTTGGGACTCTCTACAATCCTCTATACCTCCAGCCCTTCTTGGTCTCCTCCGTAATTTGTTCGACGATGTCCAAATTGAAGTAATTGTCTCCAACGCTACCTCATCTCGATTTAAGCCAACTACTGGGGTTTTACAGGGCTCTATTCTCTCTCCCTATTTGTATTCTGTCTACATCAACCAACTACCAGCATTACTTCGTGATCAGCCACTCAACTTAGCACAACCTCTCGAAGTCTGCCACTTTGCAACCTCCATCACCAGCCTTTTGTACGCAGATGATGTTGTTCTCATTGCGGATAGTAGTCGCCTCCCAACGCTTCTACAAAAATGCGAAGAACACAGTCAATTGTTAGGATACCGCTGGAATCCGCTTAAATGCGCTATTGTGGCTCCTAGCTCAGACGCCTCCACCTACTTTTTGTACGGTACTGCAATTCCGTCTCAATCGTCCTTCCCGTATTTAGGTATACCAATTGGCCCAGGCGGGCACTTACTTAGCAACGATCTGATACAACACAATGTAAACAAAGCTCTTCAAACAATGAATCAAATGTCGGCCATCGGTGTTAACCACAAAGGCTTCAGTCCACTTTTATCAGTACGGTTTTACTCCCAAATTGTCCGGTCTCAACTCGAATACGGCCTTGCTATTAGCGCCATTTCCCCCACTCAAATGAAGAAGCTTGAAGACTGTCAAACCAAATGCATCAGACGTATTTTTGGAGGCAACTCTCGTTCATCAACCAAGGTAATGCTACATTTGACCAATCAGCCGACCATGAAGGAACGTGTCCATCGTTTACAAGGCAAATACATACTACGATCTCTCAATGGACCAGAAGATACCCTCTTATCCCAATTTCTTCCATACCTCCGTACTTCGACAAGCATTTCACATTGGTACAAGCTGTCAAAGACCCCAGTCTGGCAACGTTGCTGCACCTCTTCCAACATTGAAAGTCTAAACATTCGTCAGTTCAATTTAATCTTTAAAGATTTCCGTTTAGAAAACCTTCAAAAACAACGCGATGCCACCAATTCGGTCCTCATTTCCGCCTGTCGCCCAACTTTAAGTGTTGATCCAATACTATGGCTTCCCATGAGCCCCGCTGAACGCAATCGACTTGTACGCTGGCGCCTTCGGTGGTTACCGGGTGGTGTTCCCAAACCCTGTATTTACCATCCCAACGATCTGCTCACTCGCTCACACTCCATCCGCTGCTTACATGTGCATCGTCGTTTACAGATGCCACTTACAGAACCGGATCCCCTCTCTTTCCTACTCAATAAGCTCCCAACTAAAAAACAACAATATGGTATTGCATCTCGCCGACCAGATCCTCATCGATTCTCTGCTTGGAAAATCCGTTGACCTAATATTTGTCAAATTCTTTTTGAGCTCGATTACCTGCATCATGGCAAGATCCCCCCAATGACCCTCCCTCTTGGTACCAAGTTCATTAACTGGCTTTGCAAGGACTAATCTAGTATTTATAATTATGTCTTCTTTGTCCACTTCCCTTCCCTTCCTTTTTCCCTTTTTGACTATCAAAAAGGTTTTTCGTTCATTTAACCATTTTTTTTATCTAACCCGGGCAATGCAATCCTAAAAGTGATTATGTGCTCACATGGGGTTTTTAATTTTTATAAATAAAAATAATCTTTAATCGTATTCAATATCCCCCACTTGGTACCAAGTTGGTAGCTTGGATATGCAATAATTGATCTAGTATTTGAAGATACATTTTCTTTTTCCTCTTCCCTTCTTTCTCTTTTTTCCCTTTTGACTAGCAAAAGGTTTTTAGTTTCTTTTATACTCCCCCTTGATCTGACCCGGGCAATCCAATATTCATATTATTATGTACTCACATGGGTTTTGCGAAATAATAATAATAATAAAAAATTTAATCGTATTCAATATCAATGTAACGAAAATGGTGTGACTATGGTAGCCAGTAAAGAGGTTACACGAAGCAAATGTGAAAAAAGTTGAAAAGTAAAAAAAGTCAAAAAAAAATATTATATACACTAGGTGAAAAAATAGGGACAACCTACCCTAAAATAATTTTTAACTTTTTTTTTTTCTCCTCCACTCCGTACGACATCCAAGCCATGCCTATAGAGCGTAACCTTAGGTAGTGAGTATTACGTTTCCCGCATGTAAAACTGATCAGGATAACATATGGCGGAAGAAAAGAGGTTTTTTCTGCTATTCCAATGTTACACGGAAGTTTAACCAATCACAATCCAACATTGCCGCCTTCACAAGGTCCATCAGCTACGATTTCACCATCTAATGGTTCGGCATCTGCAAACTCATCTCCTGCCGCTGTATGGCAGTCATTCCGCATGTTGTAAACATAGTTATTTTCTATATGATATCAGTTGTATTAAAATAAATAACGATACACAAAAAGATTAAACTATGATTGAACAATTCCACACTTTTCCAAATTTAGAACAATAAGATCAATATCTGTCATCCTAGAGAGTCTAATCAATTGTCAACCCCAAAAGTAATTAGATCAAAGTTAATTGACTGGTTATTATTTCTATTGTTCAATTTCAGATGCATATATTAGAACATCGACAAGCTTTAGCTTAATCATTGGTTCTTCAGCACGACATCGTGACCGAGTCTATATCTTTTATATCTACGCTCACAAAGAATATAAATAGATGCCAACTTTTTATCCATAAAGCGAGGCCTTTTCGCAATATAAAGAAATCTGCAATAAAGAAGGATTTTAATTTTATATTGCTGCTATTGTTTTTTTGTTTAATTTTTTTATTTAATCTTGCGATTAAAACATTTTTTAAAATTAATCATCCTTCTGGTTCCTACCCTGGTAAACTGCTATGGAAAACCCTAAACAAGAAGATCGACCCATGGAGCAAGATCCATCCGATATGGAGATCGAACAAACAAGTCAAGACCCCTCTCTAACTGAAGATGGCTCTGAAGTAACCCCTACTATAAATGCCAATGCGCATGAAGATATTAATGATCATGATGACATTGATGCTGAAGTTTCAAAACTCATAAGATATAAAAAGGAAGAATCTGCTCGGTTATATCAAAAGCATATAATGGCTGGTGAAGAAAAACAAGCAGACTTGGCGTTCAAAAAAATGAGAAAATATGGTGCACAATTGCTTGCTCTCTCTGGTAAATTTGTTTCTCCTGTAATTACTCCTGTCAAGAAGGAAATTGGTTTGCGGTTGACTCAAAATGATATACCCAAGTTTCAACTCTCCTCTTGGCCTGATGTCCCATTTCCTGGTGAGAAATGTTATGAATCTGTCGAACATTTTTTGCGGTCCTTTGAAAAGGTAATCTATTCTGCTGCCTTGGACATTCAAGAGGTTTGGCGCCGGTATCTCCCTGTTTCTTTGGCCTTTGACCATGATGATTGGATTGAAAAAGAGCTCAAAAGATGTGATACATGGAACACAGCTAGAATTGTCTTTACGAACAAATTCTTGACTGATAATGCTAGAACAGATGCTATGCATCGTCTATTCACAATGAACATGAATAAAAATGAATCTGTCTCCTCGTATATGACCCGATTTTTAAGCACTTGTATTGAGGCTGGGGCAAATAAAAATGATCCTATGGTAGCTGCTAGATTTAAAGCATCATTCTCTGAACCTGTTCTTGAGAAGTGTAAGACAGCTTTTGTTTTGAAAGAAAATAAGAATATACCATGGACTGTAGAGAGAGCTGCTGAAATAGCTAGAAATTTGCTAGGAGATGATCCAAGGACATACACAAGCTCATCCTATGCCAATGTTGCCAGTGGTAATAAAAGAATTCACACAAATGCTGGTCCTTTTAGTATTCAAAAAAGAAACAAAGGTCATGGTTCGTCTGGTGCTTTCTTTTGTTCAAGACATGGTGGTACAGCTGCAAATCACAATGAAGATGATTGCTACAGTAAAACAAAAAAGAAAAATGATGCTGCGTCGACCATGAACAATAAGTATTATGGCAATAAAAATTTTCCTCAAAAAGCAAGCACAAGTAAACCCTGTCGCTATTGTGGTAGAAGTTGGTCCCATGGCCATCATTGTCAAGAATATGCAGACTATAAAAGAAAACTTCATGTCGATCCAAAAAATCCAAGAGATTCGGACAAGTCAATTTATGCCATTGTTCGTACTGCAAATGAAGAAAATGATAATGATCATGATATGACAGAAGCTGAAAACCACTCATATGACTGTAAGGCATTATGAAATAAAAAAACTGAAGAAGAAGATACTAATCCATTTAAACTTTTGACTCCTATATTAATAGAGGGCAAGAAATTAATTGGAAAGATTGACACTGGCAGTGATATCACTTGTATATCAAAAATTTGTTTGAATAATAAATTGAATATTGACAAAGTGAATTCTGTAAATGGTTATTTAAATTTTTTGTCTTCAGATAATAATTGTAAACGAATTGGACAAACTGATCCTCTCACTTTGACATATATGAATAACATCTCTTTTAAACATTCTTTTGAAGTTGTAAATTTTAATGAGACAATGACACAAGAATTTGATGTCTTGCTTGGAACTGATGTTCTTGGAAAAATGAATATCGGTCTCACTGGAGTAGCGTACAAGTACCCAGGTAATGAAGATGATTATTCAAATAGATTAAAAGAAGACGCACAATTCCTTAATATGAATTTTGACGCTAACAATGAGATTGAACCTAACAACTCGCCTTATGGTACCGAAGATCAACAAAAGCAATTCATGGCTTATATCCAGAGTGCAATTGATGACAACCAAAATATTCCTGCTGGATCTTTCTGCACAGTACCAGAATCTGTAGTAGAATTACCAATGGAAAAGGGAGCAAAGTCCTTTAAGAGACAATATCCAATTGCCCACCGACAAATGCCTGAATTAGAAGAGCAAATAAATGAATGGTTAAAAGCAGGTATCATCAAAGAGAACCGCGCTAACACATCATTTAATAGTCCTTTATTAATGGTACCAAAGAAAGATGAGAACAATGAGATAACGAGCCACAGAGTATGTTTGGATGTTCGTGGTATCAACAAACTAATCCCTGATGTCGTATATCCTGTTCCAAAAATAAGAAGCATATTTGACAACTTAGCTGGTGGTGAAGTATTCACTAAGATTGACTTGAAGAATGCATACAATAGTTTCCTTGTAGCCCCTAAAGATCAACACAAACTCTCCTTCCAATTTAAGAATCGAACATATACCTTCCAAGGATGTTGTTTCGGTCTAAAAACAGTTACTGCAATATTCTGTAAAGTGATGAAAATACTCTTTGCAGATATGGATTTCATCGAGACCTATGTTGATGACTGTGTAATTAAAGGAACAGCTGAAAACCATGCTTCAAATGTAAAAAAGGTGATTGAACGATTAACTTCTGTCAACCTAAAAATCAATGTAAAAAAATGCAGTTGGTATCAACGATCAATCTACCTTTTAGGATTTGTAGTTGAAAGTGGTGGTATCATCAAAGTAGATCCACGCCGCTTAACAAACATCGATAGTTGGCCTATACCACGCAATAAAAAAGAAGTAATGCGATTAATGGGCATTGTATCATATATGAGAGACTTTATACCTTTAATCTCTCGTGTAGCAGCACCTATCGACAGACTTCGTAATGATCCTGATGTAGAGAACAACTGGACACAAGAACATACTGATGCATTCATTGCTTTGAAAGAGATTCTAAAATCAAAGACACTGTTGCACACTCCAGACTTATCTAAAAAATTCTATGTGGCTACTGATGCCTCACAATATGGTGTTGGTGCAGTATTGACCCAAAGAGATGAGCTGAATAGAACTTTACATATTGCATTTGCATCTAAATCTTTGTCACCCTCTCAACGTAAGTGGAATACAACTAAACGTGAACTGTACGCGGTAGTGTTTGCACTAGAAAAATATCGTGAGTTTTTATGGGGAAATAAATTTGAATTACGTACTGACCACAAGGCTTTAATGTATTTACATACCCAAGAACAAGCAAACCCTATGATGATAGGCTGGTTAGAAACTTTATTAGATTTCAACTTTGATGTGATTCACATACAAGGAATTCTCGATCAATTACCAGATTTACTTTCTAGACTTTATGAACCTTGCTTGAATAATGAGTTCATGCTGGGTGGGGGTGATGCTGCGCAGAAAGAAAATAAAAAAAAAAAAAAGGAAAATAAAAATAAAAATAAAAATAAAAATAAAAATAAAAATAAAAATAAAAATAAAAATAAAAATAAAAATAAAAATAAAATAAAAGTTAAAAGACAGACAAACTCTACAGCAAAGAGACACAACTTGATCTATAGTCAGGACAAGAAACTAAATGTGCTAGCTGTGAAAATAAAAAATAAAAAGTTTGCTAATAATCCCACAACTGACTATATGACTCCTCCACTTGAGAAGAGAGCACGTCTACTTGAAGATGCTCATACCTTCGGACACTTCGGTAGTACGAGTATTGTGGAGCAGTTACATTCCCAAGGACTTCATTGGAATAATATTTATAAAGATGCTACTGAGACAATCAAATCATGTATTGAATGCCAGAGACACAATATAAGCAAGAAAGGTTATCATCCTTTAAAAAACATTCTTGCATATCTACCATTTGACCATATTGGAATTGATCTTTTAGGACCTTTACCTGTCACGGCAAATGAAAATGTCTATGACCTTGTGATGATAGATGTATGTACCAGGTACATCATACTGCGTCCGTTAAAAAATAAACAAAGTGACACTGTAGCAAAAGAATTAATAAAAATCTTTGGTGACTATGGCATACCTAAAATCATTCAAAGTGATAACGGCAGAGAGTTTAAAAATAGCCTCATGCACTCATTATCCAAGCACCTAGGAATAGATCGCAGATACAGTACAGCCTTTCACAGTCGAGGTAATGGCGTGAGCGAGAGCGCTGTAAAGACGACATTAAACACTATAAGAAAAATGGTTAATTCTAACAGTAATGATTGGGACGATGTATTGCCAATTGTCCAACTAGCGTCGAATTATAAAATAAGACACCGTTCAAAGAGTGCTCCATTTTCCTTGATGTTTGCTCGAAGACTTAATAGCTTTGAGGATTACAGTGATCAGAGTATAGCTGATAAGATTCCTAATAGACCTGTTACAGAACAAGAGCTAATTGAGAGAACTGATCGCATGTACCAGATAGTGTTTCCTGCCATTCGTGAAAGAACACAGAAGATCATAGAGGAAGCAAACAAGAGGTTCAATGACAAAAATATGATCATAGATCTTCCGAAGGATACTGCAGTTATGGTTAGATTACCAGGACGGACTAGTAAGTTGTCACCTCTTTATGAAGGGCCTTACATTGTCGTTCGAAAAACTCAAGGTGGTTCCTATGTCTTAAAAGATGAGCAAAATGAACTGTTACATCGTGAATATGTCCCATCAGAACTCAAGGTAGTCTCTATTGACGAAACAGCTATAGAAGATGAATACTATGAAGTTGAGGATATTAGAGATCACAGAGGCGGTCCAGGACAAAGAGAGTACCTTGTAAAATGGGCTGGTTAAGGTGAAAGAGAGAATACGTGGGAAAAAGCATCATCCTTCTCCAGCACAGTACCCATTGATAAATATTGGCTTAAGAGAAAAAAGTTGAAGGAATTAGAGCAAGCAAGAAAGCAAAGGATGATAGCTAACGAAATAGACTACACTAAAAAGACTTCTGCTAGACCTAATGTGACTGAAGAAAACAAGAACTATAAAAGAAAGGACATGGTACAAGATAGCACAGTCCTTAGAAAAAGTAAAAGAATAAGAAACAATAGAAACTAAAAAAAAAAAAAAAAAAAAAAAGTTCATGTAGCAGAGCGGCCGCTGACTTCATAAACTTGCTGAGCATCAAGATACATAAATTAACCAATAAGAAAATAACATTTAGTATCTGCATGAATGCCGACCTGACTATTGTCAAGTCTGGGGGAGGATAATGTTGTAAACATAGTTATTTTCTATATGATATCAGTTGTATTAAAATAAATAACGATACACAAAAAGATTAAACTATGATTGAACAATTCCACACTTTTCCAAATTTAGAACAATAAGATCAATATCTGTCATCCTAGAGAGTCTAATCAATTGTCAACCCCAAAAGTAATTAGATCAAAGTTAATTGACTGGTTATTATTTCTATTGTTCAATTTCAGATGCATATATTAGAACATCGACAAGCTTTAGCTTAATCATTGGTTCTTCAGCACGACATCGTGACCGAGTCTATATCTTTTATATCTACGCTCACAAAGAATATAAATAGATGCCAACTTTTTATCCATAAAGCGTGGCCCTTTCGCAATATAAAGAAATCTGCAATAAAGAAGGATTTTAATTTTATATTGCTGCTATTGTTTTTTTGTTTAATTTTTTATTTAATCTTGCGATTAAAGCACCGCAATTACTCGCGCACTGTTCGAGGAACGAGTGTTGTTGTAGAACAGCGTCTGATCATAACGGACATTGAATAATCACAACTAAAAGAAGTATATTAAAATTGATAAAAGATAATAATTTAAATCTTTATCAAATAAAATACAGTGGCTCACAAAATTGTACAAGTGTTTTGCATTTTTTGCTTCAGTAAAATTTATCGACACTAAAACGATAAATAAGCTACAGCATGTTATACATCATTCGAAAGTATAGCTTCTTGGCGTTTTGCTAATATTATTTAGTCGGCGATAAAATCAGTTTTGATGGAGTTATGACCGTTTACAAATGCCGACTACACTTGTACAATTTTGGGACCGATGTTTTCCAATAAGGTTTTTATTTAAAAGTGTGCGCTAATAGTTGATCCAAAGACCCTTATTTTCTATAATGTCAATACATCGTTGAGGCATAGTTTCAATATAAATTTGACATTCTTTTTCGGTAATTTCGTACCAAGTCTCGAACGTACGAGTCCATAGTTCATCCATAGAGATAGGAGGTAAATCGTACCGCTTAAACAAGCGTTTTTTTAAGGTATTCCACATATTTTCAATTGGATTTAAGTCTGGAGACTGTGGAGGCCACTCCATTGTTGTAAAATCCTGTTTATACAGCCATTTAGATACGATTTTGGACTTATGCTTCGGATCGTTATCTTGCATAAATTCAAAATCAGTCATTCTCAGGCCATTTTCTTTACAATAGTCGGTCATAGACTTCACCAAATCATCTTGCAATACAGATAAATAGACACTCTTGTCCATATTATTGCCTACGTCGACAATATACCCAACCCTGTACCAGCTAATACAGCTCCAAACCATAAATGAGCCTCCACCATGTTTTACGGTTTGCTTTACATGGCTTCTTTTAAGCTTCTCATTTGGTTGTTTCCAAGCATAAAGCTTACCATCCGATCCAAAACGATTAACTTTAGTCTCATCAGACCAAATCACGCGTTTCCAGTCTTCTATGGTCCAGTCAACGTGATTAAGAGCCCAGTCCAATCGCTTTCGTCTGTTTACTTCACTGAGCAATGGTTTTTGAGGCTTCACAAAAGAGGTTAAACCAGACCTACGCAACGATCTTCGAACTGTTTCAGCTGATATAATCTTTTGCAAGTCATTCTCAAGTGTGTTTCTGGCTTCTACTGCATTCTCTTGACCTTTAACAGTTATCAATCGGACTAAATACTGATCATCCCTGCTGCTGAGTAACTTGGGGCGACCTTCTTTAATGCTCTTTACTTCGTTTTTTATTGTTTTTCGAACATTCTGAACAGTTCCACGGCTTGCTCCAGTTATTTTTACTGTTTTTGATATAGAGTATCCGCTTTTTAAGCAGCTGATGATACGATTACGGAGATCTTCTCTGATAGGTTGCATATTGGACGTTGGTACACTTTTATATAGCAGTTAGCTCCTGTAGATGTAAGTAAAATGGCAAAAAAGGAAAGAAAAACATACTTTGAGCATTGAAGAATAAAAAAAAATCTTTTCTGGTGGCTTACGCGCTGTGATGAGCAAGATTATAAGCTGATATTGAAATATTTGAAACGGTCCCAAAATTGTACAAGTGTAGTCGGCATTTGTAAACGGTCATAACTCCATCAAAACTGATTTTATCGCCGACTAAATAATATTAGCAAAACGCCAAGAAGCTATACTTTCGAATGATGTATAACATGCTGTAGCTTATTTATCGTTTTAGTGTCGATAAATCCTACTGAAGCAAAAAATGCAAAACACTTGTACAATTTTGTGAGCCACTGTATATTCTTCTTCTTTTTATATAAAACTATCACAATTAGATTCATTCTATAAAGTAAACATGAACAATAAATAAGTCATGATCTTTACTATTCATTATTTCTGTAAATGAATAATAATGGATCAGGTACCTAGTCAACTTTGATCTGACTGGAGGCATTTCATATAAATATATCTTTTCTCTCAATGAAGACGGGACAATTATCCCAGATCAGTTAAAGAACAATAAGATCTATAAAAACAACGAATTAAAAATTTTCATAATCGATTCAGTGATCATTCTTCAATCAAACATGTCAATTATTGGATCTACGCTCATAACTACTCATTTACCCGCCAACAGATAGAAGAATATAAATAGTAGACTTTGTAATGATTTCTTTTGAACAATTAAGATTGTCTTAAATAAAGTTCAGTCTCAAAAAGTATTCTTTGGTTTTTATTGCTACCTTTAAATTACTTTACCAGAACATAACAAGTGTCACTGCATTTGAAGATCCCGCCGCCAAAGCATTGTCTCGAGAACGTCGACAAGCAAGATTATGGATTCAGTCATCCGAAAAAAATAATGCAGTCTTTGACCTCCAGTCGACAACTGTAACTCCTTCAGCCTTTTTTGCAGCATTATCAGCTCAGTATCCTGATGCCATAGGCGCTGTGCCCGTTCAACAAGGTTCAGTTAATGGCACTGTCATTGCCTTTGATTCATTAGAAGCTCGCACTCGGGCTTGTTCAATCGGTATTAAAGTCCATTCGTTTACAATTATTGGTACACCCACTTTGGACGCCACCAGTACTGTTTATCGTCTTTCCTTGGACAAACTTCCTCTTCTTCGACCCACGGAACTTACACCTTTGTTAGCATCAGAGTTAGGACGATATGGTAAAGTCCTCCATGTTGGACTCCTTCTTGACCCTTCTACCAACTTGTTTTTTGGTAAAGGGTATGCACTTATTGACACTGCTGAGGGCAATGGCGTCAAGCTCCAGCCTTTGTCTCACGAGATCGCCCTGTCCAACCACCGTATTGTTTTCGCTTCCTGGAGGGGAATGGAACAACACTGCTTCTATTGTCATAAAGCTGGTCATACGAAGGTTCTCTGCCCTTGATTGCAATGTCAACGCAATAAGACATGCTACACCTGCGGCAGTCCGGGTCACCTCTTCCGTGATTGTCCCAAACGTGCAACGGATACAGTAGGCGACAAGCGCCAACGAACCGACCATTTGAGTCCTACTGTTCAGACGCGTAGTCAATCAAAACGCAACACAATTACTCTGGGTGACTTTGTGACACCTGATCGGCCCAAGACAGCCTCGTCTTCACAGACCACCAGTGTGCTGGCCCAAACAGAACCCGCCCCAGAAGCACCCTCCGATAGCACTTCACCCGCGGCTACCGCTCCCACAAAGAAAAAGGAATCCAAGACCGCCAAGGATTCGGTGAACGAATCTACTGCTAGAGGCACCATACTGTCGACTCAATTTAACGATGATGATGACCTTGTTGTAGAACAGCAACTGATCGTAGTTGACATTGATAAATATAAGTCTTAATACAAGATCATAATTAAAGAAAATAAAAATATAAGTTTATTTAAATAAGATCGTACAATCAATTCCAATTAAGCATGTTCTTTTAGAATATGTTTTGTATTAATGAGAGTTCTTTGATAATGTTGTATCCACACAACTAGTAAAGTGAACATTCATGGATAAACGAGAGATCTCCGCAATAGCCAACTCTGCCCTGTTGTCCCTATCGGCGTTCCCACGACTATATCGGAACCTGATTATAACAACGGCAGTTCAATCCAACCTTGTTCGATAATTATCGTTAGATCAATAATTTATCTACTTCATTGTCCCTTGATTCGTCAAGAAGACAGCGGCTATTGATTATCTACTATCTTTCCTTTATCTTCCCATCCTTCCCACATTATTCTTTTAACCGATCAATTGAAATAGCGGTAAAGATCCAGACATCCAAAAAGTATAAATAGCCTCAAATGTTTTTATTAATAAAGCAACATATAATCTTTAGTTTCACAACTATTGTCTTTTTTTAGTTTTTGTCTCTTATTTTAATACTTGGCAAAACAGATAAGAAGAAGTATCAACTAAAATAACAAGATCCAATCCAATATCAGGAATATTGCTAATCTTTCACATAATTGAAATAACGCGTAAAATAACGTTATTCAAATCAGTGAGGGATTCCCAGAATAAAAGATAATCTATGACAGACATACAAAAGAACAAATGAAAAGTTTTTATAATCATAATTATAGATGACACTTGTTAAAGTATGAGATATTTGCAGATAACGAAGTGAGAAAAAAGAAAGGAAAATAGTGCTTGAAAACTAGTGAATGAGTCTCTATGTAACCTCTTTATTAGATTTCAAGACGAGAGAGAGAACCCATTTAATCAAACTACGCCTTTATATAGGAAATGAAATTATTCAGGGACCGAAGTGAGTTCAAGGTCAATTTTAGTATTGAGCTTGAACAATATAAACATTGTATATGAGCTTTTAAGGAATATGTAATAAGTAATATTATGTATTCAGTACTTGCTATTTCTTATATAAGATCTGAGTAATCTCATACGAATAATAGTATTTAATGAGGTAAATACGACATAGCCCCCGACCAGTATGAGATTATTTTGAAGAAAATCTTGTGACTATTTTTAATATAGATGTGTATTTTTTTTTTTTTTTTTTTTTTTTTTTTTTTTTGAAAAGTAATTTACTTATGAAGAGATTTAAGTCGTTTACTGGATCGAGTAATTGTGGATGAAGTATTACAAACGTTTTTAGTTGGAGGCTTATTACGACGAGTTCTTTTAACAGATCGTGTTGAAGAGCCAACATTAGATTTAATTGTGGATTTTTTATCAATCAAATTAGAATTGGTTTCCTCATCAGAAGAGAAATGTTTCATAGCAGCACTTATAGTACCAGATGGTGTAGATTTTAATGCTTCAGATGATGATGGAGAATTGGTAATTGGAGCATTTTTTGGAGGAATATACTTTTTACCAAGATTTTTCCAATAGTTGCGTAGTATGTTAGGGTCATTAAACTTATCTGCAGATAGCCATTCATCCCACTCACTGCTATAGTTTTTCCAACGTACAAGGTACTCACGGTCTTTTGGAGGGCCACGATGGTTTATAACTGCCTCGATTTCGAAATTTATGATTTCATTACCTTCATCATCCAGTTCGATCACTTCTTCATTAGAGATTAATTTCAGCTCAACAGAAGTGTAGGCACGAGGCATAAGGACACCAGTTTCGTCACGTAAGATATAGGCATTTCCTTTATTTTTACGTACGACTGTATATGGTCCTTCATAAGCAGGAGCAAGTTGACCGGATTTGTTTGGAATACGAACCATGACATGGGAGCCAGGTGTGTAATCAACAAGCCTATGAGAATCATTGAACTTTGCTTGTTCAAGTTCTATTTGTGCTTTGGTTTTGTTAACGATAGCTGGGAATACAATACCAGTCATATAGTCAATGCGTTTCATGAGTTCTTCATGAGACATTGGTGGTTTATCTTTAACTTCTTTGAGCTTATCTTTGTCAGATCGAAAACCATAAGGTTCGTTCATTTTACGTGCGAACATGAGAGAGAAAGGTGTGGAATTTAACCGTTTGGATATACGATTATTCATAGCAAGTTGAATAGATGGAAGATATAAATCCCAATCATTGCCAACACCATGAGTGGCTTTAGCCAGTAATTTTTTGACTGATTGTACAGTACGTTCACTGATTCCATTAGCAGATGGGTGTAGAGGGGTGATGAATCGATGATCATAGCCCATAGCATCAGCTAAATCTTTAGAGAGCGAGTTTTTAAACTCTGTTCCATTATCACTTTGAAGTTTTGTAGGAAAACCCATAGTTGAGAATACGTCAATAAGAGAGCGTAAAATTGTATCTGATCTTTTATCAGGTAGAGCACGAAGTATACAAAAACGTGTACAAACATCGATGATAACCATAAAATAATTATTATTGTAAACGGAAGTAGTATGCATAGGACCACCAAGATCAATAGCATAATGATCACCAGGGTAGTAGCTATAAATGCTGCGTAGAGGATGGAAGCCTCTTTTTTCTATATTATATTTCATACAATCTTTGCATTGCTTAATGAATTTAATGCAATCACCTATCAGGTTAGGCCAATGAATACCGTCATTATGGAGACGTTTGACCATTTGTTCAGCACCATAGTGACCAATTTTATTATGGGCATCTATAAGTAACTGTTGGTGTTCAGCCAAAGGCGGTGTAAGATAATCCGAATATAATGGCTGTGCAGATTGTACATAAAATAGGTATTGATCATTGATGTTATTATCAATATTTCTTAGATCAGTATTTTCTTTAACTTGATTGATGTCCTTTTGTGCATCAGAAGTTGTAGTTTCTTGAATTACTGAAATAATGTTAATAGCAGCATTGTATTTAGAATAAGCTCGATGTCTTTTCTTTGTATTGATTGTCTCAGAAATAGCATGATTCTGTCTATACGAGGATAATCTTTTGCCTTTTTTGATATCACTTTCATGCTCGACCGTATCCTTTGGCGGATATAATCTGGATAGTTTGTCAGGTAAGACATTTTCCAATCCGGGAACATGAATGACACTAAAGCTATAATCAAGGATGACGTCAAGCCATTTAATAAGCATACTATTTGCATTCTTTTGGGAATGAATATAGCATAAAGCTTTATGGTCAGTGTATAAAGTAAATCGTGTGCCCCATATGAATTTATGAAATTGGGTTAAGGCATAAACTACACCAAGCAATTCACGCATTGTAACACTGTAGCGTTTTTCGCTTCTTGACAGGGAACGGGACATGAAACCAATGTATCTTTTGATTTTAGATATTTCGCCATTGGGTTTAGTCACTTCGAACTCTTGATATAAGCAACAACCAGTACTGTAATCTGATGAATCAGTAGCGATACAAAATGGTTTTGACAGATCAGGATGGGATAACATCAATTCTGAAGACAAAATGTGCTTGATACTATCAAAGTGCATTTGATGCTCTTTTGTCCATTCGAAAGGACCTTTAACTTTTTCATCATGGCAACGCAAAGCATCTAAGGGAGCCATGAGAAGTGCAGCATTGGGAGTATGTTGTCTAAAATAGTTGACAAACCCAAGAAAACTTTGCACTTGCTTCTGAGTAGTAGGACGAGGCCAATCGTATATATTTGTTAATTTTCGGGCATCTACCTGCTTTCCTGAGGCAGAAATAGAATATCCTAATAAGTAAACGGCAGATTTTGCCAAATAGGTCTTTTCAAAGTTGATTTTTAAATTAGCATCAGTTAATATTTGTAGCACTTTTTTAACATGAAGAAAATGTGCATGTATAGATGAACTGAATATACAGATATCATCAACAAAACATTTTACATAAGGAAAATCTTTAAATAATGTTAACATTATACGAGAGAATAACTGACTTATTGTAGATATTCCAAAAGGAGCGCCTCTATACATATATTGTAAATTATTGGGTTCAGTAAAAGTAGTTTTAATTTGATCATCCTTATTTACAGGAAACTGATTAAATGCAGATTTTAGATCTAACGTGCTAAAAATGACTGCACCAGACATAGAATTGAATATGTCGTTAATTAATGGAAGTTGATGATTATCAACTGGTAAGACCTTATTTAACATTCTAGGATCCAACACTAATCGAATTTTATCTGTCTTAGTGCCGTCTAAATTTTTTTTATGAGTTACTGTCATAGGCAGATTCCATCCAGATGGAGTTGCTGGAATGATAATACCTTCATCTAACCAACTATTTATTATATCCATTACTTTAGGCTGTAAGGTATATGCTATTGGATATTGCTTTATATTCGCAACATAATCTTTTGGTGTTGGAAGATGTAAAACAGCCTCTTTAATATTACATAAAGAATTCTTATTTAATTTTTTATTTGCTTCGATGTATGGTTTAATAGCCATATCAAAAACTTTTTGTTCTTTTTCTGTACCGGCTCGTGAAATATTTGGTTCATAAGCTTTGTCTAGAATAGAGTCGTCTAATTCTTTTTCAGTACTCTTATGTTTAACTGCTACATTCATTAAATGAATGGAAAGTTTAGGAAGCAAATCTGTCCCAATAAGAATTTTACAGTTGTGAGAGGAAGCATGATCGTCAATAATATCAAACTTATGTTTAATAATGTGGTCAATGTTGTCGTATTCGACATTCACATAGTCAATAGATCTCATTCTGGGAATTTGGTCGCCATTTGCTAAAACTAGGTTACCAGGAACTGAATGAAATTTAATATTATTGTCTATTGCAAGTTTTTTATTTATGACAGAGACACGTGCACCAGTATCTATGATACCATAAGTGTTCACATTATTAAGCGTGATTGGAGTAACGGGGGAATAAGCCACATTATCCGATTCGAATAAACTATCATCTTCTCCAACTTTATTGTTACGAATGGCAAAGACATTTTTGTTATACTCTTCATCAAAACTAGTATTTATATTTTTATTTGAACAGATTATATTTCTGTCATAATGCTTATAAAGAAATTCAAATTCGTCATCAGATGATTCACATTGTTCATACGAGAGCGAGGTAGATTCATTATTACTAGGAGATAAAGATAAATCAGTAACTCTGTTTTTAGGAGATTTATTTATCTGACTAATGCTAGTGATCGAGTTGGACAGCTCTAAATTGCTAACAGTTTTGTCATTCCCTTTAGAAGAATTACTTACAATTTGTTTGCCATATTTTCTTTTGATATGCTCAAGTCTTACAGAACAAGATGAATAATGACCAGGAGAGTACTTGGCAGTTTTGCAAAATGTGCATATACCTTGTTTCTTTAAATCCGCAATTTCTTGCTGAAATTCAACAGATGTTTTGGAAACTTTTTGGTTCTTATGTTCACTTTGATGTACCATTTTTCTTTTTTTAGTATTGGTGTTATCATCATGTTCAACGAGTTTTTTTGTATTATCTTCCTTTTTCTTATCCTTAAGGATGTTCAACAAAGCAGATTCCAAGCTAGCCATTTCTTTAATGAGAATTGACTCAAGAACATTCCATTCCTTAGGCAGAGGAATAGGTAAGTTGCGTGTTGAATAAATACTTTCTCCATTGATATTGGAGCTAGTAGAGACAAGCGAGGGAAGATTCTTTTTGACAGTAGCTTGGACAGTTTCCTGAAACTTGATAGTGTAAAGCCTCGAAATGAAATGTCCAATCAAGAAAGTGTTATCATGCATGTTAACCTTTGCACCAAGAGAGAAAAGACGATATCGATCCATTGCTTGGGTCAAAGTTTCACAACGTTCTTGCTTGAAATTGATAAGATTTTTAAACCACATCTCTGGTGTAGTTTGTGAAGCAAGATCGAAGCGTTGTTTCAAGACTTCTTTTGCCTGATCCCAATTCAAAGCGGTTTTCTTATCCATACAACGTCTTTTAATGAATCGTTCGAACCAGTCATGGTCGGTATCACTGTCAGACTTTTCAAAAGAAACTTCCAGGTAGTGCAACCAATGATCCTCTACAGATACATCATAATCCAAGAATTTTCTTTGGAAATCTCTAATAAACATATCCAAAGATGGTCCATTACTTGGATTGACGTTTTTATCACCTTCGCGAAGAGTGAGCTGATACAGAGCACTAGCGGTAGGGTTGACGTTGAATTTTGGGATTTCACGGCTTGGGATAAGTCTATCGTTGGGTGATGAATTTCTAGATCCATTGCCCTTCAACTCATGATTATGCAGTTCTAACTGGAAAGCAATAAGAGCATTAACATCATTTAAAGCTGATACAGCATAGCTCAATTGCTTTTCATTTTCTTCAAGTAAAGTTAGCTTATTTTCTAAAATAAAACTCGCTTTATTATTATTTAATTTTTCAATTAAATCAAAGAACAAAGATTTTTGAGCCATTAACCTCTCCATATACTTGGAAGGGTCCGAAGAAGGAACAGCAGGAGAAGAATCAGTAACTTCATCCATCTCAACATCAGTTTCAATGGATGCATCATCACGAGGATGGATGGATGAGTTTGACGCTCTACTTTCGAGAGTTTCAAGATCCATTCTATCCAAGGACTTAGCTACTTCATCAGCTGAATCCTTTTCAACGTTTTTGGCAGGGGATTGATTAATAGAAGAATTCATTCAAAAAAATGAGATATTTGCAGATAATAAAGTGAGAAAAAAGAAAGGAAATAGTGCTTGAAAACTAGTGAATGAGTCTCTATGTAACCTCTTTATTAGATTTCAAGACGAGAGAGAGAACCCATTTAATCAAACTACGTCTTTATATAGGAAATGAAATTATTCAGGGACCGAAGTGAGTTCAAGGTCAATTTTAGTATTGAGCTTGAACAATATAAACATTGTATATGAGCTTTTAAGGAATATGTAATAAATAATATTATGTATTCAGTACTTGCTATTTCTTATATAAGATCTGAGTAATCTCATACGAATAATAGTATTTAATGAGGTAAATACGACAAAGTACCTGAATATTAGAAGAACGCTTACAATAGAAGATATCAAGCCACTCACTCAATAAGATATAAATACCTGTCTTCATTTAGAATAATTTTTACTTTAACTTAAACTGAAATAAAGGTCAGTCTCAAAAAGTACTCAAACTGTTTCTTTATTTTTGTTTACACCTTTTATTTTATTATCTTAACCATTATACAACAGACCTGTCTGACGACAGCTTTGTTCCTGACGAATCCGAGGACAGCGGTCATGACAGCGACGAGGAAAGTCAAGATCAGGCCGAGGATATGGTCGTTGACAACGAACAGGTCAACCAACTTCATACGGAGGCGGCTGAGAACGGTGCGTCTCCACCACCTTCTGCTCGACGATTATGAGAGTTGTCTCTTATATCAACATAGCCTCGCTTAATTGTCGAGGTCTTAAGAAAATAGTGTCTCTTTCCGGTCGTTCTTTTCTCGAAATCTTCGCTCCTTACCTTATGACTTATTAGCTGTTCAAGGATCTCATGCCAACTCTCCTCTCCTTCAAGATCGATTTGATCAAATACTGCAAGTGTCATGTTTTGACATGTCAATAAGATACAGTCTTATCATTCTGGACTAAATCTTTACAAATGAGTTTGAATAAGAATAGAACCTGATAATTATCACTGCCCTAAACAGCCAAGTTTCACTTTCATCTCAACAGTTGATTATTAACATCAGTCTATAAAATTTTTCTTATACATGTCAAATCATATCGGTCGTAACTATTTTCGTCATCTAACCTCAGGTCTTGCTCAACTAATATAAATAGCCTTGAAATCTTTCTTTAATAAAAGTATTCGACTTTAGAACTATTGTTCGGTCTCGTTAATTCTTCTTTATCTTATTTTTGAATACTTAAAACACTTCATTTTTTTTAACGAATTCTGAACTCCCAATCACAAAAATCAAATATGGCTAACGAAGATCAAGCTCCTAATACTTTCGCTCATGGTGAAACTGATGTGTTTAGAACAAACATAGAGGAGGCATCAAAAGTGATCGAAGATACTGAAATGGCCAATGTGGAAGAAACACCATCTCTTATGGCAACAAGCTTGGTATCAAATGATGATAAACCCGTTGATGCTGTTATGGGTTTGAGGGTTAATTTAGAAGTCCTTAGACAGCAAATTGCTAGGGCTGTGGTATCTGGTGCATCACAAGAACAGCTCTCAAAGCTACAAGAACGAGCAGTCAGTATAAAAAACTGTATCATGTTCTTGGACGAAGCACAGGCTTTTTGCGTCTCACCTCCCATGCCTACAGGTGATATAATCCTTGGTCCTGGCCACGCTACAAATGTTTCTCACCCTCGCTCTGCTCATGTCATCCCACCTGACCTTCCAATCTGGCAGTGGCAGGGTAATATTTGGAGGAAAGAAGTTGACGCACATGATTCTGTAGAAGATTTACTCGACACTTTTGCTCTGATCGTTGAATCAAATGGCCTATCCATAGATTCTAGCTGGTCTCGTTTGGTTCCGATCAAAATGAACAGAGATCAGCGATCTTGGTTCAATGAAGTACTCAAAGGTCGCAACTTGGTTTGGTCTGAAGTCAGAAAGATCATAGTCAAGACGTACGCTGCACAGGACGTAGCTCAAGAGCTAGAGTATATGGACCAGCTGTTATCTCTTAAAATGGCTGTAGCAGAATCCATAGAAGCATTCACGGATCGATTCCAAAGAATCCGCAGAGCAGCCAAGTGGGACGATGACATCAAGACTGCCACCATATATAAGCGAGCTTTACCAGCATTTTTGCGTCAAGAGGTCTCTCGCTCCTTGTTGAACTTAGGAAGAGATCAGCAAGACTCTGTCGCAAAAGTCGCTGCCAAAGCCAGGATGGTATTGTCATCCAACTTGTGTTCCGAGGTTAGCCCATCACCTCGACAAGCTTCTGTCCCCGTCAAGTCTTCATCTTTGTCTCTCTCACCAAATGGAACAGAGGCATCTAAGTACAACCCTAGGAACTCACATTTGTTGAGCAACTTACAGGGTATAACTAAGAAATCCTCTTCTCCTGGCAACGTCAAAAATAAATTCCATTGTGCTATCCATGGCCCGGCCAATCACCCTACAGACAAGTGCAACAAGTACAAGGATTTGTTGAACAGAAGCCCTCCGTTGGTGAATCCTTCCTCTGCTACAAATAATCCATCAATGTCTTTTGTATCTGTGGCTAAAAGGTGTTATCGTTGCTCTGGTAATGTTCCATGGTCCAGGGAACATGCGGCTAACTGTCCACGAGACAAGCCTTATCACGGTCCAACCAAGGCCATCCGTTCTGTTCGCTTGGATACTTCAAGATCTAATGGTAACAAGCCCAACCTCACCATCACTCCTCAAGCTAGACCACAACAGGCATCTTCTAAGGTGTCTAGTGGTGATAGCAACTTGATGGACGTAGATGACGAGGGTTATCCAGTGGATTATGATTGTAAGAAATTAACAAAACAGAATGAAGTATTTAAAAGTACTAACCATTCTTTAATTGTACCTATCACTATAGAAAACGTGAACACTATGGCCCTAGTTGATAGTGGTTCTTCTTTTAGCTCGATAGACACAAAATTTGTTAATAAATATAATATTGCAGTTGATAGAAATGTATCTGGTTCCGTTATACTTGCTACAATTGATAATGTTAGTAAACGTTTCGGTACAACCAAATTTCCATTAAGTGTTATTTACGGTGATAATGATAAAAATCTTATTCATACATCCCATTCTTTTGAAGTCCTTCCTCTTTCCTTGGATACTGAAGTTGTAATAGGATTAGATCTGATGCACAAGTTAAACATTCTTGTTACCAACTTAGCTATCAGACATCCTAATCTTGCACCAGTTATTGACAAAGAGATTACGGATGATACACCTGAACCTAACAAAGCTCCTTTCGGTACACCTGAGCAACAAGCTCATTTCCATAATGCTGTTAAACCATTTGTTGATCAAAATGCCTTAATACCAAAGAATTCATTTTGTACTGTACCCGAGTCAGTTATACGTTTAGAAACTGTTAAAGGAAAAACTGCTTACCGTGCACCATATCGTACTCCTTTTAAATTACTACCAATCATGCGTGAATGTATTGACACTTGGTTAAAGGATGAAGTTATTGAACGTGCATCACCTAATTCAGACTGGAACTCTCCTTTAACATTGGCACCTAAGAAAGACTTGCTTGGTAATCTCACAGGACATCGACCCTGTCTCGATCCTCGCTTGTTAAATTCTATTCTTGTGTCAAATGATAGACATCCTATTCCAAAGATTGAAGAGATTTTCGATCGTTTACAAGGATCAACTATTTTTACCACTCTTGATCTTCGACAAGCATTTCATCGATTCCAAATCTATGAGCCTGATCGTATTAAGACCACATTCACTTTTGAAGGTCAACAATACCAATTTAGAGGTTGTCCATTTGGTTTGAAACATATTGCTTCCCGTTATCAACGAGTGATTAATATAGTGTTACGTGATTTACCTTATGCACAGGCTTTTGTTGATGATATCATCATATTTTCCAAGTCTTATGAGGAACACATCACACATGTGCAAAACATAATTCAGAGATTAACTAAAGTGAATTTGATCCTTAACCCAGACAAGTGTCATTTTGCGCAGTCTACTGTTTACTTGCTTGGTTTCTGTGTTGATGCCAAAGGGTCTCGACTCGATCCTCGTAAAGTTACAAACGCTTTGACTTGGCCTAGACCTGCATCTGGAAAAGAGATTCAACGCTTTTTAGGACTGGTAAATTATTTTAGAAAATACTTGCCAAATATTTCTGAAGTCACTGCACCTTTGGACAAATTACGTTTCGAAGGTAAACTTGATAAACTTTGGACATCTGAACAAGAAAGAGCTTTTGAAAAGATCAAGGCATTATTGTCTTCTGCGCCACTTCTTCATCATCCAGATCTAGAACAACCTTTTTATGTTGCTACTGATGCTAGTAACTATTCAATTGGTGCTGTTCTTTACCAAGTTATCAAAAATGAGACACGATATATCGGTTTCATGGCACGCTCACTTTCTACATCTGAAAAGATTTATTCTACTACTAAACGTGAGTTATTAGCAGTGATATTTGCACTAAAGAAGTTTCATCCATTTTTGTGGGGTAATCCATTCACCTTATACACTGATCACAAGGCCTTAACTTACCTCCACACTCAGCCTGTAGCTAACGCTATGATGATCAATTGGCTGGACACTATACTGGATTATAACTTCAAAATCAACCATCGACCTGGTATTCAAAATATTCTACCAGATGCTTTGTCGCGTCTTTTCGAACCTGAAAAAACGCTGGAGGGGGATAATAAAACCATCAAAACAATCGTCACTTCCCAAATTATCAATTCTAACGGATCAATTCTTACATCCAGAATGATGATGCCTGCTGACTTGATGACCCCAGCACCAGAAGACAGACAAAAGCTACTCATGGATACACATTTAGAGGGACACCGTGGAGCTCAAGCAATCGTAACAGCTTTACATAGTGATGGTATTCACTGGGCAAAGCTCAAGGAAGATGCACTTGAAATAATACGTAGTTGTCCTGATTGCCAAAAATTCAATATCGCAAAGCACGGATACAATCCCTTGACCTCAATCTATGCTGATGCACCTTGGGATCACATCTGTATCGATACAGCCGGACCTTTCCCTACTTCAGTACAAGGTAATCAATACATCCTTCTGGTAGTAGACGTCTTTACACGATATTGTGTACTCAAAGCCTTGCCCGATAAATCTTCTCTCACTATTACACTTGCATTAAGGAATATCTTATCGCTCTTTGGTCGACCAAAAATTATCCAAAGTGATAATGGTACTGAGTATGTCAATGAACTCGTCAGACTGTATGTTGAATCATCCGGTATTGATCATCGTCTCATATCAGCTTATCATCCCCGAGCTAACGGTATAGTTGAACGATGGGTTGGCAAAGCAAAAAATATTTTGCACAAAAGATTACAAGGCAGAACTGAGGATTGGGACTTGTATGTTGACAGTACCCAAGAAGCCCTCAACAATACGCATACAGCTTTACACGGCACTAGACCTTTCTCATTGATGTTTGCAAGACGTCCCAATGAAAACAAGGATTATAATAACGTGCTGGACAAAACTAAATCGCCTGAAACGATGAAACAGTTAGAAACTAGAATTAACGAGTTTAATGACACTGTCTTACCTGCTATTCGTGAAAAAATAAAAACTTCACAAGCTGCTTCTCGAGACAAGTTCAACCAAACTCACAGAATTCTAGCCGATATCCCCACTGGTAGTCAAGTCACGCTCAAGAATGTAAACCGTGTTGCAAAAAGTGATCCCCTCTACGTTGGTAATTATACTGTCAAAAGAAAAACTCAAGGTGGTTCATATGTGTTGGTTGATGCAACTGGAGCACTCTTACCAAGAGATGTACCTCCATCGCAAATAAAGGTTATTTCCCAGGAAGTATCCTTATCCAATACTGATCAATCTGAATCATACGATGTTGAGGCAGTTTTACACCATAAGGGATCACCGGGTAATTACTTATATAAAGTTCGATGGAAAGGTTATGGAGAAGAAGATGACACTTGGGAACCGGCTAGTCATTTCCATGATTACAGACCGATCCAAAAATATTGGTCTCGTCTAAGTGAACAAGAACCAGCGCGCGAGGTTCAACTTGTTCCTAAAAAAGATACGACTAAGAAAAGAAAAAACGTGCATCGCAGTGTAAATAACTCTAAAAGAAACAGACGTTAATACATTGACCTTCTTCCACCAACTTTCATTAACTATACATATACGTTACCAGCAAATTACGCAATTATAAAATATTTACAAGGATAGTAAAAAAATGAATTTTTCTCATGCCTTAATATTTTTCAATATGCACATTTGTACGCAGTCACATTTACAGACAAACATCACTTTAGCAATAAATTCCTGTTCAGGGTTTATTATCGCCTAAATGCTTTGTTCCATTCTTGAACACTATACTTTATATGTTTATATAAAGAGCCACTATACGTTATATGACTTAACCCTACCAAGCACCTATTTCTTACAACAAATAGAGCTCATCTTGACATCTCAAACCTCATTTTCGACATTCACCTAAACAAACATATTTTCACTTGCCACATTAATTCCAGAAAAGATAGTTACAACCTGGAAGGGGGCAATGTCATGTTTTGACATGTCAATAAGATACAGTCTTATCATTCTGGACTAAATCTTTACAAATGAGTTTGAATAAGAATAGAACCTGATAATTATCACTGCCCTAAACAGCCAAGTTTCACTTTCATCTCAACAGTTGATTATTAACATCAGTCTATAAAATTTTTCTTATACATGCCAAATCATATCGGTCGTAACTATTTTCGTCATCTAACCTCAGGTCTTGCTCAACTAATATAAATAGCCTTGAAATCTTTCTTTAATAAAAATATTCGACTTTAGAACTATTGTTCGGTCTCGTTAATTCTTCTTTATCTTATTTTTGAATACTTAAAACACTTCAGCAAGTATCTTCTAGTACTTGGACATCACATTGTGGCTTACTTTTCTTTAACTCTATGCTACGTATCACACCTACAGTAGCGGACAAAACTGGTGCACAAAACTTTTTTTTAGCTTTTAACTACCATTACCTGCTCATGGTAATTGCAATAGTCATGAAACTGTACTAGAAGGAGGATATACTAGTCATTGTAATCTATGTATGTTCTAAGCATGACATTGTTAAAACTGAGCGATAAGCGTGCTTTGAATTTATAAAATCTTATATTTTCTAAAAACCGCAAAAGTGGCTAAAATCTTAGACTTTATATAATCATCTCATCTCTTGATATTATCGGATATTCTTCTTTGCATATGCTAATAATATGCGTGTATATCATTTTCAGTAAAAGAACCCGGCTCTTTAACTATTCTTTTCCAAAGATCATCGACCCTTTTTGATCTAGTGTCGTATCATCATACCTTTGCCATCAATTGCCACCTGGCATGCTTAAGCGGACTTTGGCCGGGATTAGTGGCGGCTAAACTTGTAGCACAGAAGCGCTGTTATCAAATATTGAGTTTGTGACATGCGTTGACTTGTGCCTTGTGTCATTGTCATACTGAAACGAGAGATTACGACGTTTTAGACCACTATACGCTAGGCTTTTGTGGTATGAAGTAAGCGAAATATATGTGTATATTTATGAGTTCATTATACCATCGTATACCTGACACACATATTCTGGTCCTCAATATCTAATACAGCCTTAAAACATAACAGAGCAGCCAGCATGCTTCATTGTTTGATCACCGTGAAAAAATCGCTCAGGTTGCTCGACTTGCTTTCAATATTAGTGTATACTATCTGCATCCTTAATGTTCATATTTGTTTCATTGCTAATGATAGCAGACTTCCAGCCCTCTATAGTATACAATGGCTTGTTGTGATACCACATTCATCGCTTTTTCCGACTTATACAGCTGATGAAATTCTTCGATTCCTTACTTCCGGACTCAAAATCTAGCTTCCTACTGTGCCTTTAGACTGACAGTCTGCTAACACTGTATCTTAAGGTCCTCAAAATGTGCTGAGCATCAGGAACTGTGTGTAGCGGACCTTGTCCAAGCTCTAGGTTGATGACTGAACTAATAACTTTTCAGGCTAATAGCGGAATACCTTCATGATCACAAGACATTAAGTTTCTTTCTTCCCTCTTTCTCCTGTTGATTGTCCATTTAGAGATCCTTGTTACTCTAGAAATATCTGCTGTCGTACGAACTAGGCGTGTTCGAGATCTCAGAGTTTCGGTTTTACAGTTGCTTATTTTCTTAAACATATAAGGCTAGTACTTTGTTATAGTGAATAGGGTAAAAACAAAAGGGGGGACTCAATGGGAAATACAAAATAAGTACAGTTTTATATACTTTTTAAGAGCTACTAAAATTTACTAATATGCTGTGAAATCTGAAAGCAAACGGGAGAGATATGGGGAAAATTGAAAGAAGGCTAGACAAGCACTACATTTTTGGCGAAAATTGAAATATGCAAAAAATCACTAAAAATGACCTTATGCCTGGGGGATGTCCGGCACAGTTCCGGTTTACATAACATAATGTATATTTTGGACTGTCTTTCAGATGGTATATGCCACAAAAGTCGCAGACATATGGCGGAGATACAATGTTGATTTTAATTTTTGTGCACCAGTTTTGTCCGCTACTGTATATGGAGTTCAACGGACGGTCGCTTTTTGGCTGCTCGTGTGGATCATTCATCAGGTATATATGAACCATTTACTGTATATGTTATCTACGCTTCTTCTACACGTAGGGATCGGGAATTGTTCCTCGCCTCGCTTGACTCTACCTTGCATCTGCATCAACCACCTACTTCTCGCTGTGTTTTGCTCGGGGACTTCAACCATCATGTTCATCGCCCAACATCCAATCCACTTTTGCAGCTATGGTATAATTGGATTAGTACGTTCTGGCATGACCCACTACACGAGGATCCTAACTACCGTGATTTACCTACAGTGGGTCAAAAAACTGATGCAAGGGATCCATTTTTCTCAGTTTTTGTAGCGTACATCCTGCCACAGTGTCACAAACTGCCTCTGTTCCTACATAGTAGATTTCCTACATGTCTTGAAAAATCCGAAAGAGTTTAAGCCCTATTGGATAAGTATTGAAGGAAGTATGAGGCGCGCAATTTGAAAATTTGAACGAAATGAATTTATTTATTAATATTTAGTTGATCCTCCTTTTCTATTAATAACCTCTTGAATTCTTGCCGGCATGCTATCGATGTACCTTTGGCAAAGTTCTTTTGTTTTAATCGCAAGATTAAATAAAAAATTAAACAAAAAACAATAGCAGCAATATAAAATTAAAATCCTTCTTTATTGCAGATTTCTTTATATTGCGAAAAGGCCACGCTTTATGGATAAAAAGTTGGCATCTATTTATATTCTTTGTGAGCGTAGATATAAAAGATATAGACTCGGTCACGATGTCGTGCTGAAGAACCAATGATTAAGCTAAAGCTTGTCGATGTTCTAATATATGCATCTGAAGTTGAACAATAGAAATAATAACCAGTCAATTAACTTTGATCTAATTACTTTTGGGGTCGACAATTGATTAGACTCTCTAGGATGACAGATATTGATCTTATTGTTCTAAATTTGGAAAAGTGTGGAATTGTTCAATCATAGTTTAATCTTTTTGTGTATTATTCTTTATTTTAATACAACTGATATCATATAGAAAATACAGTCCTACTGTCAACTGCCTAACAAAACCATAAAATGGCCTGCACAGTGCTATAATTACGTCAGAACTACGAAATAAAACCCATTAGATAGCCCATACGTCATAGTATAAGAAGAAAAGAATGATGTAATTCTAGCTTGTTACACAAAGATCTAAATCAAGAAAAATTGATTTTGGGTTAAATGGAAAATGGTGTAAGTATGATTAAATGTACTTTAAACCCTATTTTGGCGTACATGATGCAATGATAACGTACATAACGTATCATCATGACGTAGAGAAGCTAAAAATGTATAAAAAAGCGACACTTTTCTCTTCATTTCCCCCATCACATCTCTACTTCTACACTTGACAACTACTTCTTTGTAATGCCTTATAAACTCAGCAACGACACACGCAATAACGTCATTTCATTAATTAAGGCCGGAAAGGGTACTAAAAATATTGTACAAGTCACTGGAGTGTCTGGAGCCCTAGTTGTTCTCGTGAAAAAGCAAGTTGATCCTGATCGCGTCAAACCCCGTGGTGGTAGAGTCAGCACCGTTCCCGATTTTACAAAGCAAGTCATAGCTTTTAAAGTCCGAAAAGGCTTCCTATTATCAGCAAAGGATGTTCAAAGATATCTGTGGTCTCTTGGTTACAAATTGCAGTACTCATCTACGACACAACTAATGAGATCCCTCGGCCTTAAAACTCTGTATAAGAAAAAGAAGCCTTTAATCAAGAGAACTAACCAGAAAAAGCGATTGGAATGGGCCAAAAAACACCGTGACTGGACTGTAGAGGACTGGAACAAGGTCATATTCTCCGACGAAACCAAAATCAACAGATGGGGATCAGATGGAGCTCAAATTACATGGAAACATAAGGATGACCCACTTCGACCACATAATTATCAGACTCAATTAAAAGGTGGCGGAGGCTCAATGATGGTTTGGGGATGCATGACATCATCAGGAGTAGGTTACGCATGCCGTATTATTGAGTATCCTATGAAATCAGAGCTGTACACCCATATCTTGGATACTTCCTATAAGGATACACTCGAGCACTTCAGTCTCAGCAATGAGGAAGTCATCTTTCAACAGGACGGAGATACAAAACACACATCGAAACTCACTAAAAAATGGCTTGCAGATAACGGAATTAGCTATATTGAAGACTGGCCAGCAAATAGTCCCGACCTAAACCCAATTGAACACCTCTGGCATCATGTTAAGTTGAAATTAGATGCATATGACACCAAGCCCAAAAATATGGATGAATTGTGGGATAAATTTGATGCAGAGTGGAACAAATTCACTAAAGAGGACATGAAGAAGTATTACGAGAGTATGCCAAAAAGAATTGAAGAGGTTATCAAGGCTAAAGATGGATATACAAAGCGTTAAAGATTTGCTGTCAGATTGATTTTATAGTCATTTTTCATTTTTTTCAAATTCCGCCACATTTTACTAGTTAGTGTGCTATGAAAATTTGTTCAATAAAAATATGTTGTTTTAGCACGGTTCCATTAAAATTTAAAAAGTTCAGCTCTATTTTTGCGGGAATTATCTTAAATTTTATTTTTGTTAGGCAGTTAACAGCAGGACTGTATCTTATCCCTATTTTTACTTCACTTCACTTCACTTTACTTTTCTTTATTACAGAATATTATATTCTTTTTATCTTTTCTTTATTTTATAAACCAATAAAACCATCAAGCGTTCAAAAGAAACCCTTTGGTCTGTGTTCTATTCAAAATACTGAAGTCCCTTGAAGCTAAATCAACTTCATTGTAAACCTATTCCTAAACCTCAAGAGTTTAGCCTATTTTAACAAGTTTGATCTACTTAACAAGATCTGGTGGTCACTACCGACAATACTTATTTACTTACAAAAGTAAACCCGCAAACAAGCTATATACATATAAAAAGAAAAATTTACACTAAGTTACTTAGCATTTTTTTTTTCAAAATCTCAAGAGTTTCGGGAAAACTTTTGTCATCTCACTACGGTAAAACGAACTTCCGTTGCGGAGATGCTTCCTACCTATCGGCTGATCTCGGAATGATAACAAATCTTGTAAAAAAATATAAAAAGAGATGCTTTTTTCTTTTTTTTTTCTTTCCTTCATCTATTTATCCATTTCATCAAAATCTAATGTCTTCCAACGCTGCTAACAACATGCCAACTCTTGCTTATATTGCCGAAAGAACTATGACGGCTGACTGTACTATGAAGTAAGTTTGTTTTTAAGTGGGAGGGAACGTAACTAAAGGCAACTGGTATAAGTTATTTAAAGGAAAATGGTGCTTTTTTTTCTACACGCAAGTGTAAAGAAGGCTCTGAAATGCGCTTGAACCAGTCAAGCCGAGATGGATTCTTTTGGCGATGTGGCTCAAGGAACTGTGCGTGCGGTCGTAGCCGTATTTCTTACTTGGACGGCTCCTTTTTCCAAGGTCGCAAGTCCATCATTCATCAAACACTATTGGTAGTGTACCTCTTTTTGTTACAAGTTCCAAACGGAACAATATCTACTATGACTGGTCTTAGTCTACCGACTGTCCGCAACATTATTAAGGACATATACCAAGTAATGGAGGCAGATCTTCGAATTGAAGGTGTTCAAGTCGGTACGTGATGCTTTGTTTACATCAGAGTATGTGACTAACAAGTCATACTTAGGTGGAGTTAACAACGATGGGCAGCCAATTGTCGTTGAAATAGACGAAAGTAAGTTTGGCAAGCGAAAGTATAATAAGGGAAAGAGGGTAGATGGTGTTTGGGTTGTTGGGGGTGTAGAGCGTACGCCCGAGCGTAAGGTGTTCTTGTTGACGGTGCCTAACCGCAATCAAAATACCTTGAAGTTGATAATCGATATGTTCGTAAAGGATGGTAATGATTAGAATATGTATATGCTAGATGATCAGTGCACCTAATCATTGATGACAGGCTCGCATGTTATGGTAGATTGCTGGAAAGACTATAAAGGGATTGGGCTAAATGAAAGATTTATCGTTCACATTTTTGCAAGCCTGTAGCGGAGCTAAAATTAAGCATATAGGCATAAGCTATACATCATTCAAAAGCCCGGACAATTTACTCTCAGATGGTGTAACATTTATATCCAAAAAAGGCAACTAGTGGACATTATTGAAGCAAGAAAATAGGCACTATATGGCCCTGATTTGTATGGTTATCAATGAAAGTTTTATTTGTTTATTTTAGGCAGTGCGGAGCTTTTTCGTGGTGGTACAAGATGTAGGAGCATAATCTTCATCATATTCGTTATCGGAATCCTCATCTGAGATGAAAATAATTGGTTCCGTTTCCCCTTGATCACTAGTGCTATCCTCTAAGACGGTAGTCAGCAAAGATACCAGAGGACCTTGATTGGCAATGCCTGCTCTAGTGAACGACACTTGCGAAAAGCAAGCAAGTATTGCCTTCCAGTGATCAGCGGCATGTTTTCTACGCCATATAAACTCTACTAACTTCCATGGCATCATCGATGCTGTACGATGACGACTAGTCACTCCTCGTTTGATACCATTCCAGGTGCCTAGTAGCAGGTTGTTAGCATCGTCTAAGAATTCTATGATCTACACAAGTACGTACCTTCTATAGTATTAGTACAAGCGCCTGTCTTCGGATCACGGAACGTTTTTGAGTGATTGACCGTTTCAACAATTAAGTTTCGGCTTGGATCACTGTCAATCCCTTTATAGCCTTTCCAGCAATCTACCATAACATGCGAGCCTGTCATCAATGATTAGGTGCACTGATCATCTAGCATATACATATTCTAATCATTACCATCCTTTACGAACATATCGATTATCAACTTCAAGGTATTTTGATTGCGGTTAGGCACCGTCAACAAGAACACCTTACGCTCGGGCGTACGCTCTACACCCCCAACAACCCAAACACCATCTACCCTCTTTCCCTTATTATACTTTCGCTTGCCAAACTTACTTTCGTCTATTTCAACGACAATTGGCTGCCCATCGTTGTTAACTCCACCTAAGTATGACTTGTTAGTCACATACTCTGATGTAAACAAAGCATCACGTACCGACTTGAACACCTTCAATTCGAAGATCTGCCTCCATTACTTGGTATATGTCCTTAATAATGTTGCGGACAGTCGGTAGACTAAGACCAGTCATAGTAGATATTGTTCCGTTTGGAACTTGTAACAAAAAGAGGTACACTACCAATAGTGTTTGATGAATGATGGACTTGCGACCTTGGAAAAAGGAGCCGTCCAAGTAAGAAATACGGCTACGACCGCACGCACAGTTCCTTGAGCCACATCGCCAAAAGAATCCATCTCGGCTTGACTGGTTCAAGCGCATTTCAGAGCCTTCTTTACACTTGCGTGTAGAAAAAAAAGCACCATTTTCCTTTAAATAACTTATACCAGTTGCCTTTAGTTACGTTCCCTCCCACTTAAAAACAAACTTACTTCATAGTACAGTCAGCCGTCATAGTTCTTTCGGCAATATAAGCAAGAGTTGGCATGTTGTTAGCAGCGTTGGAAGACATTAGATTTTGATGAAATGGATAAATAGATGAAGGAAAGAAAAAAAAAAGAAAAAAGCATCTCTTTTTATATTTTTTTACAAGATTTGTTATCATTCCGAGATCAGCCGATAGGTAGGAAGCATCTCCGCAACGGAAGTTCGTTTTACCGTAGTGAGATGACAAAAGTTTTCCCGAAACTCTTGAGATTTTGAAAAAAAAAATGCTAAGTAACTTAGTGTAAATTTTTCTTTTTATA
This sequence comes from Rhizopus arrhizus, assembly GCA_024220505.1. NCBI lineage: Eukaryota > Fungi > Mucoromycota > Mucoromycetes > Mucorales > Rhizopodaceae > Rhizopus > Rhizopus arrhizus. The sequence goes on from JAKZZE010000021.1 coordinate 79,649, forward strand.
TGTATATAGCTTGTTTGCGGGTTTACTTTTGTAAGTAAATAAGTATTGTCGGTAGTGACCACCAGATCTTGTTAAGTAGATCAAACTTGTTAAAATAGGCTAAACTCTTGAGGTTTAGGAATAGGTTTACAATGAAGTTGATTTAGCTTCAAGGGACTTCAGTATTTTGAATAGAACACAGACCAAAGGGTTTCTTTTGAACGCTTGATGGTTTTATTGGTTTATAAAATAAAGAAAAGATAAAAAGAATATAATATTCTGTAATAAAGAAAAGTAAAGTGAAGTGAAGTGAAGTAAAAATAGGGATAAGATATGAGGGTATTTATATGTTTTTGGATTTTATGATTTTGTGTTGTTTTTGGTTTTCAAGCAAAAGAGTTGATACTCCGTTTTCAAATAGATTGTTACGCAGAAGTTCATTTTCTAACTGGCGTGGTACAAAAAAAATATTTACTGTTTGTCTTCTTTTGTCGTGGTTGATCACAAAGAGTTCTTTTTATGGAAAATAACAAATATATAATATGTATAAAAGTAGTTAACAGATAATTTATCAAATAGTGAATAATCCTTTATTTAATTAAAATAGACGAATATTTATATTATTTCTATATGCTGCGGTTGTGTATCTATTATTTTAATATTGAATGTATGGTGTTGCGGTTTCTACTGCGGTTGATATATTGCTTTTGAATAGCCAAAAGAAGTACAATGTAGCATACCAAATTTAGAATGAAAAGTATGACATTACCCCCCTTCTAAAATGTTGATAGTCCTCGATCAACCAGGAAATAAATAGACCAAGCAGCATTTTTTTTTTTTTTAAGTAGTGAGAGCAAGTTTTGTAGCAGATTCATTTCGAGTAATTCGGGGAATATACCAAGACTTGTCAATTGTGGAGCCATCGTATTTTACAGGATGTAATCGATCAGTGTGTACCCATGAGTTATACATTTTTCCATTTATCTCTTGGATCTGATAAGTGTTGAAGTCTAGATTTCTGTTGATAACTTTATAAGGTCCCATCCAGTGAAATTCTAAGCCAGTTTTGCTTTCATGTCGAAGTAAAACATAATCACCAATATTGAAGAGTTGTACTTGATTATTCTTGAGTATAGCATCCCATCTAGTCTTGTCTATTTCCGCTTGTCTTTTGAGCCTATCTTCAGCTATGTATCGGGCTTCTCTTAGTTTCCTCAAGTGAGTTAATGCGTCTTGCGATAATAATTCAGGATCCTGCTCAGTAAATTCAGACATAAATGGCCTATGAGGATCACCAGGAATCCTTGGTTCGATACCGTATGTAAGGTAAAATGGACTAAACCCTGTTGTAGCATGCTTTCTAATACGACAGGCAAACAAGGCAGTATCCATGTACTCATCCCAACTGTGTACATCACCATTTACATACTTGATAAGCATTCTTTTAAACGTCTGATTTAATCTTTCACATTTGCCATTTGTCCTTGGGTGAAAGGCACTGGTTAAATTGTGTTTGGTTTTGATCTTCTTAATATATTGCTTCACTATTTTGGACATGAAGTTGGCACCTCGATCACTGATAATTTCTTCTGGACATCCAAATCGCATAACTATTTCTTCATAAATAAACTTGACAATTTCTTCACCAGTAGCATTTTGTAGTGCTCTTGCAATGGGCCAGTTTGTGGTGTAATCTACGGCCATAAGAATCCAACGATTGCCCTGTTTAGTTGTTGGTAATTCTCCAATAAAATCAAGATGCCACCTAGCAAAAGCATGAGGTACTTCAAGTGGTTTCATTGGTGCATGGTGTGATATTCTATCAGGAGAGGTAGCAAGTTGACATTGAGGACATCTTGATATCCACAGGCTGATGTCATCCTTCATTCGAGGCCACCATACCCGAGATTTCATCAGTTGGTAGACAGAAGCTTGCCCAGAGTGGCCATAACCAGTATGAAAATCATCTATCATATCTGCTCGTCTTGCGAAGGGTATGAATTTGAGCTCCATAAAATTTTCACTACCATGTATTTTTTCTTTTTTGTATACATGCTGATCTTTGATAATAAAATTATGTTTCCGTTTGGTTAACTCTTCTCTGATTTTTGTAGGCCATTTTTCCTCTTTTGACAAATAATGCAATGGCCAATCTTGTATAGGGTCCTTATCTAGAAGCAAACTCTCATTTCTTGTGGCATTGACATGATATAGATATCGCGGTTGCATTGAACGTTCTTCTAGACTAGCATTGGGACCATCACGTCTAGATAGCAAATCTGGTATTTGGTTTTCCTTTCCTAGCTTGTAGAGAATTTCCGGATCATACAGTTCCACTTCGCTTAGCCATCTAACCAGTCTAGGAGTGGGATGTTTTTGGGACCTCAAGTATTTTAAAGGCAAATGATCAGTGAAAACTTGATATTTACTACCTTCTATGAAACATCTCCAGGTTCGCAACGCATGCAAAATGCTCAGTAACTCTCTTTCTTGAGCAGGATATCCTTTTTCCGTTTGCGACAACTTTTTTGACTCAAACGCTAATGGCCTCCATATACCTTGAGAATCTTCTTGTAATAAAACAGCACCCACAGCAAAATCACTTGCATCACATTCAATTCTAAATGGCTTGCTCATATCAGGATTCATTAATACAGGAGCTGAGGATATCTTCTTCTTAATATAGTCAAAGCTCTCCTGACATTGTTCATTCCATTGTATCGCACGACATTTAGCACCGACGCCTTTCGTTAGATCAGTAAGCGGAGCAGCAATCCCTGCAAAGTTCTTTATAAATCTTTGGTAATGTTGCGCTAAGCCCATAAACTGTCTGACTTGTTGAACATTTATTGGTACTGGCCATTCCATTATTGCTTGAACTTTTTTTGCAGCAGGTAGTATCCCTTTGGCACTAATGTTGAAACCTAGGAAAGTTAATTCCTTGCGATTAAATAAGCACTTTTTTGTATTTATGATAAGCTTAGCATCATTTAGTTTCCGGAGTACTAGTTTAACATGTTTCTTGTGTAATTCTTCATCACCATCAGTAAATATCAGAATGTCATCAAGATAGACCATTACAAACTTGTCAATGTATTCAGATAAGATATTGTTCATCATTTTTTGAAATGCAGGACCACTATTAGATAAACCAAAAGGCACCACTTTCCAACAGAATTGACCATACCTTGTACTTATAGCCGTTTTAAGTGAATCATCATCCGATAGTCTTTGCTGATGAAAACCATTTGTTAAATCGAGAGATGTAAAATGCTTAGCATTGTATAATCTTTCCAGGCATTCATCAATACGAGGCAGCTGGATTTTTTGTTTTAATGTGACTTTGTTTAGCATTCTGTAATCGCAACACATTCTTAAATCACCATTAGGCTTTCGTACAAACAATACTGGATTGGACCATTCAGATACACATGGTTCTATTAATCCTTTGTCTAGTAGTTCATCTAATTGCTTTCGTAGTTCAGCTAGTTCAAGTGGAGACATCTTATAAGGTGGCCTGGCTACAGGAACAACATCCGGTTTTGTAACAATAATATCTTGAGTATCACGCATAGGAGGTAATCCTGTGATGTGGCCTTTGAAAACATCAGGGAATTCTTTCCTAAATTCTACTGCCCATGAATCATTTGTGTCATTTATGTTGTTTATACAGTTCACCCGATTTCCTTTAAATTTAACATCAAGAAAATAACATTCGGTAACTTGATTCTTTTTGAATAAACGTTCCACTTGTTTAGCAGAGATAATCATACTGTTGGCTTGTTGCATTGGTTTTTTTTGTATGATATCATCCCGAGGCACCATAGTGATTTCATAACCATCCTGCGCAGTAATTGTCCATGAACTTTCGAACCAGTCAGGTTTGGGTTTGACTTTTTTTAACCATTCATTTCCAAGTATTATGTCGAATTTTGATTCAAATATAAATGCCCTGAAAGTGTTAACAAAGTTCTTACCTCTCCCCTTTATTTCCATAGTACAAAGTGCTTCACCAGATATGATTGTTTGTTCACCGTTAGCTGTTTCGACAGCTTGATTAGATACCGTTTTGTAAGAATCAACTAATGGAATTAACTTAGGATGTATATAATTCGCACTAGCACCAGTATCTATTAAGGCGCGAAAAGTTTGACCCCGTATTATAATATCATAAGTAGGTAACGCAGTACGAGTATTAGAGACGTTCATCAAAAAATCACGATCAATAGATAAGTCAAAGGAGTAGGGAGAGAGGTCAAGTAAAGAATCTTTATTAACACTATCAAAGGAATTCAAATTACTAGGATGTCTGTTTTCATGATTGTTATTACTCTGCTCAAAATTAACAAGGTCAACTTGATAAACTCTGTTGTTGACTTGAGATCGATTATATTGTTGCCCTTGATGTGAACGGCCATGATTTCTATTTTGTCGTATTCTATTCTGTTCAAATTCACGAACTTCTCGTAGTCTTGTTCTGCATTCAGCTATCATATGTCCCGATTTATTACACCAGTAGCATATTATATTACTTTTAGGTTTTTGCTGAAATCGATCTTGTTTATGATAATTGTTTCTGTTGGGCTTGACTATGGCATTTAGTTGTTGCATTAACATAGATAAATCCATAGGATCATTAAGAACATGTTCTTGATGATGTATCCATCATTCATAACTCGATATGAAAACAGTATTAATAAGCTACATGTAAAATATATCCAATAGATAGGCTACAGGTTAATTCGGATAATCTTCATTAAGGATAAGATGCTGCGTAATTGCACGGTTAAATTATATTAAATCCAGGAACTAAATCACAGTCAATCGCAGTCAATCATATACGAGTATTCTATGGATAAATGCTTATGATGACAAAGATAACAATGGAAGAACACGTAACCATTATCTATTTGTCATCAGTTATATCATACTCATTAATTATTAATCCATGACATGAAATATTATCCGTGTATGAAAAGTATAAATAGAGTATCATTTTCTTATTAAATAAAGCAATCTCTTTATCGAGTCTCGTCCTCTCTTGTTCTTTTCTATTCTTGGATAAATCACTTGACGCCCGTTAGGAACGGTTAATCCAGTTTGTCTAGCACTATCATATGCTATAGCAAAACGTGTAGCTTCTTCCAATGTTCTGGGTTCCTTTGTTATAACATGAATTCTAACATCATTTTTCAAGCCACGGACGAATCGATCAAGTGCTTCATCATCTGATATTCTAGGAAGGTCCAATAATATGTCTTGGAAGTTGTCAACATAGTCTACCACCGAGGTTACTTGTTTCGAATTTGCTAATTTGTCTCTTGCGGCTTGTTCCGAATAAGCTGGTTTAAATGCAAAATCTAACAGTAATTTGAATCTCTCCCAAGTTGTAGGAGTCTCATTCCTCTGTACTAGTTGATTCCACCATTTTTGCGCTCGACCCCTTAATAGCGTAATTGCATATGGTAATCTTCTTTCTTGAGGTACATTATTGAATTCATGGTATCTTTCTACTTCTTCAGTCCATAATCCTATAACGGCAGCACTTCTTTCTCCATTATATGTAGATGGTATTGGAATACGAACATTGCTTGTTTCATTAGATTTGTTATTTATTGCTGTAGATACAGCACTAGCTATCAACTGGGCCAGATCTTGCATATTTATGTTATTTTGTGTCATTTTACTATCTTCTATTATAGTGTCTTCTTCAATTAAAGGTTGCTTGTTACTATTTAAAATAAAGCTTGTTGCTATTTTCGAGGCTATTGCGTCCAAATGTTCTGCTGTTTTGATACTGTAATTTTGTTTTTGGTTTTCAGATAAAGAGGGTACCTTGCGATATAAAATATACTTGCTTCTAAATTCTGGTGGAAGTAACTTGTTTACTCTTTCTTCAATTTCAAATGTCTTTTGTTCTTGAGATAAGGGATTCTTTCCACTTGACATTAATTTTAATTCGTTGTTGCAAAGACTTGCAGATTTTTACAACAGATGCTACCAATTGTCGTGGTTGATCACAAAGAGTTCTTTTTATGGAAAATAACAAATATATAATATGTATAAAAGTAGTTAACAGATAATTTATCAAATAGTGAATAATCCTTTATTTAATTAAAATAGACGAATATTTATATTATTTCTATATGCTGCGGTTGTGTATCTATTATTTTAATATTGAATGTATGGTGCTGCGGTTTCTACTGCGGTTGATATATTGCTTTTGAATAGCCAAAAGAAGTACAATGTAGCATACCAAATTTAGAATGAAAAGTATGACACTTTCATTAGAGTAAAAGTTATGCAAAAAGTAGATGACAATGTATGAGCATCTACAGGGAATCGAACGAACGACCTCCACATTTCAAAGCTATCGACATAGCTATTTGACCATGAATGCTGATTTGCCGATGATATGTGGCTAAATTCGTCTCTTCGTCCTCCATTTAATCACGTGTTTTGCGGACCGGATGGATGTTGTTCGGATCGGGCAGTATTTTCTTATTGTTTGGTGCTTTTATGGCTGTATTGGAAAATAGTGTGGAGTTACACAGATGGACTGTTTAGCACAGACGCGAGAAATACTAGAGTTCCTGCAAAGCTAATTACTTATGAAGATCCTATTGTGCCTAAAGGAATACAATGTCAAAAACTCAGTTGATTTAGAAGAACGAGAAATAACGGAATGTTAAAAGAGCTTTATTATAAATAGTGTTGTTGACACAATAATAAACGATATACAGTCTTCTTCCCATTTTTTATATACTTACTTTACGCCTTTAAAGTCTTACTGCCTAAAGAAGTTCCCATACTAGTAATTGAAAGTTATATTATTCAAGGTAAACATAGTTGGGGAAAACACACATATCACCGATTTTCGTTTTGCAAGTCCTTCTGTCATCAAATTTCTGATTTTTGACGCGGATTTTCTCGACCTTCAGAAGTCGTATCTCGACCCGGATTTTTTTAATGATCTTGTACTTGCCCGCACTCTTGCTTGGGGTAATAGGATGGAGAAAAAAAACAACGGAACTTCGAGAATCTCGCAGTTGACCATTTTAGGTATAATAAACTCCGCTTGAAAATAGCAGAATCGTGTTCTGTGACCCCAATAACCATATTAAGCATATTAAACTCCGCGTGCGGAGTTTATATATGTATATATAGTATGTGGACGGTAAATCTTTCACAGATCCATTCAGTCATTCAATATTCAAAACACCAATCTCCTAATTCGGACCGACAACACCACTTCATTGAGTTATATCAACAAGCAAGGGGGGACACGTTTACTATCGTTAATGACTCTAGCAATAGATCCGTGGAAGTATTGTCTGAAACACCAGATCCACTTAACAGCCCAACATATACCGGGTGTGGAGAACAACATAGCGGACAGGGAATCACGCAAGATATTTTACATGAACCAGTGGAGAATACACCCAACAACGTTTCAAACCCTGCAACAACAATTTGGGTTCCACGACGTAGATCTGTTTGCCGATCGAATTACACACATGCTCCCAAAGTACGTGTCTTGGAAACCAGATCCGGGCGCGCTTACCCACGACGCATTCAGTCTCAGCTGGTCTCAGTTCCGCAATCCTTGGATCAACTTGTTGTATAATGGTTAAGGTAATTTAGGAAAAGGTAGAAACAAAGATCAAGAAACAGTTTGAGTACTTTTTGAGACTGATCTTTATTTCAGTTTAAGTTAAAGTAAAAATTATTCTAATTGAAGACAGGTATTTATATCTTATTGAGTGAGTGGCTTGATATCTTCTATTGTAAGCGTTCTTCTAATATTCAGGTACTTTAACAAGTGTCATCTATAATTATGATTATAAAAACTTTTCATTTGTTCTTTCGTATGTCTGTCATAGATTATCTTTTATTCTGGGAATTCCTCACTGATTTGAATAACGTTATTTTACGCGTTATTTCAATTATGTGAAAGATTAGCAATATTCCTGATATTGGATTGGATCTTGTTATTTTAGTTGATACTTCTTCTTATCAAAGAACTCTCATTAATACAAAACATATTCTAAAAGAATATGTTTAATTGGAATTGATTGTGTAATCTTATTTAAATAAACTTATATTTTTATTTTCTTTAATTATGATCTTGTATTAAGACTTATATTTATCAATGTCAATTACAATCAGTTGCTGTTCTACAACACAACTCTCCTTGGAACATGATCACCAAGTGTCTACAAAAATTACTACACGAGTGGGTTCCACGGGCGACCATTGTGATACCTCATTGGCCGTTTCAAGTGTGCTATCCTCTTCTGGAAACACTGGCGATACAACCACCAGTTCTTCTGACACGTCGAAATCTTCAGGTGATGTATCCACAAGCAATCAATCCTTTACGGCAGAAGAATTGGGAGCTTTCCGTGTGGCATATTGAGATATTTGATACTTATAATATGAAAACAGTAAGAAGTCAATAGCTAACAACTACTATTTATTAAGAAAACGGAGAGGAACTAATAATTTAGAATGAACCCTGGATTATATTGTCTGACTATTAATTATATAGTCTGACGTAGGCTTGACTGAGGTCAATCATAAAATAATAAATAAAGACATCATTAATGACCAAACACGACACATATCTCAACAAAAAATTTGGAACCTCAGCCGAACTCACTATAGACTCTCAGCAATTTCTCTCTACTTCTCTCACTTGCGATTCTACTACCAACCGTACGTATAAAGCTGCACAACTTGCTTTTGTTGATTGGGCACTTCAAAACAACATTTCAATCAATACTTTTTCGGCTGACGATTTGGTAAACTTTCTGGTTCATATTCGATATTCTCGTAATTATCAACTCAATACTTTAAAACTTTGGCGTTCGGCTATTTCTCGCTTCCACCGTGAGCCTTCGACTCTCGCAAACTGTTCTTCACTCCATGGTTTTTTCTCGACTGTCGCTTCTGAAACAGCTCCTCGGCACATTCATCGGCCTACTATTGATTTTTCTCCTACTTTGGTTCACTTATCCAACATTTTGTCTGACAACTCTACCTCTCTTACTTTGTTGCAACAAAAACTGGCTTTTCTTTTGGGTATGGTTGCTCTTCTCCGTCCTTCTGATCTGGCTCGTATTTCATTATTATCTGCTAAAGTGGATCCTCAATCGGGTATTCTTACGTTCGATATTGTTGCTCCTAAAGAACGTCGTAATCAGGTCCGTATTATCAAACCGTTTCACATACACTAGGTGAAAAAATAGGGACAACCTACCCTAAAATAATTTTTAACATTTTTTTTTCTCCTCCACTCCGTACGACATCCAAGCCATGCCTATAGAGCGTAACCTTAGGTAGTGAGTATTACGTTTCCCGCATGTAAAACTGATCAGGATAACATATGGCGGAAGAAAAGAGGAAATATGAGATATTTGCAGATAATAAAGTGAGAAAAAAGAAAGGAAATAGTGCTTGAAAACTAGTGAATGAGTCTCTATGTAACCTCTTTATTAGATTTCAAGACGAGAGAGAGAACCCATTTAATCAAACTACGCCTTTATATAGGAAATGAAATTATTCAGGGACCGAAGTGAGTTCAAGGTCAATTTTAGTATTGAGTTTGAACAATATAAACTGTTGTAGAACAGCGTCTGATCATAACGGACATTGAATAATCACAACTAAAAGAAGTATATTAAAACTGATAAATCTTTATCAAATAAAATATATTCTTCTTCTTTTTTATATAAAACTATCACTATTAGATTCATCCTATAAAGTAAACATGAACAATAAATAAGTCATGACCTTTATTATTCATCATTTCTGTAAATGAATAATAATGGATCAGGTACCTAGTCAACTATGATCTGACTGGAGGCATTTCATATAAATATATCTTTCCTCTCAATGAAGACGGGACAATTCTCCCAGATCAGTTAAAGAACAATAAGATCTATAAAACAACGAATTAAAAATTTTCATAATCGATTCAGTGATCATTCTTCAATCAAACATGTCAATTATTGGATCTACGCTCATAACAACTCATTTACCCGCCAACTGATAGAAGAATATAAATAGTAGACTTTGTAATGATTTCTTTTTAATAATTAAGATTGTCTTAAATAAAGTTCAGTCTCAAAAAGTATTCTTTGGTTTTTATCGCTACCTTAATTACTTTACCAGAACATAACATTTTACTTTTTGAATTCAAAACTTTATCGCAATATGTCTACTCCTCAAGAAACTCCCATGGTTGATCCCATTGTAACAAGCACCCCTGAAAGTCAAAGTTCTATGATCTCTGATCTTTCTTCTTCTATGTCTGAACCTCAAGGAAGTATGGCTAGCAAGTATGCTTCTGAACCTACTCCCATGGACACTGATACTGCTGCTCCTACTCCCAAGGTAACTGACTCCACTGCTGACATCATAAGGCGTAAGACACACATCATTGAAAATTTGAAGAATCAAGCCAAGATCCACTTTATGGAGTATATGGTCTTAAATGAAGATGATTCTGATCCTGCTGCTGCTCTTACTGCCCATGAAAAGTTCAAGGAGTGTGAACAAAAGGTGAACAGGGCAAAGGAAGCTCTTAAATCCTTTTCTGCTATGTTCGAAGAAGTGAAGACCCCAAGTGATGGTCCAAGTAATCATTCTCTTCGATTGGTGGTCCCAAATGATTTGCCTACATTGCAGTTAAAAGGTGATGCTATTTGGAGGAAAAAGGCTGAGTGCTACGACAGTGCTTACGATTTTTGTAACACTTTTGAAACTGTCTTACGTGCTCATGGTCAAGCCTTGAACTCCAATTGGGAACGTTTGCTGCCACTTTGTATGAACCCCGAACAAGTCTCTTGGTGCAGGGAAGCGCTGCTAGAAAAAAGTTTTTCTTGGAAGCAAGTCCGCCCTATGATCTTGGATCACTTCGACACCCCTTACCGCAAGTTCTTATTGATGGTTGAAGTTGGTTCCATGTGTCAAGGCACTTACGAGAGCAACCGGGAATATTCAAACCGTTTCCAGAAGATGCGCCGTGAAGCTGGTATGGAAGACAGTACTCTCCTTGCTGTCACTTACTTTGCTTCCTTAAAAGCATCCGTCAAGTCTGTCGCGCAATTAGCGATATCCTCTCACTTTGGTTCTCGTTTACCTAGTTCGATTACCCAAATTATCGACTTGGTACTTGCCTCTGGTGAAGATTCTGCTTTTGCTGCCAAGACTCCCCATAAACGTGCTCGTCCTATGAACGATGATGAACGTATACCTCGTCATGCTGGCAATACTAGTAAAGCTCCTTTTGGAACTAGTAAAGTATTGACCAACAAGTATAAGACACCCATGGCAAATAAGGGAAAATCTAAAACCAAGCCATGTACTTACTGCCGCAAAGAATGGTTCCAAGGTCATAAGTGCAATGAATATCTAGTTGCTAAAAATAGTAATAGCAACAATAAAGATAATGCACAGATAAACCGAATGGCCGTAAGAACTGTAAACCAAAATGTATCCGATGAAGAGGATGATTGTGAAATAAACAGCCCTCTCAACCGTATGGCACTTGACTGTAAGTCTAAAAAAGAAAAAGAATTAATAGTTACTCGAGACTTTAAAAGTACTAATGATAATTCTATAACTTTTCCTATACTTGCAAACAATAGAAAAGCCATCACGATCTTGGATACTGGAGCAAATTTTTCTTCTATAAATAAAAAATTTTGTTTCCAAAATAATTTTTTAATTATTCCTCCTAAAAATAATAATGTCATAAAGTTAGCTGACTGTAACTCTACTATTAAGAGAATTGGTTTAACTGAAGTAAACATTAAGTGTAATGGAAAATCCTTTAATCATACCTTTGAAGTAATGAATTTAACAAATAATCATGATATGAGTATTGGTACTGATTTTATGAGTAAACTTGGTATTGGTCTTACTGGTCTTCCTTACAAATGGGATGATAGTAAAGTATCTTTAGACAATTCCAAAGTACCTGAACATAAATTCAATGACTTTAGTGAACTCTTGAATAAAGTTGATGATGAGATGACTGAATTAGAGAACTGCCCCGCTGGTTCATCTAATGAATATCAACAAGCATTAAACTATATTAAACCATTAATTCAATTAAATCAAGCAATACCTAAAGGTTCCTTTTGTACTATACCGGAATCTGTTGTCTCGATTGAAGCTCCTGAAGGTGTCACATCTTATCGACGTCCCTATCCTGTGCCTTTAGCATATCATAAGATAGTACAAGATCAGATAGATGAATGGCTGGAGAATGGTGTAATCAAGAGAGCTCCTGCTAATACCGAGTGGAACTCAGCTTTGACTGTAGTAAAGAAGACCAATGCTAAGGGTGAAGTAACTGGTTACCGTGTGTGCCATGATCCCAGACATGTTAATGCTCTTCTAAAGTCAATTGACAGAATGCCCTTGCCTAAAATTTCTGAGCTATTTGAGGAATTGAAAGGAGCAACTGTATATTCCACTTTGGATCTTAAATCTGCTTTTAACTCTTTAAAAATGAATGAAGAGCATGCACATAAATTAGCTTTCTCTTGGAACTCTGTACAGTATATACCTGTTGGTACACCTTTTGGTCTAAAGCATGTATCCAGTGTAATGCAGAGAACTATGAGCATCGCATTAGAAAACATGTCCTTTGCTAAATGTTTTGTTGATGACATAGTTGTAGCATCTACTTCCATTGAAGAGCATAAGCAACACTTAAAACAAGTAATTGATAAACTTACTAAAGTAAATCTCAAGTTAAATCCTGATAAATGTACATTTTTTCAAAGCAAAATTAATTTACTTGGCTTCAGAATATCGCCTAAAGGTGTTTCTCTTGACCTTCGTAAAGTTGCTAATGTGCAAGAATTTCCTGTCCCCAAAACTGGAAAGGATATAATGAGATACTGTGGACTCATAAATTATTTCCGTCCTCATATTCCTAAAGCATCTACACTGTTAGCTCCACTGGATGCCTTAAGAAACGAAAAATCATTAATTAAATTATGGAATGATAAACACCAACAATGTTTTGACAACTTAAAGAAAGTATTGTTAGAAAATGTAATTCTTTCATACCCTGATTTGAATCAAACTTTCTATGTCGCTACCGATGCCTCTAACGTTGGTATAGGTGTAATTCTGTATCAAAAGATAAATGGGAAAGTACACTACATTTCTATGATAGCTAAAACTTTATCTAAAAGTGAACGTAACTATTCAGCTACTAAGCGAGAATTATTAGCAGTTGTATATGCACTGAAGAGGTTCCATAAGTATTTATGGGGAAACAAATTTACCCTATATACAGATCATAAGGCACTCACTTATCTTCACATGCAAAAGATTGCTAACGCTATGCTCATAAATTGGTTCGATACACTGCTCCAATATGATTTTAAAGTCGTTCATTTACCAGGTGTAGATAATATTCTCCCTGACACACTTTCTCGTCTATATGAAATTGAAGATCCTGTCAATGAACTGGGAGGGGATAAGCTTCATCTATTGAATAGAGCAGCAGTAAAACTACCCAGTGAAGACAAAGGTGAATACATGACACCTCCGGATCCTGAAGAACGTAAACTACTTCTTCTACGTGAGCACATTAAAGGACATTTTGGTTCTGATGCAATTTACCATGCTTTAAAACGTAAAGGTATCTACTGGTCCAATCTGAAAAATGAAGCCGTAGAACTTGTTAAGAGTTGTATTCCATGTCAACAATTTAACATAATCAAAAAGGGTTATAATCCTCTAAGACCCATTACAGCCACATTACCTGGAGATAGTTGGGGCATCGACTTAGCTGGTCCCATGAAAACTTCCTTGAATGGCAACAATTACTTATTGATTATGGTTGACATTGCTACACGTTACTGTGTATTGAAACCCTTGCCTGATAAGCAATCTATGACGATTGTAAAAGCTTTAATCGATGTATTCTCGCATTATGGTTTTCCACGTGTAATCCAATCTGATAATGGTGGTGAATTTGTACATGAGCTTATGCAATTACTTGCTGAAAATGCTGGTTATGACCATAGACTCATATCTAGTTATCATCCCAGAGCTAATGGAGTAAGTGAGCGTTGGGTACAAACAGCTGTAAATGCAATAAAGAAACAAATCGAGGGTGCTAAAGCAGACTGGGATTTATATGTTCCTTCTACACAACTCTACTTGAATGGTAAACACAATGAACGTACTAAGACGCCACCCTTCACTTTAATGTACGGTCGTAACATGAATGACTTTGAAGATTTTAGCAAAGAAAAAAATAAGGCAACTAAAGAAGAAATAAATAAACAACTCCTTCTCAATATAAAAAGAATGACGGAGATTGTGTTCCCTGCCATATATGAACGTACAAAAATAATAACAAACAATCAGAAGGAAAAGTTTGATGCGTCACATAAACTAATTACGATCCCTGAAAATAGCTATGTAATGGTAAAAGTAAATATTAAAACCAACAAGTTAGATCCTAACTATGAAGGACCTTATAAAGTAAAAAGAATTACTCAAGGAGGATCGTATGTACTAGAAGATGAAATGGGTGAATTGTTATCTAAAAACTACCCACCTTCTGCGTTAAAACTCATCTCACAAGATGAAGTTATATCAACAAATAAATTCTATCAGGTAGAAGCCATTTTAGCACATAAAAAGCTTAAAGGGAAATATCTTTATAAGTGCAGATGGAAAGGCTATGATAAGAGCGATGATACCTGGGAGCCTGCCTCTAACTTTACCGATCCTAAATTCATTACAGAATATTGGCAAAGAGTTGGTATAGTTCCTGAAGATATTAAATATAAATATGACCTTCAAAATAATAAAGGAAGATCTAACAATGTGAAGTTAATAAATACTTCTCATACAGGCAAACGAAAGACCAGAACAGATCTTAATGAAAATAGCCACTCTTCTACAACAAGTAGTAATAAATTAAATGGCAATATAAATTCTAAAAGATCTAGACGGTATTAGTTATACCTGGGAGGGGATTATGTTGTAGAACAGCGTCTGATCATAACGGACATTGAATAATCACAACTAAAAGAAGTATATTAAAACTGATAAATCTTTATCAAATAAAATATATTCTTCTTCTTTTTTATATAAAACTATCACTATTAGATTCATCCTATAAAGTAAACATGAACAATAAATAAGTCATGACCTTTATTATTCATCATTTCTGTAAATGAATAATAATGGATCAGGTACCTAGTCAACTATGATCTGACTGGAGGCATTTCATATAAATATATCTTTCCTCTCAATGAAGACGGGACAATTCTCCCAGATCAGTTAAAGAACAATAAGATCTATAAAAACAACGAATTAAAAATTTTCATAATCGATTCAGTGATCATTCTTCAATCAAACATGTCAATTATTGGATCTACGCTCATAACTACTCATTTACCCGCCAACTGATAGAAGAATATAAATAGTAGACTTTGTAATGATTTCTTTTTAATAATTAAGATTGTCTTAAATAAAGTTCAGTCTCAAAAAGTATTCTTTGGTTTTTATCGCTACCTTAATTACTTTACCAGAACATAACATAAACATTGTATATGAGCTTTTAAGGAATATGTAATAAGTAATATTATGTATTCAGTACTTGTTATTTCTTATATAAGATCTGAGTAATCTCATACGAATAATAAGTATTTAATGAGGTAAATACGACAAAATAGTTGCAATAATTTTATAAGCGTTATATTGTAAAATGAGTAGTATTTATTTAATAACGAGTAAATCTCCCTTTTGATTTGATTACCGCTGCTATGCGATCAGGCATGCTGTCAATGTGACTTCTACAAACATCTTTATCTAGCTTGTTCCATTCAAAGTCAACTCGTTCCCATAGCTCGTCGATGTTTCTGGCCTTTCGTTCATAAAGGCTTAACCTAAGTTTCAGCAAATGCCACTGTTGTAAACATAGTTACAGTCCTGCTGTTAACTGCCTAACAAAAATAAAATTTAAGATAATTCCCGCAAAAATAGAGCTGAACTTTTTAAATTTTAATGGAACCGTGCTAAAACAACATATTTTTATTGAACAAATTTTCATAGCACACTAACTAGTAAAATGTGGCGGAATTTGAAAAAAATGAAAAATGACTATAAAATCAATCTGACAGCAAATCTTTAACGCTTTGTATATCCATCTTTAGCCTTGATAACCTCTTCAATTCTTTTTGGCATACTCTCGTAATACTTCTTCATGTCCTCTTTAGTGAATTTGTTCCACTCTGCATCAAATTTATCCCACAATTCATCCATATTTTTGGGCTTGGTGTCATATGCATCTAATTTCAACTTAACATGATGCCAGAGGTGTTCAATTGGGTTTAGGTCGGGACTATTTGCTGGCCAGTCTTCAATATAGCTAATTCCGTTATCTGCAAGCCATTTTTTAGTGAGTTTCGATGTGTGTTTTGTATCTCCGTCCTGTTGAAAGATGACTTCCTCATTGCTGAGACTGAAGTGCTCGAGTGTATCCTTATAGGAAGTATCCAAGATATGGGTGTACAGCTCTGATTTCATAGGATACTCAATAATACGGCATGCGTAACCTACTCCTGATGATGTCATGCATCCCCAAACCATCATTGAGCCTCCGCCACCTTTTAATTGAGTCTGATAATTATGTGGTCGAAGTGGGTCATCCTTATGTTTCCATGTAATTTGAGCTCCATCTGATCCCCATCTGTTGATTTTGGTTTCGTCGGAGAATATGACCTTGTTCCAGTCCTCTACAGTCCAGTCACGGTGTTTTTTGGCCCATTCCAATCGCTTTTTCTGGTTAGTTCTCTTGATTAAAGGCTTCTTTTTCTTATACAGAGTTTTAAGGCCGAGGGATCTCATTAGTTGTGTCGTAGATGAGTACTGCAATTTGTAACCAAGAGACCACAGATATCTTTGAACATCCTTTGCTGATAATAGGAAGCCTTTTCGGACTTTAAAAGCTATGACTTGCTTTGTAAAATCGGGAACGGTGCTGACTCTACCACCACGGGGTTTGACGCGATCAGGATCAACTTGCTTTTTCACGAGAGCAACTAGGGCTCCAGACACTCCAGTGACTTGTACAATATTTTTAGTACCCTTTCCGGCCTTAATTAATGAAATGACGTTATTGCGTGTGTCGTTGCTGAGTTTATAAGGCATTACAAAGAAGTAGTTGTCAAGTGTAGAAGTAGAGATGTGATGGGGGAAATGAAGAGAAAAGTGTCGCTTTTTTATACATTTTTAGCTTCTCTACGTCATGATGATACGTTATGTACGTTATCATTGCATCATGTACGCCAAAATAGGGTTTAAAGTACATTTAATCATACTTACACCATTTTCCATTTAACCCAAAATCAATTTTTCTTGATTTAGATCTTTGTGTAACAAGCTAGAATTACATCATTCTTTTCTTCTTATACTATGACGTATGGGCTATCTAATGGGTTTTATTTCGTAGTTCTGACGTAATTATAGCACTGTGCAGGCCATTTTATGGTTTTGTTAGGCAGTTGACAGTAGGACTGTATGAGGGTATTTATATGTTTTTGGATTTTATGATTTTGTGTTGTTTTTGGTTTTCAAGCAAAAGAGTTGATACTCCGTTTTCAAATAGATTGTTACGCAGAAGTTCATTTTCTAACTGGCGTGGTACAAAAAAAATATTTACTGTTTGTCTTCTTTCATTAGAGTAAAAGTTATGCAAAAAGTAGATGACAATGTATGAGCATCTACAGGGAATCGAACGAACGACCTCCACATTTCAAAGCCATCGACATAGCTATTTGACCATGAATGCTGATTTGCCGTGACAGGTGACTGGTAATCGTGGGCGATAAACTCAACTCGGTTCGGGGACATGTTTAAGCGAAGCTCTTTGGGAAATATGATTGGCTGAGAAGTTTATAGTGGGAAGCGGCTATGGTTGACACCAGCTGAAGGAGAACCCCGGAGTTGATCAGGTGACCCGCAACTTGCTGGCGGAGCTCAAGTGAATTGATGGCCATATACAGTTGGGGTGCACTTTCCTTTTTTTGTCGGTTAGGTTCTAGGTTTAGCTGGGTGGTTCGATGTATTGTGTGCTTCTTCCGATGACATTTGCTCAGATCATATTTTTGTTCCTTTACTTTCTTCCGTTGGATGTTTCTCTTGTCTGATGTTTTTTTTTATTTTCCTTTCTTATCCTCAGTTACCCTCGTCAATGTTCTGACATGTTTTTATTTTATTTTTTTACTCATCCTCTGTTAATACTTTATGCGCTTGCAAAAGTATATAAAGACTAATAATTTGTTATGAAATAAAGATATCGAAAAATCGACCTATTTTTTATTTTATTTTTTCTTTTGGAATAATCAAAGTTCTCCCTAAAACCTTTGTTTATTCACTCACTCTCTTATAACGTACACTTGCCTTTATCTATTTGGTGGTTCTCTTATTATTCTGGTACCAATTGCTCGAAGTAGGTTTTTTCAGTCGGCCTAGGTTCTCGTTCGAATTGAAGTGAATTAATAGAAAATCAAATAGGCAACTTAGTTGATATATCTTTTACCGTCTTAATCAAGTCCTTCAAAAAAGTATATCTTCTCCCTTAGTACATTATCAGCCGATGATATGTGGCTAAATTCGTCTCTTCGTCCTCCATTTAATCACGTGTTTTGCGGACCGGATGGATGTTGTTCGGATCGGGCAGTATTTTCTTATTGTTTGGTGCTTTTATGGCTGTATTGGAAAATAGTGTGGAGTTACACAGATGGACTGTTTAGCACAGACGCGAGAAATACTAGAGTTCCTGCAAAGCTAATTACTTATGAAGATCCTATTGTGCCTAAAGGAATACAATGTCAAAAACTCAGTTGATTTAGAAGAACGAGAAATAACGGAATGTTAAAAGAGCTTTATTATAAATAGTGTTGTTGACACAATAATAAACGATATACAGTCTTCTTCCCATTTTTTATATACTTACTTTACGCCTTTAAAGTCTTACTGCCTAAAGAAGTTCCCATACTAGTAATTGAAAGTTATATTATTCAAGGTAAACATAGTTGGGGAAAACACACATATCACCGATTTTCGTTTTGCAAGTCCTTCTGTCATCAAATTTCTGATTTTTGACGCGGATTTTCTCGACCTTCAGAAGTCGTATCTCGACCCGGATTTTTTTAATGATCTTGTACTTGCCCGCACTCTTGCTTGGGGTAATAGGATGGAGAAAAAAAACAACGGAACTTCGAGAATCTCGCAGTTGACCATTTTAGGTATAATAAACTCCGCTTGAAAATAGCAGAATCGTGTTCTGTGACCCCAATAACCATATTAAGCATATTAAACTCCGCGTGCGGAGTTTATATATGTATATATAGTATGTGGACGGTAAATCTTTCACAGATCCAGATCGTCAAACGAGGTGCTCCGCATGAATACGTAACCACGGCAAATGTACGACATATGAGGCCATACCATGAGGATCAAGATGCGAAGGCTACTCTTCTTGGGGGGGAAAACAATGTAATAAGAATCAAGTCCCGACCTCTTATTACTGGTTGGATTGTGCTAGTACGATCTAGCATATTCACTTGCTACGACGCCTTATAAATATCATTATTAATATCATTATTAATATTATTAGAAATAGCAATTGTCGCAGCAAGTGAACATAGTATAAATAACCTACTATTTTTTATGAATAAAGATTACCGAATATTATCCTTTTGATCAAACTCTACTGTATAATTGTTATTGTCTAATAACAATTAAACTAATCTTTTATCTGAGTTATTCTTATATCGTTCGTAAGCCACAAATATTACAGATGATTTTTCAAAATTCGCTATGTTTATTTAATATTTTCTATATCTTCCCTTTGCTTTAAATAGTACTTCTACTTTGGCTGACATACTATTGATGTACTTCTTGCAAGCATTTGCATTGAGTTTATTTCGCTCTACATCCACAAATTGCTAAAGCTTTTTGACACCTCTTTCTCCGACTTCATGTGGTGTCAGATTAAGTTTGAGCTGATGCCAAACATGCTTTATATGACTTAAATCCAGACTTTGAGCATACCAATAATTTATATACCTTACACTGATACCGCGTACCTATGGAGTTATGAATTTTCATTTATACTTTATGCAGCTATCACCCTGAATGTATACATTAGACGTCTTCAAATAATGGTACTCTAATGTATTCATGTAAATAATGCTTAGTATATGCAGACAAGACGTTGAGTTTATGCTATCATCATAAAGCTGACATGTCTAAACTGGTCCCTGAGTAACTATGTGACAGCACATGTTCATCCTACGGCTGCTATGCTTTACTGTAATGTCGATGTGATGAGGGAGCAAAATGTCATTTTATACTACTCTACACTACTTTACACCATCTTATCACCAGATGCTAATCTTTGCTTTAGCCGAGAACGCTACTGGTCGTCACTCTTGACTTGACCAGTTGCAGTGCCTTTTTGCTCAGGTTATCTGCTTTTTTCAATGATCCTTTGTTAAAAATGCCTTCTTTTTTTTTAGCTCTCGGTGGTAGTTTATGGATTTCAGCGCGTTTACTCCTGAACAATACATCAACAAGTAACCAAACTTACCCAACTCCCTAAATAGCTCTTCCGCTATTGTTCGATCACCAGTAATAAGACACAGCTCGATATAGTGCTTCATGGTATAAGAGACAATAGTATGTCTTGCAGCCTGCAGGTGTGAATTTCATGGAAAAAGCTTCCTAGTATATCTTTCAACTGTGCAAGAATGAACGTAATATTTATCTGTGATATCCTCTGGCTTCATGCTATTCGGTGATATACTTTTTATTTCTGGGTTGCTTTTCCATTGATATAGATTTAGGCATGATGATGAGAAGTAGTGAAAGAAACTGAGTAAAAAAAAAGAAACCAAGGGCTCTTGCAGTTGCACTTGCTTTTATATGAATGCAATAAGGAACGCTCAGAGTCTCAGACAAGTACGCTATATAGTCTTCTAATATGTTCTTTGTTGATTTAAATGTAAACGTATGATTACTATACATAATTTAAGCTGGTCGGAAGTCAAATTTTTAAATTCGCATTCTCATCTCTCTCTCAATTTCTAGTATTAATACATGAGACCTTTACTGTTTCAAGACACATGACCCCGAAAATATACCATAGGAGCCCCAAGCCGGTAGTTGGCATGCACCTTTTGATAAAGCGAAAAAAGTCGATTTTGCCAAAAGGTTGCTCGTATTTTTTCACCTACTGTACGTTGTTGGTTGAAACGGTTGTTGTTGGACGAGGAAGTGGAAGTAAAGTTGTTGTTGTTGTTGAAGGTTTTACCACCATGCTGGGATGGTGGACCTGATCGAAAGGGCTTCGAACCCCGCTGTGCCTCAATGGTTTTTTGGAGTAGAGTTAAGCTGACCAATCATAGAGTGGAACTGGTCGGAGGGCATGGTATGTCTACTGTCGCCACTCAAGTCGGGTTTGAATGATTTGTTGACCGCCTTAATCGCGATGCTATTGCGATAGATGTTGACGGAGTTACTAACATTAAGTAACAGGGCTCTGGCATCATGAATAATTTTCAGACTGTGCTGAATATCATTGGTCTCTCGAGCATTAAGTAGATGGTGGCCTAAGAGATCCAAAGGTCGAAAGACTGCTGGTAAAAGATACTGAATTGATTTCAACGAGGCATCATGCGAGCGTTGAGATTCATTCATATGACCGTATGCTGCAGGAACCGCGTCAGGTGGACGATAGTCCAAAGCAGCAATGGGTAGGTAGAGACCGATGAGGCTAGCGCGTTGTTTATCAGTAAGAGGGGTGCCGACAAACAAATCCTGATCCATATCCAAAAGTGTGACTAACTCGTTGGAGGGGGTCCATTCATATTTGGCACGAGGAGTTGGAAAAGAGTTATCACCGCTGTCCTGAATAGGTTGAGGTTGGTGGGCAGGATATTGTTGCTGTTGTTGTTGTTGTTATTGCAACAATTGAAGAATAGTATCTTGTTGTTGTTGTTGTTGTAACTGTTAAGGATACATAAGATTATAGTCACTTTATTTTAGTAAAAGGAATCAGATATGATCCTGAATAATATGTTGACATAATTTGGAATCATTTATAACATTATTCCCAACACAGATCAATAAAATACTTTGGTTAGATTTTTATATTAAGCTTTATTCATATTAACTTCACATAGTCAAATAAGATGACATGGTTGTAATATAGTTTATTGATAATATGAGCATGTTAAATAAGGAATGACGATTACTTACCGGATCATCATTAGTCATGAAAACATTTATCCTAACTGAGATATTATTGTTAACAATGATATCCAATCACGGAATTAAAGGTCTTTATATTCATCCGTACTGTCTCCTTAAATAGTTATATGTCCAGAGTTATCTGAAACCATCTCAATAGCATAATTGACAATACAAGCTAGGAACAGGCTAAGCTAATAGTTAGAAATAGTAATCATCTATTCTGTCAAGTTGATTATAAATCTGTCCTAATTCTTTATCCGTATCATGTCTATAAATACTCTCACTTTTTACATGTAGAATTTATTTTAATCTGAAATAGTTATCTTAACTTAATAAAGAGATACCAAGTTCTAACAGTATTTCTTTATCTTTGATTGCTATATTATATTTACCTAAAACTCCCCTTTCCTAAACAGTAACTGCTGTTGCAAAAGAGCCATCTGCTCTTGCAAGGTAGATGTTTGTTCATCGTTTGACATGCTGAGATTGGACGATGTTTATATTTAGTGGTTATGACCTGAACGAAAAAGAAGATCAAGGAATCAAAAAAAAAAAAAAAAAAAAAAAACTTAAAATTTTCGTTAATTAAGTATATGAGTGTATTGAGGTCTCATGTAATTCTTGCGAGAATTCATTCGACCTTGAATCATAATTATAGATGACACTTGCTAAAGTACCTGAATATTAGAAGATATCAAGCCACTCACTCAATAAGATATAAATACCTGTCTTCAATTAGAATAATTTTTACTTTAACTTAAACTGAAATAAAGATCAGTCTCAAAAAGTACTCACACTATTTCTTGACCTTTGTTTCCACCTCCTCCTTTATTATTTCTACCATTATACAACAGATCTGTTCCTGACAATGCAAGTGGGCTGTTTATATATATATTTTATTAATATGTCATTGCATGAGGAACTATACAAAAAGATCTTGTATTGAGTTAAAGGAGTGGAATTAATTATGACAGAATAATAAAGAAAAGAATATAATAGATTTTTGTAAAGCATTCACTACTCTGATTTCTTATAAATTGAGTATGAATCATATTTAACTATGTTGGAATACGTCAATATTAATACTTACAATGCGAAAAGTAGATAAAATCTGGACATGCATGATTAAATAAAATTACCATATCTTTTAGTCCTATTGAAATTTTATTCTTTGCTATCTTTCTTTATATAACACCAGTGACTTATAATTTAATACAGACGATAACACTTAATTTTCAAATAGTAAGTAATTTTAGTCTTACTGTACATTCTAGACTATTCGGTAATATTTATAATAATATTTGTTTATACATCTTTTGGTTTTGTACCATGATTAAAGTGCATGAGGGTTTAATCTATGAATGCTTATTAATAAACTCCCTCCTGCTTCTTTTTACTAGATAAAACTTTTATTCTATGCAAAGGTCAAACATGAGAGATGTATATTCATTGTGGTTTGCGAAAAGGGTCTTATACAACTATTGAGATAATATACTGTTATTAATATGCAAATATACGAAACGACATAGTAAAAACAAACTCATTTTCATATTTTGTTTTAACAGTACTGTTCTCGTAAAGTCGCTTTTATAGGAGAGAAACAATATATATATTTTTTAGCATTTTATTCTATTTTAAAAGCTTGAATATTCGATGGATGAAAATACAGTAAAAGATAAACAGCATTTTAGTACTATACACTCGATATGAAAAACATAAAAAAAAAGGTAAGAATGCAATTCAAGCATATTTTTTATGTTTATCACGCATCAAGCAACATAGCCCAGTTACCAATCAAGTTGGACAATAACATTATCATTGTATTTAAAAACTATATAAAAGATGTAGAGATTTATTAAGCAATAGTAACTTAACCATTCAGCTTCTTCCATTGAGAATTCATTGCTAGTAAAGAGGTGGTCATACTAGATAACCTTGTATTAGTTATTGCGCGTATTTAAATATATGCCATCTATTACCCAGCTAAACCAACAATTCCTTCATCGGCCTTAAGCAAGCCTAATCCTGCAAGAGGAATAATTGCATCCACAGCATCTTGGACAAACTGATATTTGGCATTATGTTTATCTCTATTATAATCATTGTTTGAATGAGCAATCATCATATAAATATTTGTTTATTTTTACTTACCTAGCCAATGCCTTTTCTTGAGCCTTTAATTCAGTTACTTGCGCTTCAGGCTTTTCTTCAGAGTTGACGAGTGCTGTACGTGATTTCTCAAGCATATGCTCACGAATACTTAACTGTCTAAATTTATATAAACCTGAGAGTAAGGAGGCAATCAGGGCTCCAAGCCAACATCTTTGACCAAACTCCGTGATTTGTTTAATATTTTTAGGTTTATAAAAGCTAATAGCATTTGACTATGGCACATGAAGTTAGTAATTCCCTTTTTTAAATAATGATAATATCAGCAGTTACCAAAACAAAAGCCTCAGAAAGATAATAAAAGAACATACCCGCTTGTTTAGCTATAGCAGTATAACGCAAAATTTCATCTTTAATAGCTAAGCTTTTGACACCTACTTGGGCAAACTCAACAGGTTTCAAGAGACGAAAGAACTTGCGGCCATTACCAAGATGACTTTTTAAATCAATCCATCGTTGAATCGTGTCCTTGGGCGCACCATTACGAAATAAATAATATGCATAAAAGCGGGCAAAGTATTGGACAAGACGACATAACTTTTCTCTACCAACTGTAGTATTCAAGTAACGATTGAAAGCATCGACATTTTCATGATTGAGAACCATTTTGTATTAATAAGTGAAAAAACAACGTAAAATTATATAAAATGCATATGAAAATAAAAGAGGAGAACAATAATCACATGAAATCGTGACAGTCGCTTTTTTATAGATCAATCACAAACTTTACATGGTCAGATATTAAGCAGCCAGTTTATAGATACACAAAAAGCTTTTTATTTTACAGTGGATCTAACATAGAATAAGTTATAAGCAGCTCGACTCTATATAAAAAGGATAAATAAAGTGATTTTAATCTTGTATGCTATACACTTGCCATAATTTTAGATTCGTCACACACAGACAGACGCGTATCATCAAAATTATGCCATTCGTTTCTATATCCATTTCGTACACAGGCAGTGTAATGTCCACCTGTTAAAGATCCATAATGATTCTATGGACAAATGTATATTAAAGAGGCGCACAATTCAATCCTTTTTTAAGATATTACCGAAACAGCATATAAGTCGTAAGAAAAAGTGGATTTTTCTGATGGTTGATCTGGTGGAAACATGGATGAAGGGACATATTTTGACAAGTCTAAACCTCTATATATTTATTTAATATTAGTTCCTTTTTGTTTTATTAGTGTGTATATACCTTATAGGAGAGTCAACCATGGTCTCAAGTTTATTATTGAATGGCCCATCAAATGAGAAGCGCTTCAGGTGAATCAAGAGAACGTCAGGAAGTTTGGAAATAGTAAGTGATTTGCTTGCACGACAAAGTTTTTTACAACGAGGGCAGTGCCATGCATCATCATTATCCAAGATTTCTTCTTTTACAAAATAATCTAAACATTGATACAAATTGACTGTTGTAGGACTAGTACGAGTGGCAGGAATAGGTAAAGAAAGAGACATAAATGAGTTGTAAGTAGTTGACGTCTATTTAAAAAACTCCATTAAACAAATAAAAAGTGAGAGAGACAAAAAATAAAGCTTACTGTATGACAAGTTAAACAGGTTAATCGACTACGATATTGTCCTTGAAACAAACTGACAACAACGCTTGAATTTCTTTCCAAATATTTTTCCCAGGCAACAGCACTTGCTTTCCAATCTGGCAATCTTTCAAATCGCGCTTCTTCTTCAGGTGATTCAGGAGGTTGAGAAGGCCGCTTTTTGATCAAGTTGCAATCCTCATGAAGCCCATCCAATAGAAAATTGAGAAATTCTTGTGAGTCATGTTGTTCACTGCCCTTGAATTGAGGCGAAAATTGGATGATGGCCTCTCTAAATTGAACAGGGGAGATAAAATTACAGTTAGCTCCCCACATGCTACGTAATAATGTAGCAAATTCATTTGCCAAGGCACCTCCTGTACCAAGAAAATTTTCCTTGTTGATATGTTGTTTATACAGACCAGCTAAAGACAAATATTATATTTTTACCATTTTTTTTTTTTTTTTTTGTCTTACAGATAAAGTAACGGGCGAACGGAATGGTACCACTGAGACATTGAATGATGGAGTTCATATAGCATGTATTTCCCAAATTTTTCAAACCAGTTCCTCCAATAGCTCCGTGGCCAATCTGAGAAAAGGAATTCTCGGATACAGGACCCATACGATACTCAGAAAAGTTGTTAATATCAGTTGGTTTAGGTGGGAGAGGAGGTGGTTGATGTGGTAAAACTGGCCTTTTGACGACTGGCGGGACATCAAATTGCTTATTAGTTGTGGTTGTAAAGCCATGGAATGGGTTATCTATGAAGGTCTTTCGACGCGTTAAGTCTGAAGCATTGGGTCGAATTTCTGGGTATTGCGTTGTATTCGTAGTTTCTAGTGCTGCGACAGCCTTTGTATCGGCCTGAGGGACAGAGGCAAACTGAGGAACTGGCATACTAAGCGATTGCGTAGCTTCTGTAGGTGCAAATGAATTTCCAAATATACCTCGCAATGGTGGCGTTTCGACATGATTCTTATCGCTGTATTTGCTCATGGATTGTTTACTATTCGTAGGACCTTGATAAGTAAACTGTTGCAGAAATCAATGAGTAAAATAGTATGAAAATCATAGTTATATACATTACATAATCATAGAGTGTTTGATGCACTTTAACAGGCGATAAAGGAACATTTTGATCAGAGTCTCTTGCCTGCAATCTATTGTTGGACCTATTATTCTGAGCATAACTGTACACACCACGTTCTCCAATAATTGACCTCCAGGCATCAAATCCTCCTGTGAGCATTATGGGCGCATTTTGTAACACTTTTTGGAATTCAAATTCATAAATCGCTTGTTGAAGATGCGAAAGGGCTTGATTATTTTTGTTCAAAGAGGTTGAATTTTGATCATAATAAACAACGATATCAAATTGATGACGACCGGCAAACATGTGTTGTTCTGCTTCAGGGTTCATAATCATGGATTCCTCAATCCTTCTTGAACTTACACTATCCGACAAGAATAAGAAGATATTTTAGAAGGAAAATGAATTTCTTACTTCGGTTTGATAACCAATGGCTCAATTTGCGCTACCCATCGATGCCGAATAAACCCCTGACTGTGTATATCTCTTGGCCTAACATCCAGTAACAATACACTTGGTTGTGGTCCAGTTCCATTTTTCACAATCCAGGAAGCTAATTGTCTTGGCTCCACTGTCGACATGGGTATTGATAGTCGAAAGTGAGTTGGCGTTGGTAATTCAATAACATTATTTAATGGTTGAGGTTGAGGTTGTGGTTCAGGCATTTTCATTATTTGCGGTGGAGTGTTTTGATTTGATATAGGCATTGCTGGAGGAATATTAGGAGCATGAGTAGACATTGCTGAGGGAGTACCAGGAAGATGAGTAGGAACTGAAGGTAAATCATTCAATGGTGAATCGTCTGTATTTTCAACAGGTGGGTATTTTTCCATGGCTACGTCTACGGTATCTTTTTGTTTACTAAATCTTTCTTGTAATGTGTCGTTGAGGTATTCAAGTCTGCCAAGGACGTCATTATGGGTACGCTATGAAGAGAAAAATTTAGAAAAGAATGGTATTAGTGTTATTGTTAATTTACTGATTTCAGCTGAAGATATAAAGGGTCCTTTTTAATCTCTTTATAGTTTTGGTGTTTACCAATCACCTCTACCATTATACTAAAGAATCAGGTGAATATACACTTGCAAAATACTTTTTGTGCATTTATTTTACCTGCAACCTTTCATATAATATACATAGGCATTTTCGAGGTTTTCTTTTAGATATTCGAAGTCTCCCTGTATAAGTTATGTTTAGATAAAATAAGAGTCAAGATATTCATTTTACTTGTTCATATAATTTATTGACTGTAGAAACCCAAATCTTTATTGAATACTTATGTGCATCGTTTTTATCTATTGTTGCTCTTCTAGTCAATTCAGAAAAAGAGGAAAAGCTGCTATCAGTAGAAACTGTCATTATTTTAGTTGATAGAGAAAAGAAAAAGAAAGCCAAGAAATGATGATTATTCGCATTAAATTCTATTCAAAACAAAATAAAAAAATAACCAATAGAATAAGCCGTATTTTAATCAGCGAGTTGAATATTAGATATTTTCCATAATAACCAACAACCTAAAGAACGATAGGGTCTCCAGATTTGTGTGAGCTGCTCCATTTGCTCTAATGTAGGGAATGCTTTCTTGCTATTTGGTATTACTAGCCCAAAATGTTTAGCCACACCTTTTCTTATAGCCAAATCACCCACAGGGAGCACATCTGGATGATGTAAATCAAACATTAAAAACATATCTGCAGTCCACTGTTGTATTATTTAATACATGGTCAAGTAAGTATTATTTTGTTTACCTGTCCTATGCCCTTCACAGTACAAAGCTGTGAAGATATTTCCTGATCTGACATGCTATTGAATTTTTCAGGAGTAATTAATTTATTGTTAAACTTCTCTGCAAGATCTCTTATATATTCTGCCTATTAAAAGTGGAAATTTAGGCAGCTAAACGGAAGGAGAACATCTGAATTTCTATATACCTTTCTGGTAGATAAACCAGCAGATCTTAATTCTTCCACTGATTTTTCGAGCACCTCTAAAGGTGTAGGAAACGAATCTTCTGATTCTTTATCAAACAATTTCAAAAACCTGGTATAGATGGAAGAAGCTGCTTTACCGTGTATTTGCTGATAGACAATGGCTCTAACAAGTGAGCGGAAAGGATTTGCGCCATCAGCCCGATCTAATCGAAGTTGAAAATCAGCAATCATCTCTTCTGTCAAGTGTGCTCCTAGTTTTGGATCATGTAATTTAATGTGTTCAATGGCTTTTAAGAGCTCAAACTTTCTTGATAAATCGTGTTGAACATCAATTACATCCTACGGTCGTATACGGGTGAGTAAGAATCTAAGAAATAATACATTTTTAAAAACCTTCGAAGTGCTTTGAGTAACGATTGATGTGTCTATTTCCTATATATAAAAAAAGAGATTAGACCATATATTAAAGAGAAATATATAAAAAAAACCTTCTTTTTCTTGATAACTTGTTTTGCTGTTCTGCATAAATTATAATCAATTTACTCATAAAATGAATGAAGCATTTTTTTTTTTTTGCTTACTGTTTCTTTAAACCAGCAATCTTTTTTTCTTTATAATCAATTATAGTTTTTTTTGATAGTCTTAAACTTTTACGAATGGCTGACATGTAATGAGAAAAAAAAAGTTGCTGCGAACAATGCGTGTGCTAGAGGATGTTTAAATACGGAGTATAAAAACAATCAATAGTAACACAAAGAAGTTAACAAAATGAAGTTTTAATAGACACTAATTCTACTAATTCGTGGTCCTTTCCGGCAAAATATCTAAGTGAGTCAACGTAACCACGCAGCGAACACAGGAACCAGATCCTCCTAACTGGCCAAGTAATATGTTCTGGTCTCAAGTAGTACCAGAAAGTGAACATTGCTCCTGCTTGCTGCTTCAGAATATCACACCCACAACTGTAAACAAAACAAAGTTATTCATTATAAGGTATGGAAAGCTGGATATTCTTCGAGAAGTGTCACTCTGGATACGAAATGTAGATTTGAATCGCCCGTGCAGATTATATCCTTAGCTGCGAAACAATATCCATCACGAATCGAAGTTGCAACTAACAAAGAAGACAGTCGAAAGATCGCTGAAGTTTACTTTGGTTTTTTAGATACTGCCATTGATGGTATCCTAAGACAGTGTTGCCTTTAAAAGAGATATAATTGTGCTTTTACCTTATCGATCTTTAACTCCAATTGTCCCTTTAGTTCGACTTTGACCATCCAACCTTCCCTTTCTTAAAGAGGATATTCTTAAGGAATAATTGAAAATAAATTTGGAAACCCTACGAGAATCGCATATTGGCATATGCATGTGTATGGGTTACACTATTCTGAATGTTCCTAAATATGATGACAGGTTTTCGTCTCTTTCTCATCGTCTTCCTTGGTATCAATCGGAGGATGAAGAGTTTTATACAGGGTGGAATCACATACCCAGTTATGCTCGTTGCTGTCATGCTGAAGGACATGTTGATTTGGATTGTCCACAAAACGTTCATTTCGTGTTTGTTGGGATTATTTTATTAGTGGACATATTGCCGCTGAATGCACAAAAATCAAGTATAGGCTTTTTAGAAAGGCTAGAAAAATTCCTATCACTCCACAGGATAGAGTGATTCAAGGCGAAGCACAACAAGATTTGCCTTCTATCAACGTTATGTCTATAAATTCTCCACCTACAGTCTTAAATGCTATAAGATATAAGCGTTCCTTTCAAAATGAATCAAGCGACGAATTTAGTGGCAACTGGAGAGGAATCGACATTAGTACCAACCAAAGATATTTTAGCGGCTCTCTTTTCCTCTAATATTAATTCTCAAGACGATGTTTAGGTAGATACCAGTAGTTTGAAGATCGAAATCTTCATGATTCTAGAGATTCTATTCCCGTAAATCAAGAAATTGATAACACTTCTCAGATCATGCAGCAGGCTGTCAATAGCAGAACCCTTACTGATGGCCCCTCAAAATACAATTTCTGTCACCGCACGAGTGGTAATATTGAATAATAGTTTGCAAGAGCTGTTATTCAACATTTCTTCTTTGAACTGTAACGATTTGGTGAAGATTCATGATAGGTCTATTTCATGAAGTCTATTGCAAAAAATTTAATTTTTGTTGTAAATTTGGCCTCGTGTATTTTGATTCACGGCCGTCTATTTTGAGCTATTTAAAAAATGCAACGGTGTATGGTTAGACAGGGAAGTCAGACTAAAAACCAACAAGAAAGGCAAGACATATATTAGTTATACAGAAAAAAACACCAATAATGAACAGATAGAAGAAAACGATAATGATGGTGTTGGAAATAAAAGTTCTGAGTAAAAAAGAATGATCAAATGAAGACACATTATTCCATCTCTATGACACAGAATAAGTTTAAGACATTCATTTTGAATGAATTATTTATTTCTGTAGTGTCGATTATGTTTTATTGTTATAGACACCTGAATCGAGAGTAAGAATGCTTTAAGAACAAAGAGCTCAAAAGATAAGAGAATTGTTAGTTGCGAGGTTTTTATTAAACTTGATCATAGCAAAGTTGTTGTGGATTGGTTAATGATTTCTGTGAAGTAAAAATAAAAGTGTAAGAGGACTATGTGGTCATAAATATGTACAAATATCAAATGATTATTATATAATAACAAAGAATATATTTTTTTATTTAAATACAATAATAATAAAAAACTAAGCAACGTATTGTTGCTGTTCTGGTGGATTTAACATTCTAGAGAGACGTTCAGGAATTTGATCTTCTGGATATCTCCATTCAGGATGATGATATAATTGTAATGTGTTGCTTGCGTACCATTTAGGATAATCTATTATGTATTAGTTTCTATTTTAATATATAAATCGCATTATTTACCTATTGAACTTGGATGATTTAATTTATTTTGGATATCTAAAGCCATTAATTCAGATCGACAAGAATGATCTCTGTGTGTTTGTAAGCTATAAGAATTAGGTGCCTTTCGACAACTGTAACCAGCACGATAAGCCAAAAAGGTAAGGGCAGCTTGATCTTGCCTATGATTGGCTCTAGATGATCCAGGTGGAGCAATACAGTTCTTGTCCAAACCACACTGATACCAAGGTTCAATCACATTTTCCAGAACTGTTTGATTCGAAATATCAAATCCAATAGCAGCACCATTACAATTTGGATTAAGAGCATAACTTTTAGGATCAGCACCAAAATAATCATACATACCAGGGTGAGTCCAATCTTTCATGCGCTTGGAGGATTTAGGTGACCAAAAGCCCCCATTTTCACGTACCACAGAGGGGATAGTACGAAGGAACTCAGGTGTGACAATGTTACCAGCATCCAACCAGATGAGTATACCGTCCTCCGCATATTTCTTACTTGCTTCATGAACAATGCCTGTTTTCCAAGCATATTCTCCTGCACTGATAGCTACATCCCAGAAGCGAGGATACTTAAAATAATCAAATGTAATCATTTCATCTACTAATCCAGTTTCAACAAATTGATCAAGAATAGGTAACTGTGTTCGATTCATGCCAATGTTGTAAACCACAATGCGTGGAAATTCATCGAGTTCGACTTGATCACGAAGACTGGAAAGTGAGTATAAAAAGTTTTCTAATGAACAAAGATGATTGGCACTGGATGCAGTAATAATTGTAAATGGGTATGTAGTTGGCTTGGGTGATATAGAATGTGTGACATGTTTAACAAGTGGCTCATTTGTACTAGTTATGACATCCTCTTCACTGAAATAAGGTGGTTGTTCTATTACTATGTGAATAAACTTTTATTGTTATTGCTGATTATTTACCTTTATTAGTTGTATAAATGACTTTAATTTTAAATGAAGAAATAAAAAAGAAGCCAATAAGGAACAAAATGATAACTGGATAATTGATTAAACTCCTTATCTTTGCTGCTGCCTTATTACTTGTTGTATTATTCAGTTTGCTATTAAAAGACATTTTATAAAGAAAAATAAAAGAAAAAAAAAGGAGAGATTAAGAGAGAGTGAGAGAAAACCAAAAAAATTTCTTTTTTTATACTTCTTTTTTTTTTTTTACTCAGTTTTAAAATCAAGGTTCTGGATGTACCCATATTTAGATTGCCCTTTACATATTTTTAGAAATAGGAAGACAATCAATTTTTTTTTTTTTTTTTTTTTTTTTACGAACAATCAAACACTATTCTTTTATTTTTTTAATAAAGAAAAAGGGCATTTAATTAAAGCAAAATTTATTATTTATGTATTTATCATTTTGATTAATATCGTTATAGTAACGCAATGCTCATACATCATTAGCTTTAATAATCGTTACAGGACAGTGACAGCGATGTAAGCAATAATCACTTGTTGAGCCCAATATAAATCTATAAAAGTAAATGTTATTATAGGTTTATGTTCTTCATTGACTTACTTTTGTATGCCTTCTTTATTAGATGAACCCAAAATTAATATACGAGGTGGATCTTGATTAACATATTCTTCAATAATACTTCCAATATGTGATGAACCTTCTCTTGTTTTCAGTTGTATATTCTAAATATTATTATTATTTTTTAAGCCCAACCTTTTATTTGCTATTTACAGTATTATTAAATTGTGCTAGGAATTGATTTAATTCAGCCACGTCTTGTTTGGCTTCTTCCTTAATTTCAATGTTATTGATGCGATCCAAGCCACTCCTATAAAATATTAAATAAATGTACATTCTTATCTTTAAATCATTTACAATAAATGTAAAGCTGTTGTTCCTTTGGGTGGATTAATTCCTATACAATAAAGAACATCTATTTGATAAGGACATGATAATTTTGAACATAAATCTATGGCAAATTTAATAGCCTTTTTAGATACATTGGAACCATCTGCTGCAATCACAATACGGTAACTCATATTTAATTATAAAGAAGAAGAAGTAGTAATAATAATAATGCGCTTATTATTTTCTCACTTGTAATGATGTAATTTGGTTTTATACATCACGTGCTTTTTATGTTTACTCTCTCAGCTTGTTATACATGCAATGCACTCTGTGCTTCCTTCAGGCGTATTTAACTTTCTGCTGTGAAGAGAAAAAGACATTTGAAACAAGGCTCATAATCAAACCATAGATAATTTTAACTACATATCTCGTGCTACTTTATAGAGTGGCTCTGCAGATGCCATACATCAGAAGAGCACTGTCCGATCCGGATATTGAATAGCTGCAGAGTTTTTTTATGGATGAAAATCTTATTTTTTAAAACTCATCAAGAGTGTTGCAAGTGTATGAAACAGTGACTTATAAAAATACAAAAGAAGTTAACATAGAGAATTGTAAGCAGATAGTTCCAATAGTTCCTTCTAGATTCGATTGATGATAATTTCGTCCAAGACAGGGGTATGTTCAAATAATTGTTGCCAGTGGGCTTTCCAAACGAATCGAATGGCTGTAGCAAAAAAAATCATATATCGTAAACTTCAAGATCAACATTATGTAGATCAATTTTCTTCTTTAAACAAAATGCTTAGAGAAATAATTTATGATATTTTAAAAAGGACCTGAAATCAAAGACAAGAAATAGAAGAAGAGCGAGGTAAACGTTGTTATAAAGCGCACGCTATTAGCGTGATAGTTTAATGTATATTATTTTGTTTAGCTGAAGTCAGATGCAAGGATTGTAATAAACCTGGACATTATACTAAAAAAGTAGTCAGTGTCAACAATTTTAATAAACATTGACGAATGGTAGGTATGCAGGTTTTGCATAGAGTAGTCTCTAACAACAGATCGCATACAATATCTGTGTAGTTGGTACAAAGCACAAAAAAAGTACTGAACATGAAAAGAACGAGTCAAAAAGGCAAAAAAAAAAAAAAAAAAAAAAAAAAACAAAAGTGTAAGGTGATGATAACAGACAAAAAGAAAGTAAGTTTGGTCACTCAAGTTATCATCAAGAAGGCTACAAGAGTTCAAAATCAAAGGGCTTCCCAAATCACAAACCGACAAAACAAGAAGAAATACAGGTCTTTTGGGAAATCACACTACTAGTGTAATGAGAAAAACAAAATTAGACACGATACTTAGACCAAACTACAAGAAGTTTATCGCCAGTAAAGTACAGACAGTATTCGAACATGTTTTCAATATAATGATACGTGCACAATTATTCATAAATTACTACATAATCACTCATGCAAATCAAACTGTCGACAAAAAATGTTTTTACCCAAAACTTCTGGTATTGTATAACACAATTAATTTTGAAGAAACCAGCAACTAAAACTTCCCTAAGCGATTGGTTAGAGTGTTGGAATAGCTTTTCCTCTCGATACAAAGTAACATATGACATAATACCATTGGTTAAATGATACAGTCATTGTGCCATAGCTGCCTGTGTTGAAATGTCCACAGTTTATACAAATGCGATTGCAGATTGTTTTGAGGTTAGATTGAATAGATATATTGTTCGTGCTGTTATGTAATTGTTTGAAAAGGTATAAAACAAAAACATACTTTAAATGCCCAATATACATACGGTTTTTTAAAACATTTAAACTTAGCCGAATAAGGGTATTGTTAGAAACACCGTTGATGTGCATTACTACTAGTATATCTGTGGAGACACTATATATTCCCCGATAAACTTCCTGAAGCTTACAATGATAAAATACCCGCGAATGACAAAATACGCAAAGAATTGTCAGTTATAAGCATGTCTAAACCAGTTACACTTGTAAGCTTGTCTGCCTCTCCAGAAGCATACATGCCTATGCTTGTCAACATTATGAGAAGGTATGAGTGCCAACACCTGTCACAGAACAATCAGCACAAGAACCACAGCAGCAAGAGCTTTTTCGTTTATTTTCGTTATGACATGTACCTTCATCAAAGTGGATGTTTATATCAATCGATCCAAACGATCTTTCGTGTTTCTCAGGTATAAAAATACCAACCAATTATGAAAATAAGCTCGAAATGTTCAGCAAGGTATTTGATTTCAAGAGATTTAGATTGGATAGGTAGGTATGATTGTATATTCCAGATTCATTTAACAAACATGTATGTAGCTCCCAAGGTTTACAAGAGCCAAATAACAAGAAAAAACTTTCATTCTCAAATTTGATCAGAATTGACGGCTTCACAGCAGATGCGATGATTAAAAAAAGTTTGAAGACAAATACCGATGATTATGCTTATTATTCTAACCAAGATGCTGACATTTCAGTGTTGGGAGATGTTATGAAAAATGAAGACTTGAACGATATTTATCTTTGTGCAATATATCCCAATCGAAACTAAGTATTTTCTGCATTTTATGGTGAAGGTGAAGGCTCTCATCAGCTTAAAGGGTGCTCTACTTTAGAATATTATATATATATAGGCTCTAAAAGGCATGAAAAGGGAGAGAGTGAAAGAATATGGGCTTAAAGTATTGAAGGTATTTTTTAAATATCCCAACAGCTAAAACTACAAGTATTTCGAAATACTTCCAGTATGTTACATATATTTTCCTGCATGCAGGAAATATTGGCATTCAATCGCACTTCAACAGCCGAGAGCCGCTTTCACCTATAACAAGGTATACAAAATCTAGACAAGAAATGGTGGATATTTTTGGTTGATGGTGGTAAAAAGTATAATAAATCAAAAAGAAAAAATACAAAGGAAAATAGAAGAAAGCGCAAAAAAAAAAGAAGAGTCAAAGGCACAAATACAAACAAAAAGAAAAATTCACAGAACATAGAAAATTATTACCATATTCATTTATTGTTTATTATAGGAGAGTCGACAAATGCTGGAAGGACTAAAAATTTCAATACTAGAAAGATAAGCTACTCATAATATGTTTTGGTAACGACATTTATGGGAAAGATCAAGTAAGGTTCAACAAACTTCGAACTGGGGCGACTATGACCCTTTGATGGCAGTTAAAGCAAAGACAAAATTTAGCGACCTTTTATTTTTCGACGTGGACGAATGTCATACATCAAAGATAATACCGTGCTGTTTTTATCTTATGACCACATCTAACACTTTTATTAATATAGACATGTAGTTCATGTAACAAAATGTCTTTGACAGAAGCAATTGTTGGCTTATATAGTGCTCTGACTTGCCAAATTTGTGGAATAATATAGCAGCGCGATATTAACTCTTCCAAGGATATCTTCAAGATTTCCCAAGACACCATCAGTGGCCGTGGCTATTCTGTTTTTTCCCGATGTCTTTGAATGCCATTATTATATTTATCATATCGCCATATCGAACACAATTTTTCTTTATATAAGGGATTATGATTATTACAGTTAAGATATCCAAAGATATGTATTTGACCTAACTGTCTATTTTGTCTGAATTTTCGATTCATCAGAAAAAACATTAACAATGTCTGAATTTAAAGTGTAAAATTGTACAATATTTATATCTGATAAAATTCTTATTTGATTTTTCAAAAATTGATGATAACAAAGACGTAAAAAATAAGGGGCAGGAGGTTTCAAGTGGAAAATTGAGGATGATCATAAAAAAGGCTATTATGACCAAGTGAGTTTGAGAAATGGACAGCTCAAGTTTAAGAATGACTTTCTTCTTCTTGTAGTGTATCACTAACAGGTATTGGATCAGTGGTGCTTTCTTCTGTTGGATCCTCTAACGATGTTTCCTCTTTATTTTCTGGCTCTTCTACTGCCAAAAGCTCCTTTTCTGATTCTTCTGCTATGGGGAGTTTCTCTGATGGTTTCTGTTCTTCTTTTGTTGGTTCCTCCAATGTCATTTCCTCTTCTTTTGCTTCCTCTACTACATTGGGTTCTTCTTGGTCAGCTATTTTTGTATTTTCTACTTCTGCATCCTCTGTTTCCTGTGTCACAGGTACTTCTTCAGTTGAATCACGATTCATGCAGACGACAGGTACAGTTCTGTATCTTTCTGAGAGAGATGTCAGATCCTTAACCCATCTCTCCATGTCAACAGCCGATTTTGCACGCAGTGTCCAAGTAAATCGATCTCTTAAGCCCAATCTTGGTTTAGAAGTCCTCCAATCCTTGGGTAAGGTAGGTGCATACCCATTCAACATATTCCTGGAAGCAGCATGAGGCTGTAACTGAAAAATGAGATTGTGATGTATATTGGTGGAAAGAGTTGAGACTTTATAATGAGGCACAAAGATTGTTCCATCCGGCTTGGCAGGATAATTTTTAATATCTCGATACTCGTGAAGGAACCCAGCAGGTGTCAATACATAAATATGTTCATGCCACTGATGAAACACTGTCGAGCGCCTCTCCATGCGTGCAGCAAAAATAGGTTGAAGCAAGACGTGTGTGTGATTAGGATATTGAAGGAATTCGGGGTGTCGATAAGCTGCTTTTTCGGAAATGAGATGTTCACTGTTTTGCTGACAGAAGTTGAGCCAATCACTATCCATCTTTATTGCATTGAACGCTTTCATGATCGAGTCTAGGCCTCGATCAACCCCTAAACTAGATTGTTCTCGCATGCTATAGATCTGTTGACAAAGATGCCTAAACTCTTCCACAAGCTGCTCTTCTGAAATCAGAATCTCCTTTTGTAATCGTAAGACTGTTTCATGAACAATGTTTTCCTGTCGATATACTTTGATCATTTGCTTTACTACGGCTAATTTGAATTTCACTTTAGATTACATATGTGCAGCCAAAAATAAAGTAAGAGGTAACATTACATGCATTCATGAGCCATGGATCTTTTTTGGTATAACCATAAAATGGATGTTTATCAAAAAAGATTAGTTGTTTATCCAATTTTTTCAATCGTTTCGATGCTTCCTTTTTTAAACATGTCAGTGTGGCTAGAGATAGACGATCGTCTGATCGGATAGACTTGATCATCCACTTTAACTCTTGTTTGATATTGGATAATGTCGAGACAGCCTTGCTTCTTAAAAACGTAGCAAATTCAGCATGATCATTAGCCGCATTCATATGATACATTTGCCAGGCGTCACAGACCGAACGAACCCCACCTGTAAAGGCAAAATGGACCTGAAGTAGCTTTTGATTCCAGAGTTGTTCACGACGTCCTGTCCAGCGTTTTTGATAATACTGTGGTATATCACTACCAGGACTAGGAAAGATCATGACTCCCTCTAGCTTTCGATATTGTTTCCCTACCCTTGTTTCCACACTTGCTACGAACTCAAAGTGGTGTAAGAGCCGTTTGGCTAAGATGTACCATGCCTCTAATCGTTCGATTAGTAAACAGACAGGACGGATCCCTTGAGCTGGAGTTCCAGGTTGAACATCGTCAAATAAAAAAGTCTTAAATGCGGAAGGATAGGCTTCCTGAAGACTTCTTTTGCATATTCGTTTGATTTGCTTTTTGAATCGATTTGGGTCATAATCTACTGCAAATTGAGGTGGTGGATGAATAGGTGATGAAAGAGGCTGAGGGTCAGCAGCTAAGTTGAAAATGGATATCGAAGGGAAGAGTTGTTTGATCGAAGATGGAGACTGTACAGCCATAGTAGATGTCGAAGCAATCGAAAGCGCTTTGTCCTCATGAATATTGCTTTTTACTGGGACAACAATGTTACTTTTCGGTCCTTTCATCCATCGTCTTTTGGATGTTATACTTGCTGACATTAATACGAAAATAAGATAAAAAAAGCTTTGCGAAAAAAGAAGACGGCGAGAACAGAGAGAAGGGATGAATTTAAGAAATAAATAATATTCAGTATAATTTGAAATCTTTAGCCCAGAAAATGTTTCTTTATCGTCCTTTAAACACAGGTCGAGCAGTCAAAGCTTGCTTTCTCTATAAAATTATGTCTTGATGTATGTTTATCAGTTATCTTTTTTCATATTCACTTACTATCCCCATTGTATGGAAAAAGAAAAATCTTTTTCTTCTTTTTATAAAAGTTTTCAATATAAATAAATAAGCCAACAATTTGTGATCTTTTTATGCTTGAGTATACTTTCCGACTGACAGCTTGGCATTGCTTGTATGTGAAAGAATCATGGAAAACTATTTCAGTAATCATGAAACACTCGAACTATTATTCTTATTAAATTCATATAAACCAAAGTAAAGAAAGAAAGCAGATGCACTCTAAAAAAATAAGATTTTGATGTTTCTTAATATTAAAAAAATGCAAAGTGGGATACAAAGTCGATTGCTTTGTGTATATGAAAAAAAAAGAACATTTGGTATTGTTTTATATCTAATTTGTTTTCATCTAAACAAAGTTTTGCTTTGGTATATCATTGATATGCGTAACTGGTCAATTTTCGAATAAAATGAAACAGTGCCACAAAACATCAAATAAATAAATAAAAGTTATTGTGGCTCAATAATGTGCTTTATAATATCGTTTTTTAATTAATGTCCCTTTGATAGATCAAAAGACAATAAGAAAGGAAAATAGGTTGAAGTTAAAACTGGTATTAAACATAATATAGTAATGGTGTTGGAAAATAAATAGGGCTTTGCAGCAGTTTCATATACAAATCGTTCAAATATTGATTGGCACAAATTTTAAGGAAACGGCAGAGTTTCCTAATTAGTTTGATAAAAAAAAAACCTTGTGTAAGTGACGTACAGTTTCATTCTTTTATCTCTTCTTTTACCTTTTTTTTTTTTTTCCTGTGATAAAAAAAAATGCAACCATCTTATACATGGATCTTTATTACAGGAGTTATTGTATTTCTTATAGTTATCGTTATATTACTTTTCTTTTCAAGGTCTCCGATAGAACTTCCTTTATCTTACAACGGTGACCTTGAGGAAATACCTTCAGATTCGGAAGAAGAAATCGCCAATTTATCTGAAGATGCTCGACTTAGTTATGAAAGAGCAAAAAGTAAAAAAAAAAATAATAGCAAAGAAACAAATATACTAAAAGAGA
This sequence comes from Rhizopus arrhizus, assembly GCA_024220505.1. Classification (NCBI taxonomy): domain Eukaryota; kingdom Fungi; phylum Mucoromycota; class Mucoromycetes; order Mucorales; family Rhizopodaceae; genus Rhizopus; species Rhizopus arrhizus. The sequence goes on from JAKZZE010000021.1 coordinate 120,597, forward strand.
ATATTAAAATAGCTTGGCAAGAACATCACCCACCTAATAGCATTCCCACGGACATTACACCTCCACAATTTATATCCATACAAGAAAAAGGTGTTTCGGCATTTGAGTTTGAATGGGAACCAGAAGCCAATTGTTTTGTAGCTGGTAGAACTGAAATTCAGTTTATGGAAGGCGAGAATTGCGTACAGACTAATTTGCCACTGCCAAGAAACCAGGAGGTTTATTATTGGGAGGTAAGAAAGCAATGAGAACAAAGTATCCAAATCTAATTTGTTTACAGGCAAAAATGTTTGAAAAACCTGATAATACTGTTGTATCTGTTGGAGTTGCAACAAAACCTTACCCAAGCTGGAGACTACCTGGTAATAAAGACAGCATAAAAAATAAATAAAAACAAGCCCTTTTTTATTGACTCAGTTTTCAATTAGGTTGGAATCGATATTCTATTGGCTATTTCTCTAACAATGGCTGCAAATATTTTAGTTCGCCCTTCAATGGTAAACCTCACGGTTTGACATTTAAACATGGCGATGTTATTGGCGTAGGATATCGACATCGAACTGGATCTATTTTTTTTACACGAAATGGAAGAAAACTTGAGGATGCTTATACTGGCATAAGGTGGAATTTATTCCCGACAATCGGTGCAAATGGTCCCTGCCAAGTTCATGTCAATTTGGGACAAAGAGGATTTGTATTTGTTGAAGCCAATGTCAAAAAATGGGGATTGGCACCCTCTCAAGGTACTTTATCGCCTCCACCAGCTTATGGCACAGAAAGAGACACAGTTTTATTAGCCATGGGTACAGCATCAACTGATAATCATACACTCATCAATATGGACGGTATCGCATCCAATCGGCCCCCTCCTTATTCAGCGAATAATAACAGCAATAGCAATTTGTTGGATTAAGAAGAACATTGTAGATAATAAACAAAGTATATATAAACAAACATTTATTTTTCAAAGAAATCATCTTCATCTTCATCTATCCTGTTCTTTTCTTCTTCCTTTGGCTGTTCTTCATCTTCAGCAAGAGGTTCAATAACAATATCACCTTGTTTGATTAACTTTTGCTTGTACTTTTCACGATATGACTTTTTAAATTCATGCAGATTTTTATCTCCATTTGCTAATGCACTTTTAATTTCTGATAATATTCTTTGCTTTCTAGTTACTGACACCTCGTCATTTTCATTTTCTTTAGGGTAAAGTGATACATAAGGTACTGTCTTTGGATACTCCTACACAAGATATATAAATTATGCTGAAAGAAACAACTCTTTTTCTTCTATTTACTCTAATATATAACTCCTTGATCTTTAATTCATCAAGATCTGCTTGAATCTTTTTCTTTTTATCTTCTTCCTTTTCTTCCTCAAGTGATTTCTTCTTTTGTTTAATTTTTCTTTCTACTTTTTTGCGTTCTATAAATGCATTTCATATATAAGCCTCTCTTAGTTACTTTAACAACCTTTTTGAACATACCAAAGTGCTTGACTTTATGATATTTACTAGCCATTTTTCGTTCTTTTTCATCAATCAATCTCTCTCCCAGTTCGTATTGAAGTGCCCTTAATTTTCTTTTCGATTCAGTAATAGCTTGTGCAGGTAAGCGTTCCTGTTGTAAACTGTTAGTATCGCCAAAAGTTTGTTTTGCTTTTTTTTTCACCTTATTTTTCAACAAACGTTGCATATCGCGCATCTTCTTTCTAATCTTGCTGGCGCCTACTTCATCGTTCCCACTTTCGTTTCTTTTTCTTTTGAACCCTGATTTTTGGTTTCCTTTGTATTGTTGTGTTGGATTCATTGCTTATAAGAAAAAAGAAATAGAAAGTCTAGAGAAAATAAAACTGTCACTTGTTTCACCGGTGGCTTATAAGTAAAGATCACATAAGTATATGCATTTCTTTGCACAATTGAATAAAATGCTTTAGTTGCGATGCCCATCTAAAAAATGAATACTTGTCTGTGATCAGACAGAAGTTAAGAGAAGAAAGAATTTTAAATATGCACATATGGTTCTATAAATGAATAGAACCAGAGGTATGTTTTATTTTGAAAGGTCAAGATAAAGTTGTTATTTTTTTATTGTGATGATCTAGCAATATATGGCAAGCTTATTGTTTTTCGCATTGGGTTTCAAACACACCCTATTCATTTAACTTATCACTCTAAGCTTCCTTCTCCTCGCAAAATGTAATATATCCTAAATAATTTTTTTTAATCATTTTACTGGCCAACGTATAAAAGTATAATAGTTACTTGCAAACACATTTTATCTTTTGCTCAAGATAAAGAACATCAAATAGTATAACTCATCCTAATTTTATTCTTATACTGATATTTATAAGTAAGAAGAAGTTGACAATTTCCAAAAGCATGACTAAAGGGAAAAATTGACAAGAAACGAAATAAATTTGGCCATGAGGCAAATAGCGCAATTATTCTGTTGCATTCCATAAAACCAAATTTTAATTAATTCACCTAAAAGACAAAATGCAGCATGTCTCTATATTTTTTCATTTCTTTTCCATCACATTTATCTCTCACATAAATCGAAAATTTTTGATAATTCATTCAATTAAGCTAAGAGGAAAAAAGCAAGCCAAAAAGAGGATCAACCAAGGTCTCACATTGGATTTATATTGCTATTTTATGCCCTTTTTGTTTTTTTTTTTTCTCTTTAAAATTGTCAACTTTAACCATTTATTTATCGTTGGGACACAAGAATGACAAAATAGATCCGCTAGTCATAGTCTTGCAGTTTTCTGCAGGTGCATCTTTAGCACAATATCTGTTTTCATCTCTTGACAATTCCACTCTAGCACCATTTTCACAGCCAATGAAAGTGACACCTTTATCTGTGTATTCCTCACCATTGCCACCATTCTTTGCTACAAATTGCGCTTTGCTTGTCCAAAAGCTAGCAAAAGGACAACCGCTTTGATCGGCATCACCAAACATGGTACAGATACCTTCGTCCGTCTTGTACTGAAGTTTCCAGTAACCGCTTCCAGAGCATTCTGGTGAGAACCATACAGAGGCATGCGAATGGCCGTGAGGGCTTAAAGCATCTACATAGCAAGTCTTATATTGTTTGCCATAATTGTCAGCGCTATTGGGTGCAGGAACAGCAATACCACTACTTCCTTTGCCAAGACCCAAGGCCCATGATCTCAGATCAGCTTTGCAAACAGTAACATAGATGACCAATACTAGTAATAATGAGAGATGCTTCATTTTTCTTCTTATTTCTTGCTTCAAAGTTAGTGAGAAGGATAGAGGAAAAAAAGAAAGGCATTTGTATTCCTTATTTATATTTTTTTATTTTCTGCACCTAATTTTCCAGAATATCATTACATGTGCAAACCTATCACAGGTTTTATTTACTGAGTTGCATAATAATTTTGTGATCATCGATAATCTGTCAAGGTTCAAAAAATGGATGCGACACTTTTTGTTGCTCTTCTTTCACAGATGCTTTACCTTTACATTTTTTTTTTAATGGTATCTAGTGAAAAGATAATTTCTTTCATATATATAAGCTTGCTATAGATCGCTTGAATGATAAATAGTCTGTACAATAAAAAATAAAGTATTCATAAATTCATTTTTTTCTCTCCTTGTGGCACATTAGCAATGTCTCAGTTATCATGGATCAATTATAATTAGCGTAATCTCTGTTCAAAATGTAAAACAATGATTTGGTTACAAACAAGTGTAACATCCTTTTCATTCTGTGCTGCTTGAATAGCTGAAATGTAGGAGACATGAAGCAATAACGATGATTCATAGTTTTTAACACCATGTAAAACATATTTTGATATAAACAAAAGAGATGCATATATACATATATGCTTTTAATACTACCAACTGATAATCTGTCCAAGATGAAAAAAACAAAATAAAATAAATCTTGTTAGTATTATTAACAGAATGAAAACAATGTTACTATTAAGCAATCTTTGCTATTACCACTACAATCGCTTAGAACTGTAGCGATGCTATGTGGCTACTAAATGACAGTAATCTCAATTTGTAAACACATGCAAATTAACGTAAAACAGTGACATATTACCGATCCATGTTTTTTGATTTTTTTTTTCTTTGCTTATTAAGTGATTCTACAAAATTCTGAACAAATAAATCATAATTCGTTACAAGCCCAAAGGTACTACAAGTCCTAAAAATACTATAGATCCCAAAGAAACAACAGTGAGAAACAGGATCCTGTAATTCAAATGGATTTACATTTAATAAATAAACTAAAAGTCCGTAGAAAGAAAGGCGCCAACAGAAATTGTCAAGAAAGCCGAGGAAATGAAGATATCTCTGCATGGAGTCTAGGACGCGTCCCGCCATGAGTGATATCAATGATGTACGCAGTAGAGGCAAGCAGGATTACAGTAGTTTTAGATAGTGTTTTATCGTTGGAAGGAAGAGACGCATCGGAGAGAGAAAGGCAAATGGCCGTGCGATTATTAATCACAATGTCTTCAAAAGGACGAGGAAATATATCCATGGCGTAAAAAAGCAGTCGAAACGAGCTATCAATGTGGCAAAGGGCTTTAGGACGAAGATGAACAAACAAAAGTTGTATGCGATAGTTATGGTCAGGCAAAGTGGAACCATGGTTTGGAAGACAGTGATAAAAAAAAGTCAACCAGATGAGGAACTACAAAGGCACAGCCGATATTTGATTCAGCCCAAAAAGTACTATATTAGGGGCTGCAGGAAAAGCGCCAAAAGTAGCAGGAGTCAGCGATGCTGGAGCACACCCAGTTGAATAGCAGGATCAAGTACATTGAAACCACCAAGGCGGCGAGATGTACACAGAGAAGGAATACTAATTTTGGGAAATTGTCGAAATTTCTCAAAAGAAGAAGCCATGGATTGTATGCGTTTCAAAAAGGATTCGGGAGGTATGGATAGAGCTCGTATGACATGCCAGAGACGAGGCAGGATCAAGGAATTCAAAATAGTGACTCTACCTCGGACCGAAAGAGAACGATGCGAGTAAACTTCACAAGCAGAGACAATTGATCGAACAATCTTATCAAGGAACTGGTTACGTTGAGAGACCGATGTATACAGTGGAAATCCAAGGTAAACAATACAGGAGAGAGAACGACGGTCATGCCAAGAATAGATTCTATGAGAATGCAAATGGAATCTCCACAGTAACTGATATATGCCAGAAGAACCTGATAGTGAAAAAGCCTCGGCTTTGTGAAAAGGCAAATAAGTATTCCTACTCTTCAGGATTTTAAATCTGTCAATAGGATGTCTACCACAGCGGAACAAACAGAAAAGATTACTAAGATCATTTTAAATGATTTCAGGATGTAATTGCTGTGGATACAAACAAGCCAAATGTTACACACCTCATTGAGTTCGAAATTGACACTGGTGATCGCTCTCCTATATGTACCAAACCAAGATCATTTCATCCAGATCTGGAACGTAGAATTCAACAACGTTTGGATTAAATGTGCCACAATGGACTTATGAAAAAAATTGATTTTTCACAGTGGAGCTCGAATGTCAGACCTGTCAATAAATCTGATGGATCCATTCGTGTCTGTGGAAATTACGTAGCACTGAACAAAATCACCACATCAATCCAATATCCATTTATAAATATGCATGGAGCTTTGCAAAGTATGGGAAATGCAAATTTTTTTTACAAAGATTGATTTGGCGTCCGGATATTATCAGATTTCAATCAAGTCAACAGATAGAGAGAAAACAGCACTTGTCACCAAATCTGGCTTTTACGTTTTCAATGTCATGAGCATGGGATTGAAGAACGCACTTATGGTTTTTCAACATTTGATGGACAAAACTCTTGGTGTATATCGATTTGTGTTCTGTATTGCATATTTAGACGACTTGATTATTTATTCACCTGATTTGGATATACATATAAAACTAGTTTTGGAAAGGCTACGGTTTGCAAATTTATCTATCAATCTATCCAAATGTCAATGGATATTAACCAAGGTTGAATATTTAGGTTTTATCATTACTGCTGATGGTATTCAAGGAAATCCAGAAAAAGTCAAGCCTATCATTGAATATCCAGTTCCTGAATCACTCAAAGATTTAGAACAGTTTTTGGGTATGGCAGGTGTTTACCAAAGATTCATTGGTCAATATCAACTCAAGGCAGAGCCATTACGAAAACTGAAGAAGAAAGATACTGAATTCAAGTGGGCGGCTGAACAACAAGAAGTATTCGAAATCATCAAAAAGGATCTTTGTTTGTTGCCTACTCTGAAACAGCCAAATTTTGCAATGACATTTGAAATCCACTCTGATGCAGCTACCAATGTAGGTATAGCTGTAATTCTGTGCCAAAGATATAATGATGCTCCATATCCTCTTGCGTTTGCATCAAGATCATTAACAAGTACTGAAAAGAACTATTTGGTGCAAGAAGTAGAATGTTTAGCAGTGGTATTTGGTATTAAAAAATTTCGTCAATTCTTGGAGTGCGGATTCTTCTTGGTATACACTGATCATTCAAGTTTACAATGGGTACTCAAGACAAAATAAGATAAGCAAGCCAGAATCTGGCGTTGGTGTATGTTTCTACAAGCATTTGATTTCCGAGTTATATAAGTACCAGGTCATACTAATAAAGCGGCTGATGCTTTATCAAGACATCCCTTACCACCAGGATTACAAGCAGTTGATACATACAACTGGGTCAATACTCAAAGTCAAGACAGGGATCTACAAGAAATCAAACAAAAAATTGTTGATCATCCAACATCCATTATCAAGGACAGTATTCTGTACAAGATTTTGGTTGATAAATACAATCTCAAGAAAAACAACGTCTATGTTGCTGTTCCATCTACAGTAATTCCAAGTATTCTCAAGCAATTCCATGATTCCAAATTTGCAGGTCATTTTAGTGCTAAGAAAACCAAGTCAAAAATACTGCATCATCTGTTGTGGTGGAGAAATATGGTAGAAGATGTCAAGAAGTATTGCCAACAATGTAGTCAATGTCAAACAACAAAAGGATCAATATCAAAACAATATAAATTTAGATCTACTCATGGTTCGTATCCGTTTCAGAGAGTTGCGATTGATTTTTGGGGCCCACTGCCTACTGTGCAAGGTGTCAAGGCTTACAAATACATTTTGGTTGTGCTGGATACATATACAAAATTTGTTGAATTATTTCCGATGGTGTCAACTAGCAGTGAAGAAGTAGCGGAAGTATTTTACAACAAATTCATTCTCAAGCATGGGGTACCAGAAGAAGTATTACAAGACAATGATCCTCCATTCTCAAGTCCTTATCATTCACAACTCACAAAACTTATTGGTTCAGAAAACATGTTCACACCAGCATATTACCCTCAATCAAATGGTATGGTGGAGAGATTCATGGCCACCCTGAGAAGAATGATCATCGCATATACTGAACAAGATATCATCAGTCATGAATGGCATAGAAGTATCAGACTTATACAATTTGTATACAACAATACTACACATACAACAACACACTTTACACCATTCTACTTGGTACATGGAAGACACCCAAGAACTCCTTTGGTCACAGCAAACGAAGGCGAGATTTATAATCACTACAAGTCTCCACCTCAAGAATTTGCCATAGAGTTACAGAAGAAATTGAATTGTGCGTTTGATGCAGTGGATCAGTTTCTTATCAATAACAATCAAGTTGAAAAAACAAATACCTTCAAAACTGGTCAAAAGGTTCTATTGTTCAATCAAGCTTTGTCTACCAAGAAGAAGCCAAGAAAACTCATGTTCGACTGGATGGGTCCATTTATTATTACCAAGATCAATTCCAAGGCAACAATTAATTTGAAAAATGAAATATCTTCCAAGTTAGTTATCAATGTTCACATCTCAAGAATCAAGATCTTCAAGGAGTAATTCTTCATCCTTAGCCATAAGCTTTTTCCCACTGGGTTTTAATGCGTGCAAAAACTTTCTATATTATTATACTTTATTATGATACTCATTCTCAATTGTGGGGATGTTGAGTTAAATATTATGTCTGCATTTAAATTAATAAAGTTGCCTTTTATTCTAATTCAGAGTTGTAACACATACTTTCTACTTTACAAAATCAAGAGTGTGAGTTGGAAGTCTGTTTTTTTTTATCAAAAAGTTGCCAAAAATCTCAACAGGTATGATAAACAAACAAACTAATTTTTTTTGAGTAGAATCTTTATTTGACTATATTTTTTAGTACTTTGTGAAAAAAAGTTGTTTAAATCGTGTTTTTACTAAATTTTGCCAAAAATCTCGACGGGTGTGTGATAGAAAGCGGAAAAAGTTGTCAACAGCAATTCAGAGAAAGCCAAAAGGTATTAAATTCAAGCCAGAGTCATCAGAATATCGTACTGGTGAAGGAATTCCCGGTATAGCTTTTGCCAGAAGCTGGAAATCCTACCTGGAATAGCAAACCTGGGGTAGTATGCCTGGTCTAGCCTTCTTGGAACAGCCAGTGTACTGAGATTCCTGCAAGGCAAACTCAGATAAAAATAGTTATCATTTATCATTTTTTTTATCATTTCTTTTCAAATTTTTTTTCAAAAACTTGCCAAAAATCTCGACACCATCTAATTCAAAAATTCAAATCCTCTGCCGCCTATTGTTGTAGAAGTTAAGTACACTGTCAATATGTCCTTTTATCGTCGATTGATCGATTATGGTTTATCGGTAACGAAATCATTCGCAATACCACGACAGAATTGACTAATCTTGCTGTTGCGTCAGAAAAACTACCTTTTCTTTTAGAGCTGCCTTGTCATGGTTGGGCAGAATCTTGCTACTTGCTTAATTCTTCATCAATATCTGATCAATTGCAGCTCATTTCTCTCAATCCACTCGTCGCTCTGGGACATTTTCTTATCCAGAAAAAGCCATCGCTACGACGTATTGATTGAATTGGCGACAAAACGATCCAATTTCTCTATACTATTGCATAGCAAATTTTCGGTGATCAAGAAGTAGTAGCAAGAGCCACTAGGCAAATCCTCAAGATTCACAGAGAAAACAGTAGTCGATCACTAAACAGCTAATCCATACGTTTCTGCTCAGTTCTCTACCTCAGATTTTGTTGCCAGTATCAAACTTCGCACGGATTACAAAACAAAATAACAAAAATGAACAAACACCCCTCGATTATAATTTATTTATTGCTTACAATGGTGTACGCCTTGCGGCACCGGAATAAAATCCTCCTTTTACAAAAAAAAAAACTTCGGTGATGGATTGAAGAAAAATGAATCAGTGATTACAGCAGAAGATCTAGACGAAATCCACGATTAATGTACAAGGGCAAAATCATATCTGCTTGAAGATGCCCTAGATGAAAGTTCAAAAAAACGTGCTCTGGATTGTTTGGATCGAGTTTTAGTCAGGATCAACAAACCACGAAAGAAGCCAACAGGATCTGTACTGTCAAATGATGACAATGATGTTGCAATCAAAGATTGGCAATTTGTTGATAAGTACTATGAAGATCATGGCTCATTAAATTGAGAAATCATCTTTAAACTTGGTAAAGCAAAAGAATTATTTGGTAGTTATTCAAAATGGACCAGTGCCAAATCAGCATATCACCGATTCCAAAAGCAAAAGCAGTAATATTTAAAACGAACTATGATGAATTGAGTTGGAGAATTAAAGTTATGAATGTTTTTGAATTTTATTAGTGAATAAAAACAATATGATAATAAAGCTTGAGGTTTCAGGTTAGTTTTATGCTGTGCACGAAAAGAAAAGTGCCTGTATTTGCGTTCATCTCAGAAATTTTTACATTTTGGCACAAACAAATAAAGCCTATCTAATGACACAATATGTATTAAGCAGACGAACAATGGAAACCAAAAACCAGTATTAACGGAGGAATTGCTCGATTAGCAACGTAAACGAGAAGATAGCATTCTTCATTGTTGGTATCAATGAGGAATCCTTTTTTTTGATACCTCGTCGTTACTATTAAATTCTGGGTTTTATTATTTTTTTGTATTTTTTTTTTTAAAATTTTATGGCAATGAGCATGTAGCAACGAAGTGTGCAATGTTGCCCGAGCCAGTTATGAATGTAAAAAAATAAAAAACCTTCTTAGGGGACAAGAAGGGAAAAAAGAGAAAGAAAAGGAAAAAGAAAAGAGCAAATTATTTGAAATATGAAGAAATATAAGAGGAGAAAGAAAGAAAAAGTAAATAGAAACAAAAATTTAATACAAACCAGATCAAGTACCAGAAAGACTCACACTATTACTTGGGTAATCAATTAAACAGCTTGACACCAGGATCAACAGGAGAAGGAGGGCATTCATCATGAAAATAATAATCCAGTTCATGCAGAATCGTACATAGAATAGGCCATAGAGTAAACCAGCTATGAGAAGCAGTAGGACGAGGTTTATGTAATGGTAGCAAATTAAGAAGGAAAAAGATTGGATCTTCAATTGAGCGAGGCAAGTACAGACGATGATGAACATGTAGACAGTCAAAAGCATGTCGACGACTCCAGTTATGATAAGGATAGAAGATGCATTCTTTAGGTTTACCACCAGGTAGCCAACCAAGACGCCAGCGAAGAACACGACTACGTTCTGAACAAGTTATCGGTAACCAAAGGATAGGATCCACTTGGATAGTAGGGCGAGTAGAGGATAACAGGATGGAATCAGAGTTATTACATAGATGTTGAAATTGATCAGCTAAGAATTTGGTGCGAAGAGAGAGAAATTTCTTTTTATCTAAAGTATCAAGGATTGGTCCACAGAGAGATTTCCACATTGGAGTATTAGCCAGTTTGTACCAGTGAGAGCGGCTAGTTGAAGATTGAATATATAGCAGCAGATGAGCAAGAAGAGTATCATCAGGTAAATGAGTACTACGAAAAAGATACTGGGCTTGAAGGACTGCAACACGAGTTCGCATCGATGGGAGATTGACCAGATGAAGCATGACTTGAACTGAAGACCTAGAATGACCGCTGAAGATACGCCTAATACATTGGTTTTGGAAAGTATCAAGTTGATGAATAAATTTAGTTGTGAGAGGACTAATTGCAAGACCATAATCTAATTGAGCACGGACCATTTGGCTGTAAAAACGACATGCTAATAAAGGTGAAAAACTTTTAGAATTGAGAACAATAGCAGCAAGTTGGTTCATTGTGAGAGATGCCTTATTGATATTGTGTTGAATCATAGCAGTATAGTCTAGTAGTCCACCAGGTTTGATAGGTATGTGGTATTTACACATGTAATAAAGTAATAATGTAAATTACTACAAATATTGATCATCCAAATTGGGAATATCGGACATTGTATTATGCCACCTCAAATAAAATTGTATCTCGATCCACTCTTGAATATTCTAACAAGTTCCTGGATCAGGATTAATAATTACTTCTTTATAAAAAGTTGTCAAACAATACCAATCCTATAGATGATTTATCATCTAATATCAATAATCATATACTGTGACTACTATTATTTAGCCGTGGATAGAAAAGTATAAATACCTTCATATTTTTAACTTGAATAAAAGACTTATTTTTATATTTATTGATTGACTTGGTACTTTTTTATATGATAAACCCTAAATATTACAGCTGTTTGTGGATTAATCACCACGCGGTCAAAGGTGTGAGGCAATTGATCGACAGCCGTAAAAAATAAAGAGAAGACACCGTCCAGAGACTGGATAAGTTTTTTTAGGTCGCAATTGTTTAAAGATAAATGCTTGACGATAATCCACTTGAATGGGATCCCGAGATTCAGCTGGCAGGGAATGAGACAAAAGAAAGCCGACTATATGTGATAGAATAACTGAAGAACGTATAGATCGACGATTTCAGAATTTTGAAGTAGGTTCTTGAGGAAATCCATGTAGAAGCGGTATTAACCATCGCAGTTGTAGGGCACTTTGTTGACTTTGAGGATTTAGAACGTTAAGTCCACTTTTGTGACGCGACCACGGATCGAGAACGACCTGTGAGAGTGCAGTTGGTAGCTGGTATCAATCTTGGATAGTAGTGTTTAGAATTTAAAAAGCAGTTTTTAACGCGTTAACTTACTTTTTTCGCAGACATTGTCATCTTCATTTTCAAACAGAAGCAAATTCTTCTTCATTTTACCATCTTTATTACGACAACAAACATATTTATGCAAGAAATTAACAACAATTATAATAAAGCCAAGTCGGGAAAATGGGGCTGATATCACCTATGTAAATAACAAGGATTTTAACATTGTTAACTAAAAAGATACTGATACATTTCAGAAACACAGGATATTTCTTTATACCAAAGACAACTAGATGAAAATATCTTTGGATGGTGTACTTGTTCGATTCCTTCTCCTCCCTCAATTGTCAATACTACCGAGAAATACAACTTGTCATTAAAAAGGTTGATCCAGGAGCTGAAAGACAACATAAAAGAAGATGAAAAAAATTGAAATTGTTACAGGAGGCACTTGAATGTTAATATTTTATGAAAAATAAAATTATAGTTAGCTGTAAAAGTGTATGCCATATAATTTCAGATAAATTCGATTATTCCTTTTATCATGTATATACCCAATTTAGTATCAAAATGTAAGAATGTCACATGCAGGCAAATGTGATAGAAATGAGTGAACATTACATTGAAGTGGTTATTGACGAGACCGATCTCTATGAAGATCCTGTATACATATGCCAAACTAGTATTATTGGCGTAGACGACAGGACTGTACTTCAAGCATAACCTATGATTTCATATCCATTTTTCTTGAGGTTTTTCAGTGATTCTTGGTACCTTGATAAGTAAGTACAAATGGAACTGATAAGGTCGTCTATAATTAAATACGTTAGAGATCATTTCAATTCTGTCATGCATATGTTGGTTTACCGTAATAAATGTCTTCCAAAATATATAACTCTCTGGGTGAATTTTTGGGAAGTTAAAAATTTAGCTTATTATTGCGACACCAGGTTGCAAATGACTGTGTTATTTTTTCACCGAAAACAGTGGTATAAGCCTTGACTAAATTATAAATCTCCTGTGTTGAAATCGTTCCCTTCAAATAAATTTTATCGTTCTTTGGTAACGAGGTGCGCATTGTTGTAGAACAGCGTCTGATCATAACGGACATTGATTAATCACAACTAAAAGAAGTATACTAAATTGATAAAAGATAATAATTTAAATCTTTCATGGTTCTTTCCAATAAAATATCTAACCAGTCGGTCAACTCAGTCACGCAGCGACCACAGGCACCAGAGTCTCCTACTAAATTGAAAAATATGCCCCGGTCCCAAGTAGTGGCCAGGAAGCGAACATCACTTATGCTACTTTCAAAAACAATACTCACAACAGTCAACAAGACAAAGTTATTCACTTTAAAATGTGGAGAGCAGGACGTTCTCCAGGTAGTGTCCTCCTGGACATGACTGATAGATCTGAATCGCCCCTGCAGCTTATGGCAATAATTGCAAAACAATTTCCATCACGAATCGCGGTTGCAACTACCAAAGAAGGCAGTCGAAAGATTGCTGAAATCAATTTTGATCCCTTAGATTCAGCTATTGATCAAATTTTTAAAGACGGCATCACTTTTGTAAATGATGCGGTTAGGCTTTTACCTTGTCGAGCCTTAGATCCAGCTGTCCCTTTAGTTCGACTTCAACTATCGAACCTTCCCTTTCTTAAAGAGGACATTCTTAAAGAACAATTAAGAATGAGTTTGGAACCTTATGGCTCCGTTCTTGATTTGGGAATTCTACGAGAATCCCACACTGGCACCTATATGGGTACGGGCTATGCTATACTGAGCGTCCCAAAAAATGATGACAGATTCTCTCCCCTTTCTCACCATCTTCCTTGGTACCAGTCAGAAGATGAAGGCTTTTATGCTGTGTGGAGTGACATGCCCACCTACTGTCGCTACTGTCATGCTGAAGGACATGCCGTCCCTGATTGTCCAAAGAAATATTCATCCCGTGTTTGTTGTAATTGTCGCACTAGTGGCCATATTGCTGCTGAATGCGCAAAAAGCAAGAATAAGTCATTTAAAAAGGCCAGGAAAATTCCTAATGCTCCACAGGACAGAGTAGCTCAAGATGAGGTCCAGTCGAGCCAAGCTTCTAATGGCATAGCTATGCCTAGCACCTCCCCCAACCTCTCACTTCAAATATTATGAAACGTAAACGTTCTATTCGGAACGAATCTGGGGATGACCCAAGGATCCATTCCTCAACTTTGCTAACAACTGAAGAGGACTCTATCTTGGTATCCACTCAGGAGGTTTTGAAAGCTCTCTTCACCACACCCGCTGATTCGCAGGAAGATATTCAAATGGAAACTAACACTGGAAGTATCGACGATTTGCATGTTGTTACAGACGAAGTTACTATGGACCAAGCCATCAAAAACATTCCTCAGTCTCAACATCAGGCTGCCATGGATAGCCACCATAATGACGCCTCAACAGGATATAACTTTCGTCATGACTCTTTAGATAATCTGGGATTACCAATACCAGAATATATCCCTAAGGATCAGCAGCACGGCACCACAGTGTTCAACATTGATGGTGCTCTAACTCAGTCTAAGCAATAATGAATAATAGATCGAAAGAACTATTATTCAACATTTCTTCATTGAACTGTAACAGTTTGGTGAAGACCCATGATACCCAAAAACAATCCAATTTCATACGTTACTCAGACCATGAAAACTTCATCAATGTACAATTTCAAGTATCTCAGTCCCTATGGACTCGTCATTGTGGCTTACTTTCCTTTTCTTCCAAATATCAACTATCAGACAATCTGATTCCGTCAAACCCTCGCATTATTCTATCCAAAATTAGTCATCCACAAAATTTTTATGCTCCTTTCCATGTATTAGTGGTTTATGCTCCAGCTTCTACAGGTAAGAACAGAAGAGAGTTTTTTGATTCTGTGTTAGATGCCCTCAATTCTGTAGCTAATATTGACCCACACCGGATCATTATCCTTGGCGACTTTAATTATTCTTACCATCGTCTTAGCTTGTCAACTCAAACATCTCTAAAATGGGTAATGTATCTAGAAGAATTCTTGTATAATGTGATGCACAGTGGTGATAATAGTAATATCCCAACTTTTTGCCGCAATGATAAACTCTACTCTATAATCAATTACATCTTCATTAGTAATCGGATGCGTCCGATGCTTAAGTCTACAGATATACACCGACTACACTCTTCGTGAACTTATCATCAATTGCTCTCTCTCTCTCTCTCTCGATTAACCTAGGACAAACTCCCACTGGATTTGGTCTCTGGCGTGCCAACCCCATTTTGGATCAACAGAAAGCGTACCGCGTACAACTAAAGCAACGACTCACAGGTATTGTATCTTCTTTGCCTAATCAGATGACAGCACAAGAACAATGGGACTACGTCAAATCTGAGATACGGCTATTTACTCAATGCTATGCAATTGACTACACCAACTGGCATAAAAAGTCAATTAAGGTCTTACAGAGCAAGCTTAATGCTTTCCTCCGAAGCCAGCCACCTATAGCCATCCGGCTACAATGTCTTCCTGTTATGGACCAACAAATTGAATCTCTTCAACAAGAGTTGGTGGATATTGCAGCATTAAAGGCGGGAATACGTTGGAGAGAACATGGAGAGAAATCGGCCGGTTATTTCAAGCGGATACACCAGGTACGAACAGTCGAACAGAGCATAAACTGTTTACAAGATACTACATCTGGATCGACTGTATCCTCTCGTACACAACTCATGGAGGTCAGTCAAGCATTTTACCAAGAACTCTATTGTGTTGATCCTGTGGATGAGCATGATATTGATTGCTACCT
Source organism: Rhizopus arrhizus (assembly GCA_024220505.1). Taxonomy (NCBI): domain Eukaryota; kingdom Fungi; phylum Mucoromycota; class Mucoromycetes; order Mucorales; family Rhizopodaceae; genus Rhizopus; species Rhizopus arrhizus. Next base: position 136,474 of record JAKZZE010000021.1, read on the forward strand.
GCAAGATTTAGCAGATCTACCACAATTAAATGAAGATGATCGTCATTATCTCACTTCTCCAATTACAATTGAGGACATAATTGAACAGCCAAAGAAAGTCATTGGGAAACAAAGCAGTCCTGGATCGGATGGTTTGGGTTATGTCTTCATGCATCTCATTTATCAGTTCTCACCGTTAAAGGATCTTATTACCAAGATATACAACACGGCGCTAGCTACTGGTTCCTTTCCTTCATCATGGCAAGATTTACGTGTACGATTACTGCCCAAGAAAGGGGATCTCTCTACCCTAAAAAACTGGAGACCAATTTCCTTGATCAACTGTGATGCAAAGATCTACACGCGCATTATTAACCAACGAATGAGATACGTTATGGACATAATTATCAATCGTTATCAAACTGGTTTTCTCGGTGATCGCTTTATAGCTGAAAATGGCATGATTCTCAACATACTCATGGAACAAGCTCATGTTCAAAAACGACCTGAGATTGGTCTCTTATTAGATCAAGAAAAGGCCTATGATCGCGTCCACCCTATGTACTTGCGTCAAACAATGCTGGCCTTTGGTTTTCCTCCATCTTTAGTCCATTCTCTTGAGGGTTTTTCTTTGGAAATGTGGTGAGGATCAATATCAATGGGTATTTTACCAACAGAATTGATCAGCGTCGTGGTCTTCGACAAAGCGATCCATTATCGCCTCTTCTTTTCAACATTGCGCTGGAACCATTTCTTCGACATATCCTTCAAGGTTCTTCCTTTCAAGATTTCCAATTCCAATTTGTGAGCAACTCGGCCACCACAGCATCCAATACCAAGCCTCCTCCCTTAAAGGTACTTGCCTACGCGGATGATGCATGTGTCCTGTTGCATTCCACGGATGATTACTGTCGCCTACGCCACCATTTAGACCGCTATGGGTCTGTATCCAATGCTAAGGTTAACATTCATAAGACTGAAGCATTTTCTTTGGAAGGACGCTCCTATCCAGAGTGGATTGCTTTTCTAGCAGTACAAGGCATTTCCAAATGGCACGATCATTCGTCAACTAGTACACTTCGATATCTTGGCTTTCCCTTGATTCAGTCTTTTCATCAACATCGTTATCTAGAACAACAGTTGTTACAGACAGTGAAATCTCAATGTACTATCTACTCTCAACGTAGACTTTCTATCAAAGAACGCGTTACCATAGTGAATGCATTAATACTTTCTAAATTGTGGTATGTTCTGCGGATGGTTCATTTGCCGACTACCTTCTTTCGACGGCTCAATTCTATGATTTATCAGTTTGTCTGGCATAATTGCAAACCTAAGATCAAATACACGCAGTTGTGTTTAGATCCAAAGTTAGGTGGGTTAGGTCTTTTGGATCCACAAATTCAACGACACAACCTACAGATACGCTGGCTTCGTCAAGTCCTGGAAGATAACCACCCTCAGTCTTGTAGTCAATCTATATTGCTAGATCATATACGTCGTTTCCATTCAGGAAATACTGGAACAAGACTGGCACTCTTTTCCCCACTTTTGCGATTACGTCCTGCTGCTCACGCCAATAACTTTATGCAAAACATATATGAGGCAGTTGATTCTTTCGGATATGCAGATACACAACAGACAAAGTGTACTCCTGCCACACTTATCAGCTTGCCCCTGTCTTCTATATTCACTATGATTCCTACTGATTATTGGATTACTCGAGTACGACACATAAAACTCAAGGTGTCTCAATTTTTTACGTATGATCTCCACGTTGGATGTATACGACCTTTATTGTCATCTGACCAGCCTTCCTCTCCTCATCTGGTTTCCAAGTTAAACTGAGATATTCATAATTGTATCATCAAGCTAAATCAGCTTATCTGGCCCCATATATTGAATCAAAATCAACCATTGGGTGAAGTCGATGATTCAGCGTTCATCGATACCTTCTGTTCGCAGCCCCAACGGATCAATTACAAACCTAAACAATTTCGGTTGTCTCTCATACAGCCATCTCTACCATCATCGGTAATGCCACAAATACCAACCTCTAAGTGGTCATTTTTTTGGAAAATACCTGTTTCGCCGGAAAGCTGGTCTTTATGGTATCGTCTATTCCACCGTAAGCTCTATAGCCAATCACTTTTTTCAAGATTTGACAACGGTTTGACCTCTTCGCAATGCAAATTTTGTTCTGCCAACACTGAAGACTTACAACACCTCTTCGTGCACTGTCCTATGAAATGGAGAGTATGGATAGATGCCTTCAATTTCTTTAGTCCACACCTCACTTTCACTCAAGACGATGTATGCTCAATTCTCTGGTCTTTTCGGCAGTTTACTTTTGTTGACAACATTGATCTCTGGACTCTCAGCTGCTGTGTGCTTTCCGTTATCTGGCGTGCCCATTAGAGATTTACTATTGACAACTTTCCTTCTATTGATAAACAGTTGGTCACTCGTGCTATGTCGCAGTTTGCCACCCTCACAAGGGGCAGACTCGACCTTGTCTAGCATGTTCAATCGCCTACACTCTGTTCCGTTTGGTTCATACAGCTCTCAGACGTGTGACTCATATTATAATTTATAAATAAAAACAATTTATTTACAAAAAAAAAATCTCTTCCTTTAGTTCATAAGCCGGGTACAGATCTAAGGAGTAAATGGATACTAAGTGAAAGCCAAGTTACAGATATTATTGTTACAAGCATCATTGGTAGGGAGTTTTTTTTTTTTTTTGAAAAAAAGCGAATATTAATTATTTCTATAGGTAATCATGCTCAAGGTAAATATGTTTCCAGACTAACGGAATGGCCAAATTTCATGAAGTCTGATGTCCTTTATTGCCCAATGAAAACAGTCAAATCAAACAAATTGCCACCATTACTCGTTGAAGTGCAGTACACTGCAAACATGGCTTTCTTTCGACGACTGATGGAATATTCTCTTTCCGTCAATAAACACTACCATGCTCTTCCCGTTGTGTTAGCCATCTGTATACACAACACAACGTCGGATCTAATGGAGTTATCCACACCTTCGAGTACTCTGCCTTTTCTGGTAGAATTACCTTGTGTTGGTTGGGCAAAATCATGCTATTTGATAAATGCCGGATCAATTGCCAAACACCTGCAAGAAATACCCCTTAATCCCTTTATTGCAGTCGGTCATTTCTTGATTGAACAAAAGCCATCATTGGCCGACATGATTCATCGAGATGACAAAACGATTATTATGTTGTATGAACTTGCAAAGAAGGTGTTTGGCGATCAGATCCAGGTGGAGCAAGATGTTGCCAATTCTGTAAAAAATGTCTATAATGAATTAAATAAGCGGTGCAGCACAGCCAAGCAATTTTTGCTTGAAGATGTTCAAGATGTGGAATCAAGGAAGCGGACATTAGACTGCTTGGATCAAGCTTTGCTATACATTGATACCCACTTATCAAAAAACATAATAGCATTGCCAATTCGAGCTCGAGCATGGATCAGGATGATCCAAATAAAAATAAGAATTGGACTTTTGTGGAACAATATCAGCAAAATCATGGAGCTTTGGATTGGAAAGCTATTTTTGAAATTGGGAAACAGAAGGATTTGTTCAACAATTATGGAACATGGAAAAGTGCAAAAGCAGCATACTATCGTGCAAAAGCTAAGCGACATCCTTGATTGATTTGGGATTTACAGTGAGTTAAAAAACCGTTTCAGTATTTTTCCTAAATATGGTTTTGCTACCATTACTACTGATATACTAAATAAAATGCTACATTTCATACATCATATGAAAGCACTAGTCCTGATGTATAATGCAATATAAAAATAGTATTGCTTTTTCAATATTTGCTCACTAAAACTTATAAAATTACTACAGTCGGTGCACTGAAACGGTTTTTTAACACCATTAAAAAAAGCATAAATACCAATTACAATTATGCAGACTTCATTTTTCATTTATGCAATACACATAAAGTTAGGGGAAGAGTATAATAATTTGCATTTATTAAAAAAACAAGTATATAAACACGTTATTTTATTAATAGACACGTAACAAATTTCATCCTTTTTCATTTAACATTTTCAATCCAATCTTTATTAAAAATGGCTCGCTCCATTTCCCAAGATACTCAAAATGATTTGAGAGTGCTCTTAGAGACTGATTTGCCTTAGGAAGAGATTGCTAATCGTTTGACTCTCTCTAAAGCCACTATTCATCGATATTGCAAAAAATGGAATATCCAAAGACCCGATAACATTGGCGGACAACCTCAGATCTTAACTGAAGCAAGCAAGTCCCTCATGAAGAGAATGGTAATCTTAGGACGATTGAAGTCTGGTGTTGAGGTCTTCAATTATTTCAAGGCCATTTATCCAAGGTTGACTTACAACACTACCCTAAACGCCTTAAAGGGCCTAGGATTCAAAGCCCAACCAAAAAGAAAGGTACCTCTTTTGTCAGCAAAACACAGGAAAGCACGCTTGGAATGGGCACTTGCTCACAGGTACTGGACTATTGACGACTGGAGAAAGGTTATCTTATCTGACGAGTCGAAAATCAACGTTTGGGGCTCTGATGGAGTTGAATTCTATTGGGGTCTGCCTGGAAGCCCATTACAGCCTCATCATGTAATCCCCACCGTAAAACACGGCAGTGGAAGTGTTATGGTGTGGACTTGTATGACTTCCCATGGAGTTAGATATATCTGCGAGATATACGACGGCAGAATGACTGCATCCGATTACATTCATATCCTAAAAACCGAACTGGCAGATACCCTTGATTACTACCGATTAGGACATGGTGATTTCATCTTTCAGCACGATAATGATCCAAAACACACTGCCAAGATAACGACGACTTATCTTAAAGAAGAAGCAAAGTACCCAGTATTGTCTTGGCCTTCTCAATCGCCTGACCTGAACCCAATTGAGCACATGTGGAGACATTTAAAGTTGAAATTAGCTTTATTAAATTTGAATGGCAAGTACACAAAAATGATCTTTTCTATGTCAACCAGAATAAATGCTAATACATTCTTAAGGCTAACATATAGATTAACCCAGCCATCTGATGGACAAATAATGATTCCAGACCTTGTGCTTTTTATTGAGCCTCACTCAGCTACCAACTATGAGTTGTTCTTTGTAGAAGTAAAAAGAAAAGGCAATTACCAAAACAATTATTTGGAAAGCGATTTGCTAAAATTAGGAAAAGAAATGCATACTGCATTCAGTAAATTGGTGAAGAAAAAGGTTAAAAACCCTGAAGTTGTTGGTTTGCTGGTGGAAGGTAAAATATGTTGCATATTGCTTTTAATACACAACTACTAAAACTCTTTGAGTAGATTGCCGTGCAGTAGCATATAAAATGGATTTAGAATACGATGGACAATATCGAATGATCGAAATGAGTCGATTTAATTTTACAAGAGACAATATTGATGACATATTATTAATACCAGCAATCATAGAAAAATTAAATCAAATAAAGGAGATTATTCAGGTCACGATCAACAATTTATATAGCCGTATCGATGGAAATGAAGAGTTGGTTGATTTAACACCATATACTCGTCAAGCATGCAAAGCTCCTGTATCCATATTAGGATAATAACACTGAAGTTTTCATGAAATAAATTATCTCATTTTCAATCCATTAATAGTATGTAGCAGTTGGTTCTCTCATCTACTTCAATTTACATCATAATTAATGTTATTTTATATATTTAAAAAATCTACTCACTATTGCCGCATTACCGCGTAGGACAGTTTTATTCCTGTTCATGTATAAGCAAGGCCATTATTAGAAAACCCTAAAGATATAACGGGACAGCATAAGAGCTTATAACTATTAAGAGGAGACATTTGAGTTGGTACAATGACATTGGAACTTTCGCTTCTTTAATTTAGAACCAAATTGTTAGTAATTCAAGACAGCCGTTGATGACATAAGGACCACCTTTTTCATCAACCAGCAAACCAGATTCTAGCTAGGCTTCTTGCATACTGATGCAGTTTGGGGTGTTATCGAAGCAGGAATTTTCAAACTTTTTAGGATTATGGTTTTACTGCAGAATGTAAGACAAGCCAATCAGAATTGAAGTCCATTTCTAGATATGGCTTTATTCAGGTGCAATTCAGTTTTTGACAAATCAAAAAGAGATTCATAATTTTGGCTGTCATTTTATTAATCGGTTTCTTGACATATAAAAATAACCCTTCCTATGACAGGATCATTCAAAAACTTAACGAATTTGGTTTTTAGGTATCATATTTATGAACTTAAATTATTTAAACTTGTTTTCTGTTTATATGTGCATAAGCTAATTTTTTCTACAAAAATTCTATAAAAGAACCATTTCTTTTGCAATTTGTTTTTACATAATAATTTAAAATAATGATGATTTGTAAAGCTGAAAAATTTAGCAAACTTTAATACATACAATATGGCACAAAAACCACCTGAACCACATCCCGTAGAATTTAGTCCTGAAGAGGTAGACTTGGATCAGAATATGACTGAATTACAAGAGAAGGTGGAATACAAAAAAGTCGATGATCGTAAAGAAAGTTCACACAAAAACTATGGAATGACCAAAAATCATTATTTTTGTACTGTTTGAAGCTGAAGTTTTTTCAACAGCTGAATCGGGCATTGCTGAGATTATATCTAAGCAAGGAAAGTCATCTAATGCCATGCTCATGATGGTTAAGATATTCTTTGTCATAGCTTGAAAGTATATACACAAGAGCATGGATAGCTTTCCTTGTGTTTGCAGGTAGTGTTCTTTAGTGTACTTTAAGATCTTAAATTGGTATGCACTGACAACGGCTTCCCTTATTTCTTCAGTTTATCGGTATTAGTAGCCTATTAGGGATTCTCTTGACATACTGATTGATACAATAGCCTTTTGCGAGGATTCAAAAATTTTTTGAAGGCATGATTGTAGTGTTGTAAACAAATAGGCTAATTAGGCTTATAAAAAAGTACATAATGTTTGTCATTTCAATTTACTAGAAAGAAATTTCGTAGCATATTAGGTTTTTTATCTTCAATATTTAAATTTCTCATACCTGCTAAAGAATCTCCATGTATTCTTTTTTTTTTTATTTTTATTTGAAGGAGCTTTTACTTTTTAAAGAACCTCACTCTTTAGAAATTCATACTTCTTTGGAAACTTTACTTTTTTGGGGCTTTGTCTTCATAGGATGACGATAAATTAAAAGCATAGGAAACTAGACTTTTGAAACAAATGATAACTCAAATCCTTTTATATTTTTCCATTTTAAAAATAAGTGAAACATTTACATTTTAAACATGATTAAGGATGTTCTTTGTGTATTAATGAAGCTATTATTATATTTTAATGTATTATTTACATGATAATTTGAGGTTCTGTAATGTTTACAGAAATAGATTTGTGAGGAAGGATGGATCCACCATTTACATAGATTTCATCACTAATACTAACATCGTCCCCTAACACTGAACACCCTTCTAATCTGGACCAACGCCCAATAGATGAGTGCCATCCAACAATACTTGATTGAACCCATGCATAGTCTTTCACTTTAGTTCCTTCCATAATAACACATCTCTGAAGTCGAACACCATCTCCAATAACAACGTTAGGCCCAACTACTACATTGGGTCCAATACGACATCCTTTGCCAATCTTTGCTGTAGGGTGAACCATAACATTTCCTTTATAGACATAATCTAAATTAGGATTGGCCAAATCTTCTGGTTTTGTCTTTGTCAAGTGAGATAAATAGAGACATGTACCAGTCAAGTAATCTTTTGGTTGTCCAACATCCATCCAAAATCCTTCTAAATCAAAAGTATGAAGTTCACCATCTTTGGCAATAAGAGGGAAAATTTCTTTTTCAATGGAAGTGGGCTTTAACTAAAATAAAATAGGGCTTAGATTATACACATAGTTAACATGTTTTTTTTTAGCTTACCTCAATACGGTCCAAAACAGAAGGATTAAAGAGATAAATACCAGCATTAATTTTGTTACTAATGAACTCTTGAGGCTTTTCAACAAAACGTTCAATCTTTGAAGAGTGGGGTTGATTGACAACTACACCATACTTTGACGGATCATCTACTTTGGTTACCTATAAGACACTAAGCTTAACATACACTATATGATGTAAACAGTAGCAACTACTTACAATGATAGTTCCTTCATTTCCGTGAGACTTGTGAAAATCTCTAATTTGTTCAAATGGATAATCACAGATAACATCACTGTTCAATACAAAGAAAGGGGAATCATCTTTACCAAGAATTTCTCTTGCTAATGCCAATGGACCAGCTGTACCAAGAGGTTCAGTTTCAACAGAGAAAGTAATATTTACATTATATTCTTTTTCATATTCTTTTAAAGCAGCTACCATAATCTCTGGTCTGTAGTTTACAGCCAAGACAATATCTGTCACGCCTGCCTAAGTTTGTCAAAAGCGTACATAAGAAACCTCTTTTAAAAAATCTATTTAGTTTATTTTTACCTTTGATAAGCTTTCGATTTGATGAAGGATCATGGGCTTATTAGCAAACTCAACGAGCGGTTTAGGCAATGTAAGTGTAAGAGGTCTAAGACGAGTACCAAAACCTATGTTAAAACAAGTATTTATAAAAAGAAAGTTTATGGCTTATACTTTATCGAAACTTACCGCCAACGAGAATAAGAGCCTTCATGTTATATTATTACAGATGATTGAGAATGTAGAGAAAAAGTGATGAAGAAAAGAAAAAGTACTAAAGAAAAAGAACAATTTTAAAGGCAATGTTGCACACACACTAAAAAAAACCCAACTTTACCCAATTAAAACTCGTCAGCCAACGTGCATTTATTTTGGGCGATCCATTTTGTAGTCTGTCAGCCTATAATCTAATTTCGCAAGAAATGGTTTTGAAACATAAATAACCTTATAAAGTTTAGTTTGATCATAGTTCAATAATCGTCATCACAAATAAGGAGATTGAATTCTTTTGAAATATATTTCATCACAATCAGTATTGGATAAAACTGTAGCTTAGTTTTGATAGAGTGGAAATCGCAGCTTATTGTTTCCTTATTAATTTCAAAACTAATCTAACTACAAACTAATAGCTTATATATGATAACTCACATTTTCTTTGTTAATAGAATCCTACACTGACTTAATCTGAGCTTATAACAAAGAAAAACAGGTAGCTTTTTAACCAACGAGCATCTGATAAGCAATTTTTATCGAGACCTGGATCACCATATTTCTCAAATTTCTTTTATTTCAAAAAACTACCGACATGATATTTCAAACCCATTAATTAACAGATGATCCACAAATAATCCTGCCAAGTACTTACATTTAACGAATTATAAAACTCGATATCTTTTTCTCCATATAGCCTATATTCAGCATCATTACTAAGAGTAAAATCTATAATAATCAGTCTCTCTACTAATTGAATTTGTGAACCTTTAACTGTACAAATCAAAACTTTGACTTTTTTTTTTAAAAAAAATGACACAAGGTTGCACAGGTTTATGAAAACAAAACAGACAGTTGCCTCAATAGACGTAATTCAACGTGAAGTTAAAGACAAACGTAGTAATTCTAAAATATTGATGTCAGCCAGACAAAACAAAAGCTACAATACATTTGATTCTATAGTTACAAGTTATACAATCATATGGAACAGTAGCAAATTTACAAGCCTTTCATTACAGATAATACTTTTTAATGAGTTTAACTTCGTTACTTCACAATTACTAAATAAGGACGATACCCTGATTCACCGATTGTGTAACGTGACTATTTAAAGGTTTTCCCTAAATATGTTTAAATTTTGATTTTAGTTGTGTAAAAAATTAATGACCACTTTGAGCGCATGATGTCTAATATTGCATCGTTTTCGCCCTGGTCAGATCAATAATAAATGAATGGAAACTAAGAACCCCTTTGGGAATTCTAGATTGCAGGAGGAGTATAAACAAAGTCTAATTAAGTTTTTTGACGATAATGCAAATGCACACATTCAAAATGCTGTCGAGATATTCACAAACAAGTTTGGAGGTCTCGAGATTAAAAAATTCAGAGTGCATGAGTTTATGAGAGATAAGCGTAATCTTAGTATGAAGCAAACTGCTTGCTGGCCTGGGGCAAGAACAAGCAAAGAAAATGTTCAAAAACGCTACGATTGGGTCGTCATGTGGAGCAATATGGATATGGTTTTTTCAAGAAACTGTATTTTTATCGATGAAGCTGGTTTTGGTATTAATATGAGGGCAAGCAGATCATGGGCACCCAGAGGGCAAATGGCAGTAACTACTACACCTACAACAAAAGGACCTTCACATGCTATTCTCGGAGCTATATCATCTGTAGGAGTGGTAAACCTAAGCATTTGTATACCAAAGCAAACTTCAAAAGTAAGAAAAGTTCAGGGAGGTAGAAAAAGGAAAAATCCTGAAGCTTCTAATGAAGACGTTCCAAAAAGCATAACTGCTGGTCACTATATGCGATCCATTCAGGAAACTTTAGATGTTTTAGACAAATATGACCAAATGGGAGATTTCTATTTTATAATGGATAATGCACCAATCCATAAGCAAATAGATGATGTGCTCAATGAAAGAAATAGGGATTACAAGTGCGTCTTTCTTCCTCCGTATTCACCAAAACTCAACCCAATTGAACAGTTTTGGGCATTGGTTAAACGTAAAGTTCGATGTGAAAAGCTTCAAGATACTAAAATATTGCAAGATAGAATAGTTGATGCTGCAAATGAAGTCCCTATTAAGCATCTTCAAAACATAATCCAGCACTCAAAAAACCAATTTGACAACTGCTTAAACTATATATCAATCTAATATATGCATACTTTTTTACCTGTGAAATCAATTGCTCGCAATTCGCGAAATTAACTTCAACCAATGTCTTCTTTTTTTGGAAAGCCCTACTTTTTATTGTAAATTCCTCAAACATTTTACGTAGTCCTTTTTTTTTTTTTTCTTGTCTCTCTTTTTTTCTTCATCAACCAGCCAATCTCTTCAACCCATCTTGCCAGGTTTTGTGAGAATCTCATTGAAAATAGTAAGGAAAGAAAAAGTTAGGAAAAGAATCCATAAGATTAAAGTTGGACAAAACTTAAAGAATAGATGAAACCACCCCGCGCAAGCTGATTGATGAAGACTTTGCGTCGCTGCAAATGTCGACGAAGTTAAGTATCTTGTTTAGAACAAGAAAATCATAATGACAACTACATATGAACCCTGCCCTTCACCGGAGAAAGACCCTGATAGGCAACAGTATTTTTACTGTATCAGCCTGGAGTGGGGGCCGTACTTGTCATTATGGGAGGAAGACTCAGCTGAATCCTGTCCTTCGCCGGAGAAAGATCTTGGCTGACAACAGTATTTATACTGTATAAGCTGGAAGTGGGAAGTAATTTTTCCTCCTCTTGTACCTATAAGCATTGGTATATGAATAGATTCTAATTTAATGTAAAGTTCATATAGATGATGTCATGTCAGGCGGTGCGTTAACCTCCTGCACATAAGCTGCGGCAAGTCTTTGTGAGCGATTCCTTGATCACCCAATCTAAATTTCTCGATAAGATGTAGCAATAGTAATAAGCTGCGATTATCGTCGTACTGTAGATATCAAGATAAACACTTTTATAATCTTGTTTACAAGAAAGAATAAACATCATTTTATTTTATAATGCAAGAGGTACATGGACTATGACTTAAAAATTAATAGTACACTTTCAATTGTAATCAGGGCTATTAGGTACACTCATCAGACCTTCCTCTGCAACAGCAGCCATGTGTTTTCCTTCATTGAGCCTGATTATGCTTGGGTTAACAAAGCCCAATAAACATTGGCTGCAATCCGTATTTGAAGCTGCTGCGTTGACAGCCGTTTTGTACTCTTCTTTGAGCTGCTTCATTACTTGCTAGCTTTCTTCGCGTCCGGCTTATAACTGAAAATTAGATTTTTGTACTTGTTTTTGGATTATTCTACTTTTCTGCACCATCTACATACCGCTAGAGTCAAGTAAAATTGTATAAAAGAAACCATAGATATATCCTTTTCTTCAAAATCAGCAGGGACTACCACCCTCTGCTTCTTAACCATGAGGAACACCCCTAGTGCTTGCATGAACATGCTCTAATGTCGTATAGAATTGCCTGATAAAATTAATCAATCAAGATACCAAAAAAATAGTGATATTGTTGCCTACCATAGCCATGAAGGAAACGAACTTTCAACTTTCTGAACGTGTCAAATGTGCCTTTGTTATACTTTTGTGCAATAGTTCGCATCATGGCAAGTATGCCGAACATTGCTTTATAATGGTTAAAACAGACCTTTCCGGTATCACTGCTGCCATATTTAGAGGAAACTTCTGTCAATAATATTTCTAGATGGGAGAAATCGTCAGCGCAAATCACCCCATCAGCGCTATACTTGTAACGACCGTTCGTCATCCCCTGGTTCTTCAGCTGAACTACCATTGCTTCCAGCTCTATTTCTCCAGGTAGAAACGTTAGCTTGTGCCCTTTGAATCGTAAATATTCGACACAATTTTTGATACTTCTGTCAAATATATACGACTGATAACACATTTCGGACTTGGATAGCAATGTGGGACCACTGTTGTCGTAAACTTCTCCTTCACTAGTCAATGATATCACAAAAATATGTTAACTCATTTCATCATTTTCCTTACAGTATTTAAACTTACAAATTCTCTAGGATGTCAGTGAGTAGATTTCTCTCAGTAACCAAACTTTGATCTTCTACTGAGATGCTATGCAAATCTCTTATTCTGATTTCCATATCATCTTGAGATGTCTAATAGTGAAATTAGTAATGACTTTAAGTAAATCATGGGTAGCAACATACCGCCTCTACAACTGCCATAACTATATCGAAAAAGCACAGTTGAATATACTTAGTGTCAATACAGGAAACCTCATCATTGAGTTGCAAATAAAGATCGGAGGGTAAGCAGCCTCAAATGAGCTTAAGAAATACGAGGAGCTGTTCATAATACGGGTAATTCACTAGTGTCAATGTTGCAGAGTTGTAAAGAAAAGTAATATAGGCGAACAAATAATTTATTATACATCGTGAAGATTCCTTCTTATTTTCACCACGAGTGTCAGAATTAATTATAAACATGTACATAACATTAAAACCCTTAACGTTCTTTAGTTGAGAGTTTAATAACCTAAATTATTTTTTTTATTAAGTTACATTTCTTATAATAGTATAAATATACATAATACTTTATTGAAATAAACATCAGCCAATCATCAAGTACTATTCCCTCTATTAGACTATCCGTTTATTCCTATCTTTACTTATCTTTGTCTCGTTCTTACTGATCAACTATTATAAATCCTATTTGCATTTCACATCTTCAAGGCCTTAACGCCACCCTCTCTTGTCCTCTTTTAGCTGTGTTTTGTTCACAAAATAAAAAATGATTGCAATAGGACCCAAAATTATATATGACTTTATTTAATAATATATGTCCAGAGTTCATATATTTTTCACAATGTAAATATTAATATATGTACTATGCGGATGGCTAAATGCTATATTCTATTATGCATGGTTCTTTTGCCTAATATTACTAAGCCTGTGTTATCTTGTAAGAATAAAAAGACTATAAAATTCAACGAGACTTAAAAAGTTATATTTTTATTTAATATTATTGTATCTGGTATTTATATCCTTTTCATGAAGATTCAATTAAATCCTTTTCAAGATACTTTAATTAATTATAACTATAGATCTAGCATGAATAAATTTTAGTATGAAGACCTGTTCCTGGTTATGCAAGTGGACTGTTTATAATTATTTAAGTAGATCTATTTTTCATTTATGTCTCATTGCATCAGGAGCTATATTAAAACAACTTGTATTGAGTTAAAAAGAATGAAATTAGTTATGACCGAATAATAGGGAAAAGACTGCAATAAATCTTTGTAAAGCATTCATTACTCTGATTTCTTGTAAATTGAATACGAATCATGTTTAAGGTATATTGGGATACGACAAAGTCACCTGACTAAGGTAGGCCTTCCAACCACTCGGATCGATCGACGACCTCCACCTCAACATCCCAACGTAAACCAACTGCGTTCTATTCTAAAGTGTATCAATGGCCTGCTGTCACACGAGAAAGACCTTTTCACACCCACTCGTTTGCAACATCTTGACCTTCATCTAATACAGTTGATTTGCATACAACTGCCCAAATACTGCCCAATCAGTGATAGTCGAAACTACTTACTGGGGAGTCTCTCAATCGCCTGGAAGCATTTTTCTTTGACATTACCTCTCGCTGTAAATCTGATCGTGATCTCTATAAATTAGCTTTTTACCAATTGAAAGACTATGTGAGTTTGGTAGTTCACAAGTCAGGACCAAACCGCTACCTTGAATTAAATGTTGATATTGAAGAATGTCATATTTTAGTCTGTAAGGATGAACTAAGATTTGACAATGGTTTGGTTGTCATTCGTCCTGGATCCTTTATTAAACGAGTTACACTGCAGTGTCTTCCTTGGTTGAGACCACAGCGATTATTGGAGGGATTGCGGGGTACTCTTGGGAATTATGGTAGTGTCCCCTATGTCGGTATTGTAACTGACTCAGACACTGGTGCCTTTTTTGGTTCGGGGTATGCCATACTCGACTGTTCCCCCATCCCGAACCAAACGGACCCTTTCTTGGAATTAACTCATGCTATCGAATGAGTTGATCCTGCAGGCAGCGGAGGTCTGTCTTCTGTTTTTATTCATGTCTACTGGAAATATATGTCCACCTACTGTAAGTATTACCATGAACTCGGCCATAGCGCAGTCTAACATAAAGAGGCACCCAGTAATAAGCGTACTTGCTTTTATTGCTTTAAACATGGCCATATCTGAGCTCAATGTCCTGATAAATTTGTTTTGAAAAAACATAGAAAAGTTAATCCTACCTCTTCTACTCTACTTGGGATCACTCCCCCGATCGCCGAGTCTAATGCTGGCATCACAGGCTCTACAACGATGGCTTCTGATTTTCCTTTGATGGAGTTGCCATTCAATACCTTAAGTGTTTCTGATGATGATGAGTCCTCGGACCTTTTCAATGCTCCTACTGGCCTATCGACGGACCCATCTGCCAATCTCATACATTCAACTGATCAGAGAAGCCTTGGATCCACTAACCATTCTACCTATGCATTTCCGGTCAAGGAGACAGAGGATTCTGGATCCTCCACTTCGGGCAAAAATATGATTTTGACAAACCTGCCATAGCTTACTGAATTATCAGCAGAGTTGGATATCACGCATGATCTTATGGACAAATCAACATTTCTTGTTTATAAACACCGTATGTTGAATAATTTGCGCGGATGACATTCACCGATTTTTTTTTCTTATGAATCATAACAGTGAGAACAACGACATTAAAGAATTACAACATACTTTACGCATAATACAAAACAAGATATCTGATTGCGACGATAAAAGAAGAGGGGTCATTAGAAAGGTATGCGTGTACATTAGTCTATTTCTTTTTTTCCCAGTAAATCAAACTGCATTTAGAAAACTACAAAAACAACCTTATTACAAGAAGCATATCAGATCATGAGAAATGATCTTCAAAATTCACTTTTAGAAGATAAACTAGATTTTCAAAAAGCATCCAAAGTAATACCAGCTCCAAGCAATTTGATGCCTCTGTTACCTTCTTCCATAATGAAGCCTGCTGAAAATTTACACAATCAACGTGTTGAAAGGAAAAGAACAGAAGGAATCAAGCTAATGAACTGTCGTGCTTGGCTACGTTCGAATAACAAAGTTTGGATTCAATCAAATGGATTTGCTTTGTAAAGAAAAATGTACGCACATAGCTTACATTATATAACACGTCTTGTAGATTAGAGATTCAAGAAGCTTATCTGAACTGCTCACCGAATATTTTAATACCAGAAAAAGTACACTTAAACTTCAATAACAACATAGAAAAAGATAAGCAATTAGATCTATACTGTTCTTTCGATTTGCTACCAGATGTACAAGCAGTTGATATTATGGAAGCATTAAAGATACTATGTGTTTATAAACATGACAACAAGTATTTTCAAACAGAAATTTACGATATTGAATGGATACATGATAACAAGGATATTAGCTGGACAAGTACGATTAATGCCAAAAGATTTTGGGAATAACTTGTATTAATGGTATTGAATCTCCTTAGATTTTATCTTTAAAGTGCCTCACATAATATCAGCATATTTTTCGTATCGTATAACAGTAAATCAAAAAATGACCTTTAGTCAACTGCAGAATATAGTAAAATATAAGGCAAGCTCTCTCTCCCTTCAAAATCATAGTTTCTCGTTTTATTAATGTATGTCTTTTTAGAGCTTGACAATAGGAAACGAGTATCTGCTGTTAGAAGACCAATCATGTATCATTCATTTATTCAATAACGAGTACTTAAACATCTACGGCACATTGCCATCAAAAATACTGCAACTCACTTCACTTTTTCACGGCACTTTTTCATCAGACAATGTATGCTACGACGAAAAGGACTTAATCGTTTCTCTAGGTGACATGGCTAATATAAACAAGGATTTTATTTCTACACGTGCCAAACTTGCTTTCAACTTAGGTGGCTTTTAATGTTTCTTCCCTAAAGGCTTCTAACACACGCTTTGCGTTCCCACTCTGGATTGATTCACGTGCTTTTTGTACACCATCCTTAAAATCAGAGGAAATACCAGATACAACAAGTAGTGCAGCTGCATTTAATAAAACAAAATCCAAGATTGGGTTGTTTTCTTGGAGTTTCCCATCGAGTAAGTCTTTTAAAATTTGTGCGTTTTCGTGACAGTCACCTCCTTTCACTTCAGACAAAGGATGTGTATTCAAACCAAAGTCCCTTGTTGGATGTAAAGTACCCACTGTGATATCTTTTCCTTCATGAATTCTCCAGTACTAAACATATCTTTAGATAAATTAAGAAAAAAGCAATTTATTACTTACATTTGTCTCGCCTGAAGGACTAATCTTTAAGAAAAAAGGAATTTAGCTTTTTTTTTTCTTTTCTTTTATCTCTTTTTTGTACCTCATCTAATTTTTCAGATCCACAAACAACTAATGCTTCTTTTATGCCAGTCAATTTTAAAGCATTAGCCATCAATTCACCAATCTCTGGTGAATGAACACCGACAACTACTCGAGCAGGTTTTGCTGGATTACTCATGGGACCCAACATGTTAAATACAGTAGGTACAGCAATCTCCTTTCGCAAAGCTGCTACATGTTTCATTGCTGGGTGATATGTCTGTGCAAAAAGGAAACAAAAACTTGTTCTTGCTAAAATGCCAGCGACTTGATCAGGTCGAATATTGGCAATGTGACAGCCATGAGCTTCCATTAGATCAGCAGATCCTGATTTTGAAGATGCAGCACGATTACCATGCTATATTTTTGTTAAAAAACATCATTATTTCTTCTTTTTTTTTCTTTTTTCTTTTTCTTGCCTTACTTTGGCTACTTTAGCACCAGCACCTGCTGCAACAACAGAAGCTGTTGTCGATACATTATATGTATCATGCCCATCTCCTCCCGTACCAACAATATCTACCACATTACCAGCAATGTTCTCATATCCTTCATAAGATACATGTTGAGCATGACTACGTATAGCATTGGCACATGCAGCTACAATTTTGGGATCTTTATCTTTATGTTGAAGCTTTAAAGAAATCAAAAAGGCCGAGATCTGACTAGGGGTTGCATTTCCTTTCATGATATTGTTCACAGCATATTCAGCATCTTGAGGAGTGAATTGTGCAGGATCGTGAATGAGTTTTTTAAGGATTGCTTTCATATTAGAATAAGTAAGAAGTTAAAAAAAAATGGCATCCACTAATATAACAAAATTTTGGCGGGGAAACAATTCTGGAAAGTGAGTCAGAGTTATTTACCAGGCACAAAGATTATCAAGCACACACAAATTCATTATAGAATCCAACTTTTCTCAAAAATCATGCATTCTTTTCTTTTTCGGCTTCATTAATTAGATTATAACACCTTATTAGCTATCTATTTATGAAAGCTAGCCAAGGTTTTGATTATTCTTGGCTCCCCTCTTCAACAAAACGTCCGTAACATTATCTACAGCCAAAGAGTAAAACTGAATGGGTCAAATTTAAAGGTGCAAGACATTTATAAAAAATTTTTATGTCTACCATCAGGTATTGGATGCTAATTTTTATATTAATACTAGTACCAAATATATAAATCAACGTTTTCAACCACATCTTCTACTAATAAGATCTATGTTTATTGACCGTAAAAAAATACTTGTCAAGTTTTCAAATAACGGCGCTATTACCTTTAGTTTGATAAATTAATTACATATGGTTTTCAGTAACAGTGATGATGTACATATTATTAGGAAGAGAGTAGAAAGGCATATAAGACATCATATAGTATTTCTAGCAAACATGGTACTAGCTTTATATGTTCTTATAGCAAGACTATCAAAACAAAAGAAAATGTTAAATTTTATTATCAATCGAATTAAATAAAACTTCAGCGCTTCATTATTAGAGATGAGAAACGACAACAAGTTGACGATTTGGAATGTGAATAGAACTGCTCTGAATCTTGCATTTACTTTATATGTAGGGCACAAGTATAAAGAATGCCACCGACAATGTGATTAATCAAAAGCCCAACAAGGAAAGGAATAGGATGTGCTAATAGTGTCCATAAGCAAGGATAGTTCAATATATTACTTACTTGATGCCGAGATGGAGAATATTTCACTTAGTAAATTCATTTAAGATTGGTATTTTATATCAATAATAGTAAGTTTAAAATTTTTTAATCAGAAAATAAACTTGCAGTGAAACGTGGGCTTTTTTTCAATGTCTACATATGCTATTTCTATAAAATGTTTTAATTTCCCAAATAAATTAATGAACAAGATTTCTTTTACTGCATTTAAAATTATGTTTTAGTATAGAAACAAAGAGGACAAATTTGAATATTCCTTTTTCCACCACTGTCGTAACGTCTGGTTTCGTTTGATCCATAGGAAGTTACCCTATCGTTCGTTTCTGCATCATATTATGCCAGCAACATTTTCAGATGCCTGTTGTCCTATCTGCAGTGTGAACGAAGAAACACTTGATCATTTCCTGCACCAGTGCCCGGTTAAACTGGCGGTGTGGCGTGCTTCCTGGTCTCGTTTTACAAATCCAACAGATTTCAACGTAGATCAAGTTAAAAATGCAGTATTTTGTCTCAAGCTTCCTTCAAAAGATTCTTCCTTTTCTCAGGATTCGCCTCCTATCATCATCGGTCACACTCTCATGGGTATCTGGCGAGCTCATTGGGCCTTCGTTTTTGACTCTGTTTCTTTTCATCCCAAATTGGTCTCTAAATCCATTTCTTCGATGATTACAACCTCACATAAAGAAAATCTGCTGCTCTCTGGTTGTTCTCCGGTACCTTTGCCTCATTTTCAACCGTAATCTCACTAGCTGATTCCATCACTAGCAATTACATCTTCCATTTTCCAAAATCAAAAAAAAAACAATATATATATATAACGTAAAAACCAAAATCAATATTATGACTTGATTGATCGCCACTTTAATAAACTTGTTTTTTTTTTTTTTTTTATAAGGAGGCAAAGCTCAAGTTTATTGATGTGACGATATAATCAAGTCACGATAATTGTTTTTGGGTTTTTCAATATTAAAGTATATGCAATAATATATATATATTTTTTTTGTTTTTTTGTTGTGGGATTGGTTGAGATATGAATGGGTAAGAAGAGCTGTCAATCGTGATTTAGACTAATTCAGTGAGAAAAGAGGTAAGGCACGGTGAGCGCAGCCTTGAAGGAAGAGTTCTTCTCGGTAAGCCTGTCGGATGAGCCTGCGGGCGCTTTGAATGACAATAGACGGAGAAAAAGGTTGATTGTTGAAAATCAGCTGCCAGGTAGCACGCCATACAGCCAGTAATGTATATCCAACCACTATAGCTGGGGAGACAGGTAAAGGACAACAGATAGGCGGAGGAAATTCCAGATGGAAAAGGGCTTTCTGTATTTGGTTTGACTTTAATAAACTTGAGCCTTGTGCTCCTTACAAAAACAATTCCTTTTTTGGGACTCCCCGTCGATCAAAATTTAATCCTTATTTAGTAAGCTGTTTTTCCTCTGAGACAATAATTAAGCATCAGTTTTTCTATTTTTGATGGATTGTAGGTTTGTGAGAATAAAGAAAATCCTTGAAACTATATAACTAAAGTCCCTTTTTGTGTATTTAATGCAGACATTTATCTGTATAATTGTACCAAATAACTGAGTGTGTAAACAGATTTTACGCGTACTAGCATTAGCATTTTAATTCCACTAATTGATTTCTAATTTTGAATTAACATTATGTCATTTGAACTTGGTTGTTATTTTGTTGTTAATTTTATACGCGTTTATAAAAATATATTCTACTTCTTGAATGTGGCTAACAAGGCTTACATAATACTGAGGAAATGTTTTCTTCTGGTCAAACAGTATTGTAATACAAGAAAAGGATACACAGTTGATTTATTTTAAGCTTTTATTGTAATTTAAAAGGGAGAAAGTATATACGGCCTTGTCAGATAAATTGGCAAAAATATCATGAAAGTTTTTCCAACATTGATATTAATACGTGCTTGTTCTTGGCGTGTATGTATTTTTGTTATACAAATGAATTAAATATCCAAATCATACTAGAAGCGTCTAATAATATATTGAGTATTTTATCAATGAAATGCGCAAATACACGCGAAAAGATATTTTTTAAAAAAAAAAAAGAAAGCGTTGTAACTTGTGCCTCCAATCGTTAAGTTGCTTAAAATGGTTAAATCCTTTTTTTAATTCGGATCCGAAGCATAATGAAGAAAAATGATTTTTCAGCGATAAAAATAGGATATGAAATTTCCTGACTTATATTCAAGAAAAAAAGAAGAAATAAATCTTCCATTATGCTACGAAGCTTAATAAAAAGCTAATGATGAATCGTAAAAGAGACTTAGATAGAGTGAATACGATAAAAATGATGTTACACTTGAATGATCGCGTGTAACGTACCTCTTTTATAGAGAAATTCGTTACAATGTTTTCTATTAAATGTTTTTCCGATACAAAGCGACTTGCAACCGAAGCGACCTGATGGGAGAGAGCAAAATATTTAGGCGATGTAAAAGAGTATAAATGTGCGTCGTTTTTTCTGTATTTTTTTTATTCTTCATTATCATCCAAAATGTCTTCTGCAATCAATTCTATTTCAGATCAATCCGCTATATACTACTACAAGTCTTTTGTCAACTTTATCAACATACAGTCCAAGACTTATGCTGATAGGGTCTTTGTTCGCTACTATTCAAACAATACTTTCAAGATGTTAACATATTCTGAAGTTGATCGTATCACTACTAATCTCGCTTGTGAATGGGCTGAAAAGAAGAATGGATTTGAAGTCGTTTCTTATATCAATGATCACAATGTAGATTATATGATCACCATGTTTGCTTTGATGAAGCTAAGAATTATTTTCCTTGCGATATCTCCTCGTAATTCTGAACCTGCCATTATTAACTTGTTGCAGAAGACACAATCTAAATTAATCTTCGCTACGCCTAAATATGAGTCTATCGCTCAAAGTGCTGCTGCCAAAATAGATGGAGCTAAACTTACTGTGATCCAACCATTAGACATCGAAGCTATGCTAAATCAACCTCTTAATCCTCGTTACAAAGAAATCCTTGATTTCAACTTTACTGAAAAAGATATTGATCAGCCTGCATTAATTATTCACAGGTATATTTTTTATTTTTGCGTCCTTATGCAAAATTAACATTCGTCTTTCTTTAGCTCTGGATCTACCAATTTCCCCAAGCCTATCTATCTCAGTAACAGATATTTGCTCAATGCCTCTAGTTTCTTCCAGCTTTACAAAGAGCAATATTCTCATGTTCATCCTATGAACAAAGATGATACAATGCTTGCCTGTGTACCACTGTAAGATTCTCACATGAACAACAAAAGAAACAGAACTAACATGAGGTTTTTTTGTAGCTCCCACTTATTCGGATTATTTTGTTTGGGCTCTGTTGCTTTCGTTGGTGCAAGCACCATCTTTTTGAAAGGGCTTCCTCCTTCCCAAAAGGAAATTGACTTTGCCTTGAGACACAACAAATGCACTGTTATGGCCGCTCCTCCTATTATTCTTGAACAAATGATTCCTTACTTGCAAGAACACAATGACTTTTCTGCTGTCCAGCGTCTCAAATTTATTCTCTTTGGTGGTGCTCCTTTTAAGCGTGAAGCAGGTGAATGGTTTCAGGCACATAATGTCAATGTTCGTAATGCTTATGGCTCTACAGAGATGAATGTTACTATGTGTGCAGATTTGAATCCTAAAAGCAAGAATTGGAATTCACTTCTTCCTATTTGGAATTTCTCTTCAGAACCATACATTGTTCTTGAAAACACGGATGATGGTTTAAAGCACTTGTATCTTACTTCCAATAGCCCTGCTATAGCACTTGGTGTATCAAATCGTCCTGATGGTGGCTTTGATAGTAACGACTTATTCAGAGAGGACCCGGAAGCACCTGGTTGTTACATCTATATGGGTAGACGAGATGATACATTGATTATGGAAAATGGTGAAAAAACAAACCCTATGCCCATAGAATCAACCATTCGCCAAAGTCCTATGGTCAAACAAGTTGCCGTCTTGGGTCATGGTTATCAATGTACTTCTGCTCTTATTGAAATTGATTTGGATTATGCTATAAATTATGGCCCTGAAGAAATTATTACCGCCGTCCATGAGGCTGTAGAGGATGCTAACAAGGAATGTCCTAGCCACAGTACCATCTTACCCCAAATGGTCAAGATTCTTCCTTTTAGCAAGTCTTTGCCTTCTACTGATAAAGGAACTGTCATGCGCAAGAAAGCAGAGGTCATGTACAAGGATATAGTTGAAAAGCTCTACAAGGACTTTTTGGAAGGCCCCAATCATACACTTGAAACTGACTCCTCATCTTGGACACCTGAACAGACTGAATCCTTTTTGGTTAAAAGCGCTGCCGAGGTCTTACGCTTGTCTGAGTCTGTCTTTAATGATCACTCAAAGTCTGTTTTTGATCTGGGCCTTAACTCCTTAACAGCTATCCAACTACGTAATGCTATTGCAAAGAGCTTTAGTAACGTCCCTCAGAACTTCTTGTTTCAGCATCCTACTATATCATCCATGCGTGAAGCCTTACTGTCTGAAAACCAGGTTGATCCTGCTCAAGTCATCGAGACACGTTATCAGCAAACTCAAGAATTAGCTCAGGCTTATGTCGAGCGAGCTAAAGATGATTTCCCAGTAGCCAAGAACGAATACGAAATTGAAAAGAAGGAAAAGGTTGTTATGCTCAGTGGTGCTACCGGTTCTCTTGGTGCCTTTATTTTGCGAGATCTGTTAAAGGATGCCTCTGTCAGAAAGGTCTATTGTTTAGTCCGTGGTAAAGAGTCTGATTTGTATAGCCGTTTGGTAAAGGCCTTGGAATCTCGCCACCTTGATTCTTCTTTATTGAAAAGTGATCGTGTTGAAGCCTTGCCTATGCGTTTGAATGAACCCTATCTTGGCTTCACAAAGGAACGCTATGAACAACTCAAGGAAGAAGTTACTATCGTTCAACATTGCGCCTGGCTCTTGGATTTCAACATGGCTATTGATCACTATGACAAAGAATGTATTGCACCCTTCTATAATCTGCTCAAGTTTGCCTATCGCCAAGTCAATCCTATGCATGTTCACTTTATTTCCAGTGTCAGTGCTAGTGCTGGCTTAGGCTCTGAAATTGAAGAAAAGCCTCTCCCATTTAACTCTCGCGTTGCTATGCCTATGGGTTATGCTCACTCTAAATTTGTTTGTGAGATCTTGCTAAATTATCTTACAAAAGAAAAGAACTTTCCTTGTTACGTCGAACGTGTCGGTCAAGTTTGTGGTGACTCCGAGAACGGTGTTTGGAATACTTCTGAACAATTCCCTCTTATGTTTATTGCTGGTGGCTCTCTGATGCACAAGATGCCTAAGCTCGATACTGATGTTGATTGGGTCTCTGTTGATTATGCTGCTGCTGCTATTGTTGCTATCATGATCCGTTCATCCCAACTTTCAGCAGACGAAGACAACTCAATTTATCATATCGTCAATCCTCGTGTTATTACTTGGGAGGATGTCCTTACAGCAATGAGATCCAATGGTATGAAGTTTGATACAGTAGATCCAGCCGAATGGGTTAATGTTCTCTCAAAAGACGATACCAACCCTGCATTCCGTCTCATGTCCTTTTATGAAGACAGTTTCAAGAATGAATTCAAAATGCCAATCTGGCAGACAAAGAAAACATGCGATACCGCACCTATTCTTGGCCAATCTCCTACTGTTGATCCTATACTCTTCAAGAAGTACTTGAGTCATTGGCAATCAGTTGGCTTTTATAACCCAAATAATTAACTTATTTTCTCATTTTAACATATTCATTTTGTAATTATTAAAATAAAGCAATACATTTTTGAAGAATACTATTAAAATCGGTATTTGGGATGTTTGGAAACATGTGTTAATTAATGTAATATACAATATGTATTATTTAATTGGCCCATCCACTCAGTATGAACTCTTAATGATATTAAGCTTGTACGTAAGAATATATTGAGAAAATTCATATTGAGGACAGTGCCACATTACTCTTCTTATGAATAGCAATAAAAATAACAAAATTCGATTTTTCCTAGTTATAAGGATGGATATGTTTTCATTACTTATACGCATATTTTGATTGCCAGAGAACTTGATTATCTCTATGGAAATAACCAAGTAATGACCCTCAGAGGATATGCCAAGCTTTTTAGTAGAATTTCAAAGACTATTGGCTGATGAGACTTTATCAGATTATTAAGCATAGATATATTCCTTTTGATGACGGTAATAACACTGTTTTATTGCTAGGTGCTTGCTTGCATTCAGGAGCGCCATGATCAAGTTCGTAGCACTATTTACTGTATGTTGTCATTTTCTTCCAACATGTATGAATATAAATTTTACATTCTTCTTTCGATTTGCAGTTAGCATCGACCCAAGGAACGACATGAGCCAGATTTAGGAATGAATCAGATTAAGTATTAGGAATACAATCAAGAACAATATACGCAAATTCAAGAAAAGCATCTATCGGAATAATTCACAATTTCCATATCATGTATTAAACCATGATTTGATAAGATGTGTCGCAAATTTTCTAACAGGTAATGAGGACATACCTAAGAAAGACGTTGCAGATTCACGCGGCGGATAACGGAACTGGATCTGCAAGTAAGCTTGGAGGTGTACTATAGTTTGTCCATTTCAAAAAGAAATCCACTCTCACAGTCCATTAGGCGAAGCTCATCATTATCGAAATTAATCTTCTATTAACGGTTCGAACCTTATCTTCAAACCATCAATCCAATGTAAGACTGCCAAGTATTTGAGATACACTCCAATGCGCAGCTTCAACGATAACGTGTATATTTGAATTCATGCCAGCAGAATATAGAGAGTTTTAAAAGATCTCAGGTGAAATTTCAAAAAAATACCAAGTTTGTTTATCTAATGACTGTGCTCATGCACACGGTCTTAGAGCATTGGTAGGACCATCACCTTTGTCAAGAGGCTTAGCGCTATTAAACAAAAAAAAAATAACGTTGAAGATAGTAAATATTAAACCTGATTTTATTTACTGTATAAATTAACATTGGCCATCTTGAGGAGGTTTAAGAATATCAGATTTAGAACCACGAATGTCATAGCATCTTTGTACATATTTAAGATAACCAGCGCAACCAGAAATTGAGTACCCACAGCCTGAGCCACTTCCACTAGAACATGACAACTGACTTTTCATGTATTCATAAGCTTCATAACATTGCTGTTGATTTCTCCATTGCCAGTAGCAGTTTCCAGAAGCACCAGCAGGACCTCTGTAACTTACAACACAGTTACTACCAGCAGCAGCGAGCATAAAACAGCAGAAAAAGGTCAAAAGGCTCAAAACAAGCTTATACATAATTTATTTATAATAAAAAAAAAGTTTCTGAAAGGAGTATTTATACATGATTTATACAGTGTCTGTTTTAGCTCATTAATATTTCTCTGTAGACTTTCCTAAAACGAAAAAATAAAAACGCATGAATAAAAAAGGATTAGCAGATTTAGAGAAAGATATCTATGTCAAGAGCAGCAAACAAATGGGACAACCCCAATTTAGACTCTAAACTATAATTGTTTGCTTTTCCGAAAGTAATTGTAAGGCAAAGTATGCTTTGCTGTAACTATTTGTTATACATTTCATAAGGGATTGAAAAAGTAAGCTAGATTATATTAAAACATAATTTAGTATGGCGATAGGCTTTATATACCCCAGTCGATTTCATTCTTGATGTTCTCCATCCACAAAAGGAAAAGCATAGAAAGGATCCCAAGCTATAATCTATAACTGCTGGTGTAACCTTAAACTTGGGAGTTGTCATAACCAATCATTTGTACAAAAAGAGATGGCCTTAATGATTATCAATTTGTGTATATTTCATTACAGAATAAGTCAAAGCTGGATTTATCTAGGAAAGTGACATACTTCAAAGAATTTTTTTAAAACGGTGGTCTTTCACTAGTATTTCTTACACTCCTACCTTTTATTTCCCCAAATGTTTTTACTCTTGATCATGCAATAAACCCACTTCAACAAAGTCACGAATTGAAACTTGCTTGCAAGCGATTTGAGCCAAAGCACCATTGTCTATAATAGAACATTCTTTCATAAAATCATATTGGTTAGGTAAAAACAAAGTAGATATAAGAGAAACGAGACGCGTGTTGAGCAAGCTTGAGAAAATTCTTGCGTCACAGTTAATCAAGATAATCTGTCGCCAGTTCTTCAAGGAAGTCAAATATCCTTTTTTTTTTAGAAAGTAGGCAGATACTAGTCTCCTGCCATAAGGAGGGAATAAATTTTTCGATAAAACATCACTCAACAAATTCAACATTAGATCTGAGTATTGAGTGTGCTTAAAAATTAGGTTCAAGAATACATATGATACATCATTAGGGACCAAAGCTACTAAATTTGGGGTCTAAAACTTTGTGCAGAAATTTCATCCATACCAAATGATGACATCAAAAAAGTAGCATCAGACTCATCAAGATGATATGCAGCGGAAGTATGAGACTATTCTATTCACTGAATTGTCACATAGCATCACCTGAAAAAATCTTAGATTAAAAGTTTTGCATTATTTTCAAGAATTATTCACAGTTGGAGCAGAGACTAACAGTTCTGGGATCCAAAAGCATAGAAACAGAGCGTTGAGCCTGTCTGATAAATGCAGATTCGTTGGGATAGCCAATATCTGTCTTCCCATGTTCGCGTCAAGTCTGTTCTGTATTGAGAATAGCAGTCTTCGTAGTTTCTTCCTGAAAGGGTTAAGTTTGCTGTTCTACTCGTGGCAAGTGAATTGTCAGTAGCGAAAGGAGCATTGCATATCGTAGGAGGTGTTGATTTTTATGTTGAAGCGCCATCAACCCACATGATGAGAGCCATAACCATGTACAAGCTTTTTGAATTTATGTTTGATTATGTCCTACAACTTTTATAATGAAGGTGAACAGAATTTAATTCAATTATTGTACGGATTTGTCTGCTTTTGCTCAAATTTGTTCAAAAGTCCCTATTATCCACTTAGGCTAAATTACCATGCCGGAGGCCAGGTCCAGAGGATATCGATAGATCAAATTTAAAGAAACACTCAAGAAATGCGTGATTAGCTCACTGAGGATTGAGAATTTCGATATCAGCATCAATGTGGTCGATTGACAATTCAAGTGAAACGTAGATATAGTCAATATTTGAATGACTTGCAGCTAACGACCAACGATCAGAAATTACACTGTGAAAGTAACACTGCAGAAAATACATCCATTGTCGTGGCTGCCTAGATTTTCGAGTTTATGACAAGGTTAAAAGCGTATAAATAAAATAACTGTCTATGATTGGTCGATCAACACAAGAAAATGGATCGTAAGGTGACAATTACGAGAGATTAAGACCTTTTTAAAAATTATGCGTGTATTTTAGAATATTACACAGAATCATATGTAACAAAAATATTAAAAGGACCCATACTACCATCCTCATGGCTTGCTTGAGCAACAGTATACCGAAAACCCTTAGAAAAATCTTAAACATAGTGAAATTTAGGTCGAAGCACAAATAAACACAATACTCAGTCCATATGTATAGTAGATGTAGAGTGCTTTTATGTCGAGAGGTATCATTTCTATTATCAATTTTCTGAAGAACAACAGAGGATAGTGATCTTAAGCGAATGTACCGGATGAGATGATGTTATGAAGATGGGTTGTTAACCTTGAAAAAGCTATTGTCATTCAGAGATAGCAACGATAAAGTCTTGCATTTATTATGATTATTATTTCTAATAGTTATAGATCAAGTCGATAAGGAGTTTGCGTAAAACGTGTATTCTTCCGGGCCCTTAAAGCTAGGATAGGAGATTTCTTAGGCTTTGTTTTAGATAAAGATACGTTAGACTAATCAAGCTTAGATGAGTCTATGGCTGCTTCCGAGAATTTAGTCGTATCGTTAGTAAATGCACACTGAGACATCGCAAAGTATCTCTCACTGTAGTAATTGAGTGAATCAAACTTTGAAATATTATTTAGATCAGCCAAAATTACTGATATAGTATCTGAATAAGCACCAAAAAAATATACTGGTGTTTATTCTAGGATAGTGTCTTCAATTGATGATTTGGCTGAGACAGCGTCATAGCATTTTGTATTAGTATGGAGAGCTGTGCCCGAAGAAGAGTTAATCTCAAGCATGGTAATGAGCTTCTCAGGGTTGAGCTGGACTGTGTATTTAGTTTATTTATTAGATGTAAACCCATTTGAATTACAGGGTCCTGTTTCCCACTGTTGTTTCTTTGGAATATATAGTATTTTTAGGATTTGTAGTATCTTTGGGCTTGTAACGAAAAGCGATTGTAGCGGTAACAGCAAAGATTGCTTAATAGTAACATTGTTTTCATTCTGTTAATAATACTAACAAGATTTATTTTATTTTATTTTTTTCATCTTGGACAGGTTATCAGTTGGTAGTATTAAAAGCATATATGTATATATGCATCTCTTTTGTTTACATCAAGATATGTTTTACATAGTGTTAAAGACTATGAATCATCGTTATTGCTTCATGTCTCCTACATTTCAGCTAATCAAGCAGTACAGAATGAAAAGGATATTACACTTGTTTGTAACCAAATCATTGTTTTACATTTTGAACAGAGATTACGCTAATTATAATTGATCCATGTTAACTGAGACATTGCTAATGTGCCACAAAGAGAAAAAAATGAATTTATGACTACTTTATTTATATTGTACGGACTATTTATCATTCAAGCGATCTATAGCAAGCTTATATATGAAAGAAATCATCTTTTCACTACATACCATTAAATATATATATATATATAAAGATAAAACATCTGTGAAAGAAGAGCAACAAAAAGTGTCGCATCCATTTTTTGAGTCTTGACAGATTATCGATGATCACAAAGCTATCATGCAACTCAGTAAATGAAATCTGCGATAGGTTTGTACATGTAATGATATTCTGGAAAATTAGGTGCAGAAAATAAAAAAGTATAAATAAGGAATACAAATGCCTTTCTTTTTTTCCTCTATCCTTCTCACTAACTTTGAAGCAAGAAAGAAGAAGAAAAATGAAGCATCTTTCATTATTACTAGTATTGGTCATCTATGTTACTGTTTGCAAAGCTGATCTGAGATCATGGGCCTTGGGTCTTGGCAAAGGAAGTAGTGGTATTGCTGTCCCTGCACCCAATAGCGCCAACAATTACGGCAAAGCATATGAAACTTGCTATGCAGATGCTTTAAGCCCTCGCGGCCATTCGCATGCCGCTTTAGTATTTTCACCAAAATGCTCTGGAAACGGTTACTGGAAACTTCAGTACAAGACGGACAAAGGTATCTGTACCATGTTTGGTGACGCCGATCAAAGTGGTTGTCCTTTTACTACCTTTTGGACTGGCAAAGCACAATTTGTAGCAAAGAATGGTGGCAATGGTGAGGAATATACAGATAAAGGTGTCACTTTCATTGGCTGTGAAAATGGTGCTAGAGTGGAATTGTCAAGAGATGAATACAGATATTGTGCTAAAGATGCACCTGCAGAGAACTGCAAGACTATGACTAGCGGATCTATTTTGTCATTCTTGTGTCCCAACGATGAATAAATGGTTAAATTTGTCAATTTTAAAGAAAAAAAGGCCAAAAAAGTAAGCAAAGGCAAAGAAGCGCTGATTACTAGATAATTTGATCCTGTTGCATAAAATAAAAGCAAAAACTTTATAAATAGCATCTAAATGTATTCTCTTTTTTTTTTTTTTTTTTTTTTATGGTATGTAGTGAAAAGATGATTTCTTTCATATATAAGCTTGCTATAGATCGCTTGAATGATAAATAGTCCGTACAATATAAATAAAGTAGTCATAAATTCATTTTTTTCTCTTTGTGGCACATTAGCAATGTCTCAGTTAACATGGATCAATTATAATTAGCGTAATCTCTGTTCAAAATGTAAAACAATGATTTGGTTACAAACAAGTGTAATATCCTTTTCATTCTGTACTGCTTGATTAGCTGAAATGTAGGAGACATGAAGCAATAACGATGATTCATAGTCTTTAACACTATGTAAAACATATCTTGATGTAAACAAAAGAGATGCATATATACATATATGCTTTTAATACTACCAACTGATAACCTGTCCAAGATGAAAAAAATAAAATAAAATAAATCTTGTTAGTATTATTAACAGAATGAAAACAATGTTACTATTAAGCAATCTTTGCTGTTACCGCTACAATCGCTTAGAACTGTAGCGATGCTATGTGGCTACTAAATGACAGTAATCTCAATTTGTAAATACATGCAAATTAAAATAAAACAGTGACATATTACGATCCGGGTTTTTTGATTTTTTTTTCTTTGCTTCTTTGTTATCTGCTTTATTAGATTCTAGCCTATTTAGATTCCTAATCCCTGATTTCCTCTGTTGTTTCAGTGGAATCTGTAATACCGTTGAGCTTGTAATATTTTCATAAGTTTGATCAAAATAGTTATTCAGGAACTATAAAAAATGTATGAAAACATTGCTATCCTTATATGCAAAAAAAAGAAGTTTGTAATTTCAGTGTGCTTATAACCTATAGGAAGAGTGATAAGACAGTGGTATCAAAATGACTTTCTTAAACACATTCTCATATAAAAGTATGATAAGCTTAGGATATCATTACATTAACGAGTAAATCAACTAGTAAAACTTTATATTACATCAGTCAATGCCTGTTTCAGAATTTTCTAAATATCCTTTCGAATGGAAAAGTTACCTAAAAACATTGTTCTAAAAGTATATCCTTCTTATTGGAGATATTGGTTAATTTATCATCACACTCTTGCTGATGAACTGACAATATTTGAATATTATATTGTTTTCATAACTCTAACTACTGTGGTTAGTTATGTGTAATTTATGAAGAATATGCCTATCTTATGTTTAGTAGAGGGTTTGGGATTTAATAGCGTTCAATATGTAAAGATATAACAAAATTCAAGTTTTTCTCTCCCTCTAAACAGCCACTTTTATAATCTCTAACATGATTTTGCCAATCTTAAAATGATGGTTTACTTTTAAACTGTTCCTTCTATTCCAACGTTTGCTTCTGTTGCTGCTGTGAACATAATAATTTAAAAAGATGCTTCATTCAATTAGCAGTAATTCTTGTGTTTTTATTTTGCTCTTAATAAATGAGAAATGGCTGTGCTATTCTTCATCTTGAAATAGGTTAATTTAATAAGGCAAAAAACAATGCTTATTTTTTTTTAAAAAAAAAGACCAACATTAAACGAGTTGGCTTTTATAAACATTAACTTTATTCATTTTTCCTTTTAAATCTTCATACCATGAAAACTTTAAAAAACATTTCCATCTAGAGATTGCATTCTCCAGGCGTCTTTTTTTCATTAATAAACCAAGGTAATATATCTATTGGCCGTAACGTTGATGTACCTATATAATTTTCAAAGCCTTGCTTGCTATAAAAATAGAAAATATGCAGTTGATGTTTTTGCATTACTCAATCAAATAACTAATAATCACAGCTTGCTCTTAGGTTTCCAAGTTAGTATTATGACTATTGGAAAAGAAGCACTATTACAATTTTTTACTGAATTGGATGGTATTGATTTTGCAGATTTGTGTGAGGCTGTTAATTGTATTGTGAAGAAACTTTAATTATTATTCAATAAATGCTTTACATGTACTTCTCATGGTTATTGATATTCCCATTTCATAGTGAAGTGGCAATCAGTATATGATTAAGTTTATATTTTTATAAGTAAATCATTTACATTAGTTATTAGTTATGCATGAGCTGATTCTAATCATACTGTAATTTGTAAAGAGTAAGCCAGATGTCTCTTGTTCAGATATGTCTGTAGTTCACACTTTAAGATTTGCAATACATGTGCGTGTATGCCTCTAGATCTGACTCAATGAATAACACCATAGAAGCAATTCAAAGGCTAAGAATGACTCATAAAATCAAATTATCGCCACATACTATATAGCACAATCATCGATATGGGTTTTTAATTCTCCAAGCTTAGTAATTCCTTAATCGACCGATTTATCAAACACAAACACAACAAGAATATGGCTGATGACGCGCCCAAGACCTGCCAGGATTATTACCTTGATGAAAATTCTCTCATGCTAGCCTTTCCTTTTTTGGATTAACATTGCTAAAATGTATTTGTAAAACAAATTAAACTGACTTCATTAAAAAAAAAAATACACAATTCAATGATACATACTCTTACAGTGACACTATTTCACATAAATATTGTATCATAAAATCGATGTCATTAAATGGATACTTCAAATAAATAGTTACTCAATTTAGCAGTATTTTAACTCATAAACGATTTTGATTTGCCAGTTAATAATGTTCTACATTTGCAAAGTCAGGTTGTCTTGTGCCTTAATCACTTTCCAAATAAATTCGGCTTTGCTGCTTTTATAAAATATTTTAGATTCCCATGACAAAGAAATACACACATTTGAACTAAAACAAATGAATCACCAATATTCAAGGAAGTGGTTGACTATGAATATATTGTATGAACTAGTATTTTCTGATTGGTTGTGCAAATGTATGTTTTCCTCTTTCTGCTTGAAGTTTCATCTGCTAACCGGTTTTACAATATAAAATAGCTTTTGAAGTTTTTTATTAAATAGCCACTATAGGAGGGCAGGAATGGCAAATAATTAACATGGTAGCTAAAGAGAGTATAATAGTAGACGTTGAAAAAGTATACATTTTACTTATTTAAAAGTCATCGAGCCTTTTTATGTAGGGCTTCTTCCAATTATTAGTCACGGATTCAGGTTTCTATTCCATAGATCATGCATTCTGCAAAATGATCTTTGTTAGGGATAGCCTCCCTAGTCAGGTTCAGCATAGTTTTTATTGTCAGTTTCATCGAGAAATGCTGTTTCAAATTGAAATAGTATACATATAAAGTTTAAGAGTCGAGA
This sequence comes from Rhizopus arrhizus, assembly GCA_024220505.1. Lineage (NCBI taxonomy): Eukaryota > Fungi > Mucoromycota > Mucoromycetes > Mucorales > Rhizopodaceae > Rhizopus > Rhizopus arrhizus. Next base: position 170,285 of record JAKZZE010000021.1, read on the forward strand.
AAGATACAATTTATTATAACGCTTGTCGAGTATTAGCTCTACAAAATTAGGCAATTTTATAAAGTAAATAAGCTTAGATCTTATCATGTTATAGTTGAGCTTTGGACTTACCATGAAATACTGCTTCAAGCTAATTAAACAAAATCGGCTTTGAATTTTCTATTAGGTTGTTTATTTTATTTGACCCTCTTCAGAGGCTCATATCATATGATCCCAACACTTTACTATAGCCATTTGGATATTTATAACTTTATTTTTGAGTATATTTAAAAGCAGTAAAGAATAGAGAAGCACATTTTGCCCAATCTGTAGAGCATAATCATCCAAAAAAGTAAATATCTGAATTTCAATTTTACTTCAAAAAAAATCCAAAAACGTCCAAAGTATCAATAAGTCTTTTCTTTTTTATCTTTTTCTACACATTTTTTTTCTACATTACATTTTTCTTATTAATAATGTCAACTACATTTTCCTCACTCATTCGTTCAGATCCTGTTTCAATACCCCAATCTAACCAAACTACGGATACCGAACAATCTTACAAAGACATTATTAAACAATTAGCCGCACAAGCACCTGAACCCTATGGTGCTATACCACCTTTAAAACGAAAACAAAAAAAGAAAAGGCCAAAAGAGCCAACTATACGCCGTCTATCTTATGTTGAAAATTGGCTTGCCGTTGATAGTAAAGAAAGTATACCTGATGAAGAAGACTTGGTAATTAAAACTTCATTTTACTTGTCTTTTTTCTTACATGCTATTTAGAAACCTTCGTTTCGTAACTTTCTTTCAACCGACTTTTTAGTGCTACCTTTACATATGCCACCACCCTCCTTGAGTGCTCAGCAACATGAAAAGCTTCCTATTTATGTAGGGGCTAAAAAGACAATATCATCTAACATAGGTATGCTTCATATGGAAGAAATGGAAGAAGAAGAGGACGATGATGATGATGACGATGATGATGATGATGATGAGAGTGGATATGATGTACCAACAGAAGAAAATCGACCCAAGACATTAATAAGACAAAGATCAATTTCATCATTTTCCAAGTCAGTAAGGCCTTCAACAAAGACTACCAAATATTTTGCCATGTCTTCTTCTCCTCCTCAACTGGATGAACCTAGTAATTGGATAGAGACCTTACGTCGGTCACTAGTATTATCCACTTCACCTCGTCAAATAAAGAAACCACTAATTCCCATGCCACTTCCACCACCTCGACCTCGTCTACGTAAAAGAAGATCAGAAGCGACGACTCAGCCTAGATTTAACCCAGAAACCAATACATATACAAGAGATACCCGATCAAATCCTGACCATTTAAGAATGATTTCTGCAGAATTAAATATGATGAGAACAAGAAAACTGTCAAGTCCCCTCAAACCAAGAGGGTTTTTACCAAGACGTAAAGATGTATTCATACGTGGTGAGTATAGACGAAGATCTTTACTGTCTAATGAATGTAAATAAAATTTATTTTCAAATTCCCTCTACAATTCTCGTGCTTTTAATTATTTGAACTGGAATAAATACATACACGTGTACACGTTTAAATGCATTTACCCAGCACTCCTCTTATTTTTGCTAGAGTAAGCACTTTACAACGTACAGATTTGCTTTGCTTTAATAAAATAAGATTCATTTCTTGTCTAAATGATTGAAAAATGCTGTAGAATAGTAGGAGGCTTCAGATTTCACAAGACACTCCAAAAAAAAAGTCTGGAAGTTTGAACTGTTGGTAAATTAGGTGTTTATTTAAATTCAAAGCCCATTCTTTTTATATCAGAAAATGCTATGGGTATTTCAATAAAAAATGTCCTTTTTATGCTTGGGAGCTATTATTGACAAAAATAATGAAGCAAATGGTATATGCATAAAAATAAAACAAAGCAGCAAACTTGTATATAGAAATCATGCAAGTTAACCCTGATATTTCTGTGGCTGCTAGAATATGGTAAATAATGATATTTATGTAATTTGAACAAGAAAATGTAAAGTTAATAACAAATGAATATTAAATAATGGTTTGTCAAAAATAGTTTGTTCATTTAAATACCAATCAATACAAGAAGCAAAGATAATTTTTATTTTAATAAATTTGGAAAATTTTTATATCTTTATTAAGAATATGCCAATTATTTTACTATTGAATGAAAAAGAAGGATTGATACATTATCATCATGCTCAATGTACATATCACTTTGATAGCAGAGTATCATGATCCAATTGTACTCGTTTCAAGTTCCTTACAGTTAATAATATCATTTTATATGAAAGCAGTCATGGACTAATGCCACAAGATTACTTTACTCTGTGAATCGTATTGACAACATGTAAATTTATTGGTTAAATTAATGAATTCCTTCGTCTTTATTCTAACCAGTTTACTACCATCAATTTGATTATATCTACAACACCAACTTGATTTTTTATCATAAAAGACAGAGATTTCTGGCAAACTAATTTGTTTAATGATGTATGATCCAGACTTGTTTGTATCAAAATAGATCATTAAAGGAGCGAATGCTTTCTACACAAACTGTAAGAGAAAGATTCAATGTTGTTCATCGTTTAGAATCATAAGAATGAGGGGGAGGGGGTTTGAACAAGTGGGCTAAAGCATATTTTGTAGAATGTTGTTAATAGTGTGACCAACTACCTCTTCATGCTGATTACTAAAGAATATCATTATAAATCTACTATTTATTTTGTCGTCATAAGCCCGTCCAGCAAAATACCGTATACTTTTCTTACTTTCAACTAATAGAGATTGTTATTTATTCTATTTTTCCATAAAGTAATTGCTTTACATTATATGAATTCAATCGAGCAAGCTCGTTCACCAAATATTTCGAAACTTGATCTAACCTTGTCGATCTAGAGTATATTCTGTTCGCAAGAAAGCGGCAGTAGTTTGTATTTACCTTATAATTCAGCCTATGTTCGATTTAATATTGTTAAAAGCAGCAACTTGCAAAAATAAATTGCTACTTGTTAACTTTCATTTTCAAGATACTATCGATACGGCACGATTTTCATCTTGATCATTAAGCTTTATTTGCTCACTCGTCTGATACAAGCAAATTAAAGCATACTTGCCTAATTTCTGTTATAGAAAATGGTTAAAACCTTCAATTTATGAGGACACCTCAACCATGGCGTATCAAACAGATGAAACGACAACCAGAGGATCAATTAGTAGACGATGCCACGATACAACAGTCCTTGCAAGCTAGAATCATTCAGGTTTCACCAACACAGAGCAATGGCCTCCTCTCGAATTTTTTTACGATCCAAGAACCCACCAAACTTCGCCCAATTTTAGACTGTACAATCTTGAACCTGTTTTTGCAAGTACAACAGTTCAAAATGGAGGGTGTACTAGCATTACGAGACATCATCGAGCAAGACGATTTCATTTGCAAAGTGGATTTTAAGGATGCTTATGTGGTGGTACCTATCCATCAAGATTCACAAAAATATTGGACATTCATGAAGATAATTCCGCCATCAAAAAAATTGGTATTGAAACTTTTGCCATCAACAATGAAGTCCTTATTTTTGATGCTCAAAATATAAAAAACGACCAAAAGATATTAGACAGATTTGACAATCGAAGGGCAATTATAAATAGATCTAAATAAATTATTACAAATTTATTCAGAATATAAATGATATGATTGAGGCATCTCACGAATCCTTTCAATTGAGACTAAAACAGGTTCAGTTGGTTTGATATTGTAGCAAACTTCAACATTTCCAAGATTTTTCATTTTTCTTTTGCACTTTTCAAGGTTTTCTTCAGTATAATCTACATAAAAAAGCATACATATTGCTTGGTTTCTTGATATTTTCATGGTAAAAATAAAATGAATAACACTTGGCGCACTTCAAAATTCACTTCAAATTTATCAATTTTTGACTACATGTTGGAAGTAATCATAGGAATAGAACGAAAAAAGGCCACCCAGAGTTTCCAATAATAATATTAAATTACTTATCAAGGAGTATGAACATTTTCTTCACGTAAAACAAACTATCATTGTAGGGCGTTCCTACCACAATCCTGGTTGCCTTCGCTTCGGACTCCGAAGTGGTACAATGCTCTCTAAGTCGCACTTTATTAACAGTGAAATAAACTATGTCAAATCCCCAAATCTCAAACAATGTCAAATCAAACACTAATGGAAAACCGCTCTTTACACAGGAACAAGTCGATTAAATCGTTGCTAAAGCAGCTCAGCGTTTTAGTAAAATTTACCTATTTTCTCTTCGATTTACAGAAAGTGCTCCAACGATATAAAGGTTCTCTCCACAAATACAACAATAGAGACTGGGTCACCCGGAGACAACCAATCCAAACTTCGTCTCAAGACTCAAAGAAGCAAAATTGGATACTTTACAGCTCGTCAATGTTATTTACCGTTTTACTGAAAACACTCAAGCACAAGCAAAAGCAGCAACAATTCTCCACCAACAGCTCAAGTATATTGTCGACAGGGGCTTACAAGAAGAAGATTTACCAATCTTCGAAGAGTCTATTGAGCAAGCCCGATATCTCGCAGTATATGGATACGGCACAGCAAGACAACAAGAACTGGAAGCTCGAGAATTCACGACGAAAGCTCTCAAACTTCCCAATAGTCTCGAACACTTGGAGACTCCATCCATGGGAGAAAAACGACATGCTTTCGACGACCAGTTTATCTCGCAATACTACGAGGAATCGTATAAGGAAGAACAACTTAACTTCAACTCGTCCTGAAATCTCCAACAAGTTTCCAGAAATAGTCGCGGAAGAGGTTGTAATGGATACAGATCAAGAATTTTTTATCCAACAGAGGAGGTGGCAAAGGACGTGGAGACAACAGACGCCACTCCTACTCCCTTCTCTCGAGAAATCAGCCAACAATAATTTCGACCCCGGATTTTCATCATCCCAGGTCATCCCTGCCACTTCAGCAGCAGCAACCATTTCAGGCGACATCCACTCAACTTGGAGTCAACAAGTACAACGCTGCGACCAATCAAAACTATTCCATTCCCAAGGATGGGATCTTACCAGGTGGCCATCTTTACCATTTCCGGATGACATGGAAAAAAACGACACAACATAGCAGCCTAGCTTTTGTTACAATTATTGTCAAAAAAAAACATGGCTGCTGTAGGAATTCATAGGCAAATATACTACTCATGAACAATATCAGCAAGCAGTATAAAATTAGTATAACTGGGAGAAGATACTCAATACGCCAAAAAAAAAAAAAAATAGTACTTGGCCATTCTGACACTATAGCAAGGGAGCAAGTGTTTTTGTTTAAATTGAAAGTATGAGTATTGTATATTTGTATATATACATATACATTTAAGGAAGCAAGTGGTAGAGTGTATTCTTTGGGAATAACCAAAAAAGACAGTTCTCAATAGAGCCCATGGATAGGGTGGTTTCAGCTTACTATTGAAATATGTAAAAATCAAGAAGAAAATACAAATACAACAGTTGAGTGCTTTCAACCCTTTTTAAATTAGAAATAGAATATTTTTTTATATTATTTCCCCTATTTCTCTGGTCTTTATAAGCTGTATATTTTCATTTAAACCAAGAAACTAAAGATTGTAAAAGCATAAAGTCATTTACTTTCAATAAAGCAACTGCTTTTTAAAACCAAAAATCATAAAATAGAATATTTAATGCAGTTGCCTTGGATGAGGCCTGTCAAAGTCCATCACGTTGTGATCACAATGAGCGGAATTAAAAAGCAAACAAAACGCACGTTCCTTAAAAGTTGTTAATAAACAAAGAAAAAAAAAGGTTCATTTTTCTCAATGTGACGTATTCTTCTTTATTTCCTTCTTAATGTCTGTTTCTTCAAAAGGCTCCTTTGATTACAAATATGTCAACATTCCTAGTATAAACCATCCTAGCATAGATAGAAACTTGAATGATTCTTTTTCTTCTTGTGAATCTATAGAAAGATCGCCTTTACCTTTACCTTCTTCTGGCAAGTAAATACGTAGAGTAGATAAAGATAGGAAATTGATTGTTAATACAAAAAGTCAGACAGTAGATCTCGCGATAAAATATCCACCAAGTCTGAACCCATAATGAGAAAGGCAATATTAACAGAACAAGAGCTGGCTAGACATAACAGCATGTATGAACAATCTTACTATAAAGAAGAAGAGGGGAAAAGACTATTGGAATGTGTAGAGGAAAGGTGTGAGTTATTAAAACAGGAATTTGAAGCAAGAATGAAGCATTTAGAAGAACAGTTTACAAAGACTGAGCAAGAATTCAGTCAATCAAGATGTGATATTGAAGAACTTCAATCGCTAGAAAAGGAATACATTAATCAAGGCATACAAACAGACTTGAGATGTGAAGATATAAATGAAATTGAAGTAATTATTGATAATTAGTAAACACACCTATTCTCATACTTTCATAGGAAGTAGCAAAAGTAATGAAATCAAAATCAGTCAATGAAGTAAAAGAATGGAAGGGCAACTATGAGGAAATGCAGCAATTTATGAATCAAACAAAGAAAATCATTTGGGACACACCATTTATACCTATTCAATCGATATGTAGACAATTGCCTACAAGTTTAGATGAAGAAAAAATATGCGATTATCATTGTCAAAGAATAGAAGCATTAAAGTTGAGATCAGAGAAAGACAAAGCTTTATATAAAAGAGATAATCAAGCAACATTAAACAGAATGTCATATTGGGCAAATACAATTAAGCAAAATAATTTATTGCAATAAATACTTTATAGAATCAACAAGCTCCAATGCCCCATTGTCGCCTATAGTTTTCTTGAATTGTTCTTTTAACTCATTTGCCCTAAAAATGATAATAAGGAATAAATTATGACATGTCAACAAGACTTACTCAAGATCTCCATAATCAACTTGAATGTGAATGGATGATAAGTCTATATACGGGAAACTCAGTAAATCTTTCACTCTTATATTGAAAATGGCTGTAATCATTGTCTTGTTTATAACACTTGATGCGTTAATACAACATTGAATGCCTGAATCCTCATCCTTGTCTGCTTTAATCAAATCAATTCTTATTCTAAAGTGCAACCTTGTGTTTCTTATGATGTCAGCAATCATCTTGACTCTATTCCAATAAATTACAATAGCTTGTGTAATCTAATAATGTAGGTATTATTATATTTGTATATTATTTCCCTTCTCCTGTTTCTTTACCTCATTCATATCCCATTTGTTATTTATCACAATATACAATCCACGTTTCAATTCACTTAATTGACCAAGTTCTTTCTCTTTACTAGTCAATAATTCAAATCGGACCGCATTTTCCATCTTTTGCACTAATCTTTCACGATCTATTGACACCATCACATCCTGTCCAATCATCAATTCAGTCACATTCTTTTCGTCCTTCATCAATCTCCAGCCTTGTATAAGACATGATCTCTCATATTCCTTTTGAGCTTCCATCAAGTCTTGTTCCGTCACCTTTTGATTTTCTTCAATGACTTTCTCTGTTTCCAATATGAGGTCTAATAATTCTGATTTACGTTTTTCTAGTCGATCTGTCTGTTCCAACAACTCGGATTGTTTTCCTTTTAATCTGTCTAAATCTGCCTTGAATGATGCAATAGTTAGTCTAATAAAATATATGTCAATTAAGATTTCTTCATATTATGCCTTGTTTACCGTTGTTGCTCAATTTCAGTGATTATTGTTGACAGTTTGATGTGATCAAAGCTGTGATACTCTTTTTCTTTTTCACGCGCAACTGCATATAATTCAGACACCCTCTTTTGATGGTCGAATATTTTTGGTAACTGTTCACTCAATCGATTTTCTGCTGCGCTCAATGCATGCTTATCTTGACTTAATCTGTTCCTGTGCTGATAAAGCACGGTCAAATGTTCTTTTAGGGCATTGCTCCACCACTCGTACCACCCTTCAAGGGATTTTTTCTCTGCATGTTGTTTTGCAAGTCGATATTCGGATTCCTTTTCATGCCTTGTTTCGACATCAGCTATGGAATAGTCAAAGAAAAATGATGGATTACTCTTGTTTACTCTTATTTCAATTTCCTGGGCTACTTTATGGCTACTTTGAATGGAGCTTTCCATTTGTTGTATGATCTTGTAGTAAGTTAGTAACAAACCAAAATATATTTAATATAGTACTTTACAGATTGATAGATTTCTAGTTGTGGTAAAGTGAATGCTGCTGCTGTTACTTGCTCAATAATTGTAGTTGGTCCTATATTAAATAATTAATTCAAATACATTTTAAAAGAATATAAAACATACCATGGTTATAATCTACTATTCTTTTTGTGTGGTTTAAAGGTTTTTCTTTTGGAAATGTGATGCCAAAGATGTCTAAAAAATCCTTTAATGTAATTTGTTCAGGATCCTATATACACATAAGATATTTAGTAAAGAAAAGAAAAAGCAAGAATAGTTGAACTTACATCAGAATTGGCTTCATATAGCCTTGGCTGAGGCGAATCATTTTGCATGAGTTCTGTTCATTATAAAAGAAGTTTAGCTGTGCATCTCTTTTTATATTCAAATGTACAATAACACACCTCTAGCTGCTTTTGGACTTGATGAAAATGTACCATGATCTTCGAGTGACGGTAAAGGAGAAGCGGCAATGTTATCAACTGCAGAAAGTAAGAGATGAGATTATTTAAAGCAATACAACATTCAACATTTACCTGTGGAGGTTCTGTAGAAGTTCTCTTGCGTGATCTCCATCGAAATTTCTTGTGTTATCTGCATCTCGCTCTCATCTCCAATAGCTGTCAACTGTTCTGTTGTTTGATTGTTTATTTCCTGTGTGTGCATCATTACGCTGTCTTGTGTGTCTGATAGATATTGTGGTTCCTGAAGTCTTGTTATCTCTTGTGGTACTACTTCTTGAGTAAGTTGCATAGCACTGTCTTGCGAAAGTGATGGTTGCTTATTGTAAGTAATTTCCTGAGTGATTTGCATATCTACATCGTCGTCCTCAAACATTGATCCTCTATTATTTACATTTTCAGTCGCTAGGTGTATATCAGTAGTGGCTAATTGCTGTTCATTTTCTTCTTCAATATTATAATCAATCAAAGGATTCCTTTCTGCAATACTTTCATTATCCAAGAAATCCGCTTCTGCAATATCATCAGCATTTAAAGCAATGTCATCAATATTTAAAGTATCCCTTTCTGAAATACCGTTATTATTATCATCCAAGGATTCCTCTTCTAGCTCAAAGTCTACAATCATATCTTCCTCTTCTCTTTCTTTTTTGTTTTTCTCGTTTTCCTCATTGATGCTGCTGCTTCCAAACATACTTTTGTCGTCCGTCTGTGAATCGTCTTCATGATTTGATATTGAATAGCCTTCAGCATCTCTCATCGTACTTTCATCATTAAATGGATTTCGAAAGCTCCGCATTCTTATCTCTTCTTCATCCCCATTATCATTGTCATCATCTTCAGCAAATAAGTTTTTAGCATTCTTTTGATAGGATTCTGCCAAAAAATGTGTCATATCAAGATGACTCTCCTCCTCTTCTTCTTCATCAGAGCCTTCCTCCAGTGACACATGCTCACCAATATGCCTTCTTTCATTGCTCATGATTCCAGGTGGTGTTCCAAAAAGATCGCGCCGCCTGTTCCATATATTGAGTTAAGCAGATAAATAAGAATTAAATAGAAGTATGTACCTTTTTCTTCTATCCGATGGAGATCCAGAGAGTTTGGATAGTGATGAACTGTTACTATATCATATAAACAATTAGTATAGAATAAACAGTGCTCTTTTCTTCTTTTTACATGCTGGAATGCTTAGGTGTATTTAATAATTCATTACTTGATTCTGGTTCTGGTTGTGCAAATAAATCATCAACACTTTTAAGTGTATATTCAATCGTATCATCATGATTAAACAATCTACAAATTATTAAAACTTACTTTTACTTACTATGCACATTATTATAATACCTTAGGTTAGCTGCTGGTGCAAAGCTTACTCTTCGGCTCCTTACTTGTTGGCGGTGATCTTGTCTCTGTCTACAAAAAAATACATTAATTTTCTCTTTTATTTGTGTCAACCCGTTTACTACTTTACTCGTGTTCATATCTTGATGGGGTATATGTGCCTTTTAATATACTTTTTGGTGTTGACTATACAAGTAGAAAGTAAGAATTGCTGTCTGCATCAATCTCTTTTAAAAGTTACATCAAAGCGAAGAATACGACTATCTGAATTATCTACTGTCCAAGGTGCCTCTTTCAAGGCTTCATAACGTCTTCGGCGACTTGGCGATGAAATGGGAGAAAGAAAAGACATTGGAAGAGAGAAAAGAGACAGCTGTGGTACGTGAGGAACAAACTTTAGTAAAAAGCAGTCCTCAATTGTATGCTACACACGGATAGAAATTTTTGATAAAAGTTCATCTAAATGAGACAGTGGGCATCATAACGAGTGTATCTGCTAAAGCTAGCGTTTTATCAATAACTATTACTCTCTAAATAGAATAATCAACATTATAAATTGCTGCTCTCCGGTTCAATCTTTTTTGTAAACTTAACATAATTTGAAAATATTACAGCAGCTTACCTACAAAATCGATGAAAATTTACGTCAAGTAGAGTTGACAGAAAAGAAATCAACAGGAATTTATTGTATCCACTTGTCACAATTAGCAACCTCTTTATGAATATGCAAAAAAATAAATAAATCAGAGGCATCTGCACCTACTTTAGATGTGGAAAGAGCCAATAAAAAAATAAAAAAAGAGAGTCCTTTTCGACAATAGTTTTGAAGCAGAAGAAAATGTTGCGTATGACGATGAATATGATAAAAGCAACTCTGATCTAGGAAAGTTATTACAGATTTCCACTGGCTTCCTCCTTTTTGTTATGAATAATCATGATAATAAGGTAATAAATATGAAGATAGACTCAATTATATGCAGAGCAATTTACAACATATTGATAATTTTATCCTCTACCTAAGGCAACAAAAACTAAATGTGTTATTATGTCAAGAAACAGACATACCTCTTCATTTATTTGATAAAATATCTCAATCTCTCAACATGAAACTTCAAACTCATCGGATACCATGGGCTAATCATTGAGGAACCACTAACCTTAGCCAGTCTCAAATTATGGAATTAACATAACAATCTGACGATCAACAAGAGAATTATTGTTGCTGTTATTAACCGGGACATATCCGCGCTCAGTGTCCCGATAAGATCTCACCCGCCAAGAGACTTGGAGGTTAACGTATGAGCTCAATCATCAATTGAAATTTGGACTCAGAGTTCTTATAAAAAAAGAAAAATAAAAAAATAAAATTGAAATTCAAATGGATACATGACACTTTTTTTAATTGTTTTCGCACGGATCAAATCGAAAATGTGTGGAAATCAAAAACCATTCTGGCATCAAGAGTAGAATATTGGGAGGAAATAAAAGGTAAAGGTGTTAGAAATAGCAATGAGGGGCTACTGCTGAATTTTTTTTTGACGTATGTCTCTTTCCCGGATAAACCCAATTTTAGCTTACTCTATGATGAAATATGCAAAACCCACAAATTGAGAATCAGTAAGTCCATCTCTTGTTGTACAAACGATCGATCACGATAATTCCCAAGAGCAAGGTTACACTAACAGCTATAGATAATAGCTTGAGATCCTTTCTATGCTTTTCTTTTTGTGGATTGAGAACATCAAGAATGAAATCGACTGGGACATATAAAGCCTATTGCTATACTAAAGTACGTTTTGATATAATCTAGCTTACTTTTTCAATCCCTTATGAAACGTAAAACAAATAGTTACAGCAAAATCTCCCTTGTCTTACAATTACTTTCGGAAAAGCAGGCAATTATAGTTTAGAGTCTAAATCGGTTTTGTCCCACTTGTTTGCAGCTCTTGACACGAATATCTTTCTCTAGATCTGCTAATCCTTTTTTATTCATGCGGTTTTCTTTTTTCGTTTTAGGAAAGTCTACAGAGAAATATTAATGAGCTAAAATCGACACTGTACAAATTATGTATAAATACTCCTTTCAAAAACATTTTTTTTTTAATTTTAAGTTAAACTTTTTACTATTAAATTATGTATAAGCTTATTTTGAACCTTTTGGCCTTTTTCTGCTGTTTTATGCTCGCTGCTGCTGGTAGTAACTGTGTTGTAAGTTACAAAGGGCCTGCTGGTGCTTCTGGAAACTGCTACTGGCAATGGAGAAATCAACAGCAATGTTATGAAGCTTATGAATACATGAAAAGTCAGTTGTCATGTTCTAGTGGAAGTGGCTCAGGCTGTGGGTACTCAATTTCTGGTTGCGCTGGTTATCTTAAATATGTAAAAAGATGTTATGACATTGGTGGTTCCAAAGCTGATGTCTTTCGCCCTCCTCAAGATGGCCAATGTTAATTTATACAATAAATAAAATAAGGTTTAGTATTTATTATTATTGTCTACAAAGAACGCGAAGTACTCTTGTCCGTGAAAATTTAAGTATTTCTCTGTTACTTATCAGCTTAATTCATTGAATCAGGAATCTTGAGTACGTTTTTCTTTTTATAAAAGAAATATTTATTCAAGTGCCGTTAATGCCTCCACGGATGGAGGTTTATCAATACGATTAAAGTAAAATACCACCTGTCAATTAGGCTGCGGCAAGGTTTTCTCTAGCAATACGACGAAAAGTACATGTAGCACGTACAGCTACTCCATCAGACCAGAACGGGTGAGAATCGCAAATGTATTTTCAATGAGTCTGCCAAAATGATAACACAGTGCACGCAATCAGTTCTTGAAATTCTATTGAGACCGGGAGTATAGCCAAGGCAGAAAGACGTCATTTTTCGATGAATTCATAGATGAGCGACAGGAAATTGACCAAAAAAATTGAAGCTATATTCTGCCAAATCGAGTGTTTACGGATGCAGCCCCAGAGAAGATGTTTATCTATTTCGACGTTACCGCATAAGATGCATCGTGGATCAGTAAAATAGTGAGGCACAATTGAATGGAGACGTTCTTTTGTTGGAAGATTTTTGTGGTATAATCGACAGAGCATTGTGTGGGCTTTTTGTGAGAAAATCTTGAGTACGTTGAAGCTGGCAGATATCAAATTCCCTGACTTTTTGAATTGAAATAATAGTGTGACAGTGAAAGACAGCTTTTCTGGTCTCATTTATCACCTAGACAAGACAAATAAATACCAGTTTCCCGAAATAAATAGAAAGTCTAACTCAAAGCCTTTGTCCCATTTTAAGCATAAAGCTTAGTCTAAAAGATGCTTTGAAGCGTAATGCTGAGTTGTTCAAGAGAAACAGTTGTCTACAAGAAAAATAGGTTCTTATGTGCCAAGGTCTGAGATTAAATCATACCGTTAATGCCTGAAAATTGAGTGTAGTATTTATTTATTTATTTTTCTTTCATGTCTTCATCAGCACAGCCTGTTTACATTAAGGAAGGAATATTAAGAGAAGGTTTAACACAAGGAATTGCCTTTCATGATTGGAAAATAACAAGTAAAAAAGCACCTATATGTAATTCAACTGAAATGGAAAAGTTTGTGCTAAGAATTAGAAACTTTGCTTGTTTATTAAGATCTAATCCCTATAGGCTTCAAAAAGATTTCGGCTTGCCACCTCCCGAAATGGTTTTTGGTAACAACTGTGTTACTCTAAAGAAAGGCGATTTTGAAATATCTCTTAATGCTTATGATGCTCTATCTAGAGTTGACACGAGCTCAACAAGTAGTGAGAATTTAAAAGTAGCTTATGCAGAAGAATGGACACGTAAAAGGTAACCTATTTTATTTCTAGTCTTTTATAAATATAAAATTAATTCATGAATATGATGGGATCGTTTCTTACTATAGTGCTATGAACCATACAGATGTTAAAGATGTTGTTAAACCTTATGATTGGAGTTATACAACAGACTACAGAGGTACCTGTTTAGCAGATTTTGAATCATCACCAACATCAATGATTGACATTGATCGATTAAAGAGACCCGAACCTATTTTATTCTATGATGAAAATATACTTTATGAAGACGAATTGGCAGATAATGGCACAGCAATGTTAACTGTTCGATTAAGAGTTATGCCAACATGTTTTTTAGTCCTGCAACGGTTTTTTATGAGAGTAGATAATGTTTTATTTAGAATCAATGATACAAGATTATACCATGAATTTGGTAACCCGTATTTTGTACGAGAATATACATCAAAGGAAGCACATTATAATGAAATACTTGAGGTAAAGCGAAGAAAGCAAGTTGAGGGAAATGATTCAAAACTAACAAATATATGTATATAGAAATTAGGAAAAGGTGATATTTCTCTTTTGAATGATCAGAATTGGGTAACCTCAGTCATGCCAAATGAAGCAAAAACAATAATTAGAGAGAAAATAAAGATATAAAGAAAGATGACAAGATGCTTATTATACTCTTCATTTCATTAATATATAAACTGCTCTTGTATGTCTTCTTACTATAATCATCTCCACTTCTTTCATTTTGTTATCCTCCACATAAACCAATCCTTTAAAATGTCTCAACTTCTCAAATAAGCTAATAAAGAAAATTTCTTTTACTGCATTTGATGCCGTATGTTTATTTAAATGATAAAATACCTTTTTTGGGATTCTCTATCGATCAAAATTGATCCTTTTTTAGCAAAAAGCAAAAACTGTTTTTCCTCTGGAAAAATAATTGAACGTTGGTTTTTCTATTTTTAGTTAATTGAAGAGTCAAAAAAATTAACCTTATTATTTAATCATAAAAATAAGGCGTATAATGACAATATTAAAGCAGAAAAAAAAACAAGAATAGTCTTTTTATACATTCTCGTGGTGTGAAGGTCGATGTTAAAATCTTGTCATAACTGAAGCAGTTCTTCTTTTTTTTTTTTTGAATAGACGAATTGAATAGATTCATAACACTTGGAAATATAATTAGGCATTTCTTTTTCATTAATTTAATGCTAAATATATAATTTGAATGCCTTCAAATATGTTAATGTGGGATGTTTAACTGAAATGGTAAACCATTGATCCTTGAGGTCATGTGTTAATGTCACATCTTAATTAAGAGAATAGTATGCGTGATTACAGCGTTTTTGAGTGTGTTCTAAAAAGATTTTTAAGATTGCACAGCTGCAGTCTCTTGATTTAAACATTTGATTATCAAACAAATAAGCAAACCAAATAAAATGCGTTGAGGTCTGTAAAAATTGAAAAAGGCTTGATCATCCAAGAATACGAAGAACAGATTAAAAATATTTTATTTTGATATAAGAAAAGAGAATTGAATTGTTGCAAGGACAATAACAACATTCAAGGAACACGATGAAATAATGTTTTTGGTTGCGTTCGAATAGAGGCATGTTGACTTCAACAATTACTCTTATAGGATATGTTGTTATAGGGTGTAATTCCTTGTTAAAACAGAAGGCTGCAAAATTCAACGAGACTGAAAAAGATAATTCTTAAAATTATTATATTTGATACTTTCATTCTTTTCATAAAATTTCAATTTAATCTTTTTAAAGATGCTTTAATTATAGCCATAGATAGAAAATAAATAAGCTTTAATATGAATTGCTGTTCCTGGCCATAAAGGTGGATTGTTTATAACTGTTTCTTAAATTGATTTATTTTTCATTTATGCGTCATTGCTTCAGGAGCTATTCTAAAACAACTTGCACTAAGTCAAAGGAATGTAACTAATTATGAGAAAATAAGAGAGAAAAGAACGTAAAAGATTATTTAAAGCATTTATTACTCTGATTTAATTTTAATGGGAAATACATTTAAAGTAATCCGGAATACGACTTCTGTGTTATTTAGTAAAGAACCAGATTACGAACTGCAAAGAGTGAGTCAAATCCAAGTTTCTTCAAATAATAGGTAACAATTGGTCTAGAAACAGTTATCGCATTCCACTTAATTGCAATCTTAGCTGATCATAAGTAGCAAAAGGGTCTGTGCTCACTATCTGCTTATCCCTTTTTGCTATTTTCTTACAACAATCCATTTGAATTCAAATATCAGTGAGATCGTGATGTTTACAATTATTTTCTGATGGAAATCCGGTTGAAATGTTCACATCCATTTATTAATTGTCGAGGAATAAAAAGCCGTATATAAAAAAGCATTGCTTGTTTCTTTTATTTAATTTACCCTTTCTTCCCTTGAGAATTTGCAAAATAAAATTTGTCTTTGTTGGTGCACGAATTGTACGAAAATCAATAAATGCTACATGAATACACGATTAAAACAGCTATCAAACTTATGTACGTATATTTACATGTTTGTGGTTAAGGGCAGTGTCCATTATAATATAGTGATTTCTGAATTGTCTATGCTGAATTAAATATCAAGAGTACTGGCGATGAAGTCGAAATAGTGGCCTATGGCAGATTCACCTTTGTCATTTGCCACCGTTTTGTTACTCCCCGCTGTTTTCCTTTTTTTTTTTTTTGAAGAAACTTATACTGTTGATCGTCATGTTTTTAGGCTTATAAGATAAGATGAAGTGACGCCCAAAACGATGATTGTTTTAGCCTTTGTTTAGATGCAATTGTAATAATGTAGTTTCTTTTTTCAACTAGGCAACAAATCGCTTAATATTGGCATGAAAAGCATCTTTGTTAATGAAGATGAGTTGCTTTTAAACCCGAGACCTGCTTTATTCTATTTGAGAGATTGTTTGTATCTCCTCTCGATTTCTGCAGGTTTATTTTTTTATCCATTAAAAATAGTCTCTCTTCACACTAACTTTGTATTTTTGATTACAGAATAATTGAGAGCAGCTTAAGGAAAGGAAAGATATTCAAACTGATCTGATAAGCTCCCCATCACCTCATTTAAAATTAATTCATGATTATTATCAAATAGATCTTTTAAAAGCTGCTCATGTTTTTCTTTAAAATCGCTAGCCTACCTACAAGTCAACCACCGCCCTTTTTTCTCATAGTATCCTTTAAATCATTATCTTCTTTTTCTTTTATCAATACTTGGGCTATATTTTTTGGAGATTTGAGAGGCACCGTCTCTTTGCTTACATCCATATTTTTCTCAGAAGCAAAGAAGCCCTCTTTATCCCCATCCTTGAAAGATTTGTAATTCTACAACCTTTCTTCGCTATATGGCCATGAGCATTAGCTTTCTCAGATAGTTCTTTTCTTGATTCGTTAACCACACTATCTTTTCAAATGATTTTAGGTTTAAATACCGATTGAAGTTCGTGGTATTTTCGACAGAATAAGCTTCGTCATCAACTTTCATGGCCAAAGCTAAGTCTTTATTTTTAGTCGTCAACGATATTCCTTCTTCTATCTTCATGTATAAAGCTACTTGTTTTAAATGTAGAAAAAAAAAAGAATCCTAAAACTGTATAAGCTATTCTACTTCAAAGATTATACAAATAATTTTATTTTGCACACATTTTTTATTTTCAAGTTTGCATCATTCTTTAATTTTAAACTGTGCTAATGTTTTTCCAAAAATTGTACGAATAATTTGTGAAAATAATGAACTATAATTAAGGATAAACTAATGTAATTCAAAAGGGGTAAATCATGAATTAAATCTTTCATCCGAATTATTCATAGAAAATATCATGAAAATACTTCCGAAATTAATATTAGTACGTGCTTGCTCTCTCCCTCTTTGTATGTGCCTTTATTATAAAAGTAAATCAAATATTCAGATTATACTGGAAGTTATTGATAAATATATTGAGTATTTTATAAATCAAATGTGCACATACATGCAAAAAGGTACTTGAAAAAATTCAAAGCATTTTACAATGCATTATTAACCGTTAATTTACTTAAAATGGTGAATTTTTTTTAATTTCAGGTCTGAAACATAATCAGGAAAAATCATTTTTCAGCGTCAAAAACAGGATATGAAATTTCTTGACTTATATTCAAGAAAAAAAAAAAGAAATAGCTCTTTCATTATGCTACGAAATTCAATCAAAAGCTAATGATAAATCGTAAAAAAGGCTTAGATAGAGTGGATATGATGAAATGATGTTACATACGGATGATCGTGCGTAACATACCTCTTTTATAGAGAAATTCGTTACAATGTTTTCTATTAAATGTTTTTCCGATGCAAAGCGACTTGCAACCGAAGCGATCTGATGGGAGAGGGAAAAATAGTTTAGGCAATGTAAAAAGAGTATAAATGTGCGTCGTTTTTTCTGTATTTTTTTTTATTTTTCATTATCATCCAAAATGTCTTCTGCAATCAATTCTATTTCAGATCAATCCGCTATATACTACTACAAGTCTTTTATCAACGTTATCAACATACAATCCAAGACTTATGCTGATAGGGTCTTTGTTCGCTACTATTCAAACAATACTTTCAAGACGTTAACATATTCTGAAGTTGATCGTATCACTACTAATCTCGCTTGTGAATGGGCTGAAAAGAAGAATGGATTTGAAGTCGTTTCTTATATCAATGATCACAACGTAGATTATATGATCACCATGCTTGCTTTGATGAAGCTAAGAATTATTTTTCTTGCGATATCTCCTCGTAATTCTGAACCCGCCATTGTTAACTTGTTGGAGAAGACACAATCTAAATTAATCTTCGCTACGCCTAAATATGAGTCTATCGCTCAAAGTGCTGCTGCCAAAATAGATGGAGCTAAACTTACTGTGATCCAACCATTAGACATCGAAGCTATGCTAAATCAACCTCTTAATCCTCGTTACAAAGAAATCCTTGATTTCAACTTTACTGAAAAAGATATTGATCAGCCTGCATTAATTATTCACAGGTATATTTTTTATTTTTGCGTCATTATGCAAAATTAACATTCACCTTTCTTTAGCTCTGGATCTACCAATTTCCCCAAGCCTATCTATCTCAGTAACAAATATTTGCTCAACCTCTCTGGTTTTTACCAGCTTTACAAAGAGCAATATCATTTGGATCTTATGAACAAAGATGACGTAGTGCTTTCTAGTGTACCACTGTAAGTTTTTTTTTACATGAGCAACAAAAGAAAACGAACTAACATGAAAATCTTTTTGTAGCTTTCATTTACTTGGGTTCTTTGGTCTGACTTCTGCTGCTTTTGTTGGTGCTAGTGCCGTCTTCTTGGAAAGACTTCCTCCTTCCCAAAAGGAAATTGACTTTGCCTTGAGACACAACAAGTGTACTATCATGACCGCTCCTCCTATCATTCTTGAACAAATGATTCCTTACTTGCAAGAACACAATGACTTTTCTGCTGTCCAGCGCCTCAAATTTATTCTTTTTGGTGGTGCTCCTCTTAAGCGTGAAGTAGGCGAATGGTTTCAAGCACATAATGTCAATATTCGTAATGGTTATGGCTCTACAGAGATGAGTATTACTATGTGTGCAGACTTGGATCCTAAAAGCAAGAATTGGAATTCACTTCGTCCTGTTTGGAATTTCTCTTCAGAACCATACATTGTTCTTGAAAACACGGACGATGGTTTAAAGCACTTGTATCTTACTTCCAATAGCCCTGCTATAGCACTTGGTGTATCAAATCGTCCTGATGGTGGCTTTGATAGTAACGACTTATTCAGAGAGGACCCGGAAGCGCCTGGTTATTACATCTATATGGGTAGACGAGATGATACATTGATTATGGAGAACGGTGAAAAGACAAACCCTGTACCTATGGAAGCAGCCATTCGCCAAAGTCCTATGGTCAAACAAGTTGCCGTCTTGGGTCATGGTTATCAATGTACTTCTGCTCTTATTGAAATTGATTTGGATTATGCTATAAATTATGGCCCTGAAGAAATTATTACCGCCGTCCATGAGGCTGTAGAGGATGCTAACAAGGAATGTCCTAGCCACAGTACCATCTTACCCCAAATGGTCAAGATTCTTCCTTTTAGCAAGTCTTTGCCTTCTACTGATAAAGGAACTGTCATGCGCAAGAAAGCAGAGGCTATGTACAAGGATGTGGTTGAAAAGCTCTACAAGGACTTTTTGGAAGGTCCCAATCATACACTTGAAACTGACTCCTCATCTTGGACACCTGAGCAGACTGAATCCTTTTTGGTTAAAAGCGCTGCCGAGGTCTTACGCTTGTCTGAGTCTGTCTTTAATGATCACTCAAAGTCTGTTTTTGATCTGGGCCTTAACTCCTTAACAGCTATCCAACTACGTAATGCTATTGCAAAGAGCTTTAGTAACGTCCCTCAGAACTTCTTGTTTCAGCATCCTACTATATCATCCATGCGTGAAGCCTTACTGTCTGAAAACCAGGTTGATCCTGCTCAAGTCATCGAAACACGTTATCAGCAAACTCAAGAATTAGCTCAGGCTTATGTCGAGCGAGCTAAAGATGATTTCCCAGTAGCCAAGAACGAATACGAAATTGAAAAGAAGGAAAAGGTTGTTATGCTCAGTGGTGCTACCGGTTCTCTTGGTGCCTTTATTTTGCGAGATCTGTTAAAGGATGCCTCTGTCAGAAAGGTCTATTGTTTAGTCCGTGGTAAAGAGTCTGATTTGTATAGCCGTTTGGTAAAGGCCTTTGAATCTCGCCACCTTGATTCTTCTTTATTGAAAAGTGATCGTGTTGAAGCCTTGCCTATGCGTTTGAATGAACCCTATCTTGGCTTCACAAAGGAACGCTATGAACAACTCAAGGAAGAAGTTACTATCGTTCAACATTGCGCCTGGCTCTTGGATTTCAATATGACTATTGATCACTATGACAAAGAATGTATTGCACCCTTCTATAATCTGCTCAAGTTTGCCTATCGCCAAGTCAATCCTATGCATGTTCACTTTATTTCCAGTGTCAGTGCTAGTGCTGGCTTAGGCTCTGAAATTGAAGAAAAGCCTCTCCCATTTAACTCTCGCGTTGCTATGCCTATGGGTTATGCTCACTCAAAATTTGTTTGTGAGATCTTGCTAAATTATCTTACAAAAGAAAGGAACTTTCCTTGTTACGTCGAACGTGTCGGTCAAGTTTGTGGTGACTCCGAGAACGGTGTTTGGAATACTTCTGAACAATTCCCTCTTATGTTTATTGCTGGTGGCTCTCTGATGCACAAGATGCCTAAGCTCGATACTGATGTTGATTGGGTCTCTGTTGATTATGCTGCTGCTACTATTGTTGCTATCATGATCAGTTCATCCCAACTTTCAGCAGACGAAGACAACTCAATTTATCATATCGTCAATCCCCATGTTATTACTTGGGAGGATGTCCTTACAGCAATGAGATCCAATGGTATGAAGTTTGATACAGTAGATCCAGCCGAATGGGTTAATGTTCTCTCAAAAGACGATACCAACCCTGCATTCCGTCTCATGTCCTTTTATGAAGACAGTTTCAAGAATGAATTCAAAATGCCAATCTGGCAGACAAAGAAAACATGCGATACCGCACCTATTCTTGGCCAATCTCCTACTGTTGACCCTATACTCTTCAAGAAGTACTTGAGTCATTGGCAATCAGTTGGCTTTTATAACCCAAATAATTAACTTGTTTTATCCCTTTACCATTTTTGTTTCATATCTTTGAGAAATAAAACATGATACATATTTAAATAATTCTTTTTTTTTATTGTGAGCAATAAGTGTGTTCAAAGCTGTCAATTACAAGTTGGACATTTTTAAATAAAACAACAGGTATGTTTCTTAAGATTCCTAAAGTAAAAAAAAAACAAAAACATGAAAATAGTTGCCCTTGAGAAGCTAAAATCAAAGAGTTGAACTTGAGCGCTTGACTTCTCTCTATTTGAAAGTTTTTTCAAAGTTTGAACAAAGCCCAGAATTAACTAAAGATATACATCGAACAAACCGTCACGGATGTCAATTTTTCGCTGCTTTGACCAAAAAATATACACAACTTTTTTTTTTCTTTCTTGCAAACATAAACTATGAATTCTATAGAAATGACAGAAAATGAAGTTTTATCACTTATTATTGGGTAAAAGCATATATTGAGAATTTTTAATTTAATTTTTATTTTTAATAATTGTATATTTTATATAGGCAGCTTGTAGCCTATGGATATTCTGCTGTCGCGCAAAGTGTAGCCAATGCTACAGGAGCTTCTTCTGATTTAATGCCAAGCTCAAAGTTATCAGAACTTTTACAATTAGCAAAAGAAAAAAGTAAATTGGAGAGAGATTTTATTTAATTCAGAAAGCACTAATACGTTTACATGAATAGTGGAGGAAGAGGAATCCGATGGAGAATTTTCTAATAAAAGCATGGATCATGACAGTGCCGCGGCCGATGAAACAGGTACCAGTACAAATTATCTTTCTGGATTTGACGCTGAATCTATGCAAAACGCTCGTAAGTTTTTTTATCGTAATTTAAAGAAGGAAAAAAGTGTTGATAAATATTTATAGAACCAAAGGCTGCTCCAGAATTTGTTCAAAATTACTTTACACAACATAAAGGATCCTGTCGTATTGCCAGCTTTAGTTATGATGGAAGGTTTGCAGCTACTGGATCTAACGATGCATCGCTCAAATTACTAGATGTGAGCAAAATGCAAAATAGAACTGGCGATTCTGGCGACAAACCAGTAGTTCGAACATTATATGACCACGCAGATGCTGTGAATGATTTAAGCTTTCATCCCAACGGTATTGTATTAGCAAGTTGTTCTAATGATCAAAGTATCAAATTATTTGATTTATCAAAATCGGGAGTCAAGCGAGCATTTAGATATCTACAAGTAAGCTTTATTTATTTATTGGCATTGAAAGAAAATCTTATTTTATAACTAAAGGATGCTTCACCTGTCAATTCCATCAGTTTTCACCCTTCCGGCGACTTTTTATTAGCAGGCACAAAAGATTCAGCAGTTCGAGTTTATGATGTACGAACACTTCAATGCTACACCAATTCAAGTGCTGCCAACGTTCATCAAGGATCAATCTCTCAAATACGTTATTCAAAGACTGGAAAGATCTTTGCTACTTCCTCTTTAGATGGTTCAGTACGTATTTGGGATAGCGTATCTTCACAATGCATCAAGGCATTTGAAAATGCCCACAGTGGAGCTGCAGTCTCAAGTGTTAGAATCAGCAAGAATGAAAAGTACGTCTTGACAGCTGGTTTGGATTCAACCATGAGATTATGGGAAATTTCAAGTGGCAATGTTATTATGGAATATAAGGGACACGAAAATAGAGCGCATATACTGCAACCTACATTTTCGTACAATGAAGGCTTTGTTTTTATTGGTGATGAAGCCTCAACAAGTGTATTCTGCTGGGATACACAGACAGGTGCATTAGTGAAAAAAATAACAGGGCATAATGATCTGGTGCGATGTGTAGCTGCATCACCCAATGATAATGGAATTATCACTTGCAGGTAAGGAGCGGAATAAAAAAAAAAGCTTAGTGTCATCACAAGAATATTTATTATATCCCCCTTTTTTAAAATAGCGAGGATTACCGTGCACGTTATTACGGTGCATATTAGCAATAAAAAATATATGACCTTTATAAATGATTTTTTTTTTCTCAGAATCACTCGTTTCTAAAGCTAGATCCCTAAAAGCTTTTCAATAATATCAAAATAAAGATAAATAAAGCAAATTCATAAACAAATGTATGCTTTAAAAAGGAGTGTTTTAATGAAATAAGCATTAATACCCCTTGATCTTTGGGAAGGGGCTTGAAATAACCGGTTTATGAATTAATCACTTTGTGCTGATGAAAGAAAAAAGGATGAATAAACAAATGTGTGATAATTGCATCTATTATATACCTAACAGAATAGCCTTTTCAGCAAACCATTTAACATCCACATCTGAATCTTGACTTAATTTTTGTAAAGCTTCGTTAACTTTAGTAGACACAAGTTGTGCTGTATCAGGATTTTGTTTCAAGATAGGCGTCAACACCTCTAATGACTTGGCTACATTAAATCTAACATTTGGAATAGGATCCTCTACAAGTCCAATAACTGTGGGTAAAACTTTATCCCTGATAATTTCTGGTGTAAGAGAAACTGCCATTGTCTATAATGAATAAATGAGCTGTTTGCCTTTTACTGATGTGTATAGAAGTATATATAACTCACAGTTAATGCAAAAAGAGTTGTCATACGATACAAATAGTTTTCATGATGGGCCATTCCTGTAATTCTTGGTAAAATGGTATCTTTTGCCCAATCATGACCAAAAATATCAACGAGTTTCTTGAAGTTGGTTGTGGCTGCATCACGGATAGAGAAGACAGCGTCGCCCAGCCAAGATAAACAGAGATTAAGAAGCTTATCATCAAAAAAGCCAATGCCTAATTGTGAGGCTAGAAGTGGAATATATTCTATGATTGCTAATCTCACTCGCCACTGTTTGTCCGCGGCTAATTCGACAATAGCAGGTAAAAGAGATTGGGAAAGACTTTCGACCCCAATGACTTAAAAACCATGAGTCTCTCTCTGTTATGTATTATATGTATATAGTTTACCTTGGTTGACTGCTTCCAAGTTGGAAATGATATTAAGTCGAACATCAGGGAAATCATCTTTTAATAATTGAAGGAAGAGAGGTAAAAGGTATTCAATGGTTCTATACAAGCAGCATTTCAGTATTTTGTGAGAATTTGTATATATAACAAACATATTCTTACAGGTCTTTTCCCAAGATAGGTGCAAATCCGCTTATGTTTGTAGCCACAGCTGCTCTCACATGCTGATTAGTATCAGTCACCAACTCTTTGAAACATGGAAGTATCTTTTCGACTACAACGGTTTTCTCAATCGTTTTTGAGAATGCTAATAGAAAGAGTTTAGTATAAAATAAAAATGAAGTTTTTTTTTTTTTTACCTGATGCTTGCCCAATAGATAATATTTTAACTTCGCCTTCACTATCCTTGATAAGACTTAAAAATAACACCAATTTTTCTTCAGCTGTAATTGCTTCTCCTGTTGCTTCACATAACTAATGTATAGCATTATTCTCCTTGTTCCCTTTTCATTTTTATAATCTTTGTACCTCTGTAAAATGAGATGCTACGTTGTATCTAACTCTCCAAGATTTATCTTGTCCAAGTGATTTAAGTGTAGGTAACAGGCACTGTCTAAATTCTTCAGGAGAAAGTATCTTTGCAATCTGTACCAAATCCTCTACAGTCAATAATCGAACAGTATCTTGATCATCTGTTGTAAGTTTTAAGAATAAGGGTAAGATACTAGTAACAAGAAGCTGGGGCGTCAATTCTTTTGAAAAATTCTGTGCAGAAATTATTGTCAGAAATAAAGGAAATGCTCATTACTACAATATCATTCTTACAGAAAGCGCTTTAGCAGCTGCTCTTCTAACCATAGGCGTATCATCTTGAATAAGTTGAGCAAAAGAACTAATAAAAAAATATTAATATAATACACTTTTCACTTTTTCTCTTTCCCATTTACGTTCTTAATTCGCTTTGTTGTTCAGCTGTACATTTAGCATATCCTGCAGCATAAAGACCACAAGCAGATATACGGCCAGTAAACCATTCTGCATTTGAAAGACGCTTCAACAAAGGAAGGAAATAGTTTGTAATTTGAAATGGGCTTAATAGTTTGACAAGTGTGTTCATAGACTCAACAGCCTAGTATAAAAGAATTAATACAAACATTTTTAAGAAAATATATTTGATGTACCTTGTCTCTCACAAGAACTTCCTCTACAGATGCAAGATTTTCTAAAGGAGCCAAGATGTAGTGTACAAACTCAGGCCCACCAACATAATCAGCAAAATGGCCAAGTTCATCTGCTACTGCCAAAAGCACTTCATCTTCATCATCAATTCCTTCTAAACTCTTTTTTAGAGATTGCGAATCAAAAAAGGGGAAGTTTATGTTTTACCGCTAAGAAAAGGAATCAGCTCATCTCGCGTCCTTTGAGGTCCCAATGCCATAGCTATGGTGCTCAGGTTTCTAATGGCATTCAAACGTAATTGAACATCTTCATTTTTAAGTTCATCTACTAAAATGGCAATAGGATAAAGTTCTTGTTCTTCACTAGGTCTATCACCGAGATTGTTCTCAGGTGTGGTCGTCATGCTGGATGAAGAAGAATTCAAGGCAGTTGATTCATTAGTGTTTGCTTGAGCAAGTGGATCAACTTCCATATTTTTTTATTAGTATTGTTTGAATAAAAAAAGAACTAAAATCAACAGTAATGCTTTCTGATGTACACGAAAATAGTATAAATCACGTGATACATCCAAACTCCTTTACTTCAGGAAGCTTTCTTACAAAATCATGTACTTGTTTAATAAACTTAAGCTATAAAAGGTATTGAGTTCTTTACAATAAGCTCAATAACCTTACTTTGAAGTCTATTTTTATTTTTATTTTTGTTCTTTTTAAAAAAAAAGGAGAAAATAAGATGCCTTGTCAATTCCGCCAAAAAAGGCATAGTTTAAAATTTGCATTCTGTTTTAAAGTTTATGCCTCACTTTTTCCTTTTTCTATTTAAGCATTTTATTGCTTTATTTATTTATTATTTATGAGTTCAAACGATATACCAGAAGATACGATTGCTAATATTGTTCAGCAACACTTGGTACATGAAAACGGGACAGAAGAAAACAATGATGCCATTTCTTCCAGTGTTATTTCTGATATAGTGGTACCTTATCACTTACCGGGAGCTGCCATTACTCATGATATTTACAACCATGCCAATAGCATAGCTCAACAGCACCAACCCATGCAGAGATCCAAGTCTACAGAGGCACTGTGCATCAACGACAAAAACCAAGAGGAACTCATGTTTGAACATTTAGACAAGCCCGGTGGCTTCAGACGGTTTCACATTCACCAGCAACAAATATTAGCACAACAAGAAGGTAAAGGTACAAATATAAGCGAAAACCCAGCATTTCATGAATTATTTCGGCCCGAATCTGTCTGTTCAACAGAATCTCGTCGTGAATATACGATCGGCCTTTTTCAGTCTTCTAATAATTCACCGCGGCCGACAAGACACTTTTTGGAACACTTGGCGATAACTTCAGCCATCAATAAATTTGCAGGAGAAAATCTTTTAGACTCTGAATCAGAAGAAAGTGAGACGTCAGAAAGGAGTCGATTATTGCTACCGAGACACAAGAAAAAGCCAAAAGTGAAGGTTGAAGAGAAAGCAAACGTGACAAAAACCGTCTTTTTGCTCTTCAAGGCCTTTATTGGTAGTGGGATTTTGTTTTTACCGAAGGCATTTTCGAATGGTGGTCTGATATTTTCATTACTTGCCATGTGGGTTATGGGCGCTATTTCCCTTTATTGCTTTTTGCTTTTATTAGATTGCAAAAAACACTATGCGGGAAGCTATGGTGATATGGGAGGCCGGTTATATGGACCTTGGATGAGACGCATTGTATTGTTCTCAATTGCTATATCTCAGGTACATACAATGAGTAATATATCTTTTTTATAGACGGAAATTTATTCTTTTGTCAAAAATAGATGGGATTTATGTGTGGTGGAACTATATTTATTGTACAGAACGTAATCGAAGCTGTTCGAGCATTGACTTTTGGAGCAATAAATTTGTCGCCCCGTATGATATTTGTCCTATTAATCATTCTGCTGACACCGTTAGTTCTAATTCGAAATATTGCCAAATTATCTCCTACAGCTCTCTTATCTGATGCACTTATCATTGCCGGATTAGTTGTATTATTGATCTATGATGGCATTGAAATATTTTCTCCCTGGGATGATGCACCTCATACGGGGCCTGGTATTCACTGGCTATTCAATTCTGCTGATTACGCCGTCTTTATTGGTACTGCGGTTTATTCTTATGAAGGAATTGGTTCGTTATAGATGTACTGCTATTGATTCTCATGTCTTATCTATTTTTTTTTAGGTCTTATTATTCCTATTCGAGATTCAATGGAAAAGCCAGAAAAGTTCCCACTTGTTCTTACATTTGTTATGTTTCTAGTTGCTTGCACGTTATGTTCTGTCGGTGCTCTTGGTTATATTGCTTTTGGACAACATGTTCAAACAGTCGCCTTACTTAACCTACCACCAGGCATTTTACCTAACTCTATCCAACTCGGTTATGCTATTGCTGTCTTGCTCTCAAATGCATTAACCTTATTCCCTACGATTCGTATTATTGAACATGCGTTATTTGGAGATCTTACTGGAAAACACAATACATTTGTTAAATGGCAAAAAAACACACTGCGTATTTCAATTGTTATCGTAGGAACATTGATTGCATGGTTAGGTGCTAATGACTTGGATAAATTCATTAGTTTGATTGGATCCATATGTTGCTGTAAGCTCTTGTCAAGGAGGGAGTGTATGTTGCTTATATTTTGTTTTATTTATAGGTCCATTAAGTTTAATCTTTCCTCCACTATTCCATCTTCGCCTTTCAGGTACGCATGGTATAATGCGTTGGGTTGATATGACTCTGGTTACTTTTGGCGTTTTTGTTATGATGTTTACATTTTATAGCACAACCAATCAGTGGGCTTCAAAAGGATAAAAGAATAGGTTACTTACATTTGTATCCTTTTTATAGAAATAAAAGACCTGTTATTTATGTTTCTCAATGTAGAATAAGACATGAGCTTGGATTTAAAATTTAAACAAGTACATGAGACTATTAAGTGATATTTCTGTAGGTTTTTTTAAACCATCAATACAAAAATCAATCTAGCTTTTTTTTTAGGTATATTGAAATTGAAAGTATATTTGTGTATTTCTTATTCTTGAATTGATAACAGCAATTGATATAATCATTACTGATTGATTATTGACACATATTCATAGTTTTAGCTTTATTTAGCTAAAAAAGAACTGTGTCAATTGACAACAGGACTCTTACACACCTATGACTGATTATGAAGCATGTACTTAATATATGATATATTCTGATAGAATCAAATTTGGAAGTTTTGTCATAGCCAGTGCTAATGTTAAGTATCTAGCAGTTAACTCACTCTTCATTTTTTATTCAATATGAACAGCATCAAGACTGTAAGCAAAGTGAGAAGCATGTACTCTTTAATATTATGAAACTATCTGGATCTGAAACAAATCTAAGTATTGAACTTTTTTTAACAGGTGAAAGGACAAAAGATGTAAATTTTTTTTTTTTTTTTTTTTTTTTTTTTTTTTTTTTTTTTTTTTTACAAAGCAAGCTTTGATTAACAATATCAACCAAGAGGAGGTGGAAATACATCCGATTCCTACCCTTGATTAATCAAGCTGTATTCCTAAAGCTTATCCATCATGAAAGGTTCACATTTGGGCCTGAGCAACCTTTTGAACCAACAAAAGGGGTGCCAGCTCACCCGCAATTATTGAAATAGCCCAAATTGACGACAGCCACTTGGTGATATAACCCAAATATGACACTATCATACTAGTCGTCACCGATAAAAAAAAGATTGTGGTAGCCTGCTAGTTACTCGAAATAGCTTTTGGTTCGATACTTCCTAACAAAAGCATAAGCATTTATTGTTGTAACCGCAGATAAGAGAAGAGCCGGTTTGCACAATCACGCCGTTGGATAACGCCAAGTAGCTGAATTCTCAGATCTGCACATTGGATCACCAATGTATGCTAGGCTACAGTGTAGCTCAGATAGCATAGACAGCTTGTCTTTAAACAAGATGTCACAGGCCATAACAAAAGCAGTTTCTACAAAGCGAAACTAGAGCAATTTCTAACAAAGAGAAAAGAAAAAAAAAAGGGGGAGGGGGAGAAGGGGAGAAGAGATTTTAAAAAGATGTTGTTATATTTCAAGTTTAGAAGCTTTCATTGGGAAGGGTTGTTTGTATGTGGGTATTCTGAACTTTATTTAAAAAATATACATAGAATAATAAAAGAAAAGACCAGATATGGTGAGCATTTTCTTACTTCTTTGTTGGTTACTTCAACAATGACAACTACAGTTTTTCGCTTTGAATTCAGATGACTTACAACTAAAATTCAAACAATATCTTTTAGATATTTTACAAAACTTGGTTTACGTTCACAAAATAATTCGCTGTCTTATGTCGTCCATATTTGTTCATAAACCTGATGTATCTTGTATAAGTAGTGTAACTCTCATTAAGTAAATAAAGGGAAAGTAAACTAACCACTTGTATTGATAAAAATTTCATAATTATAATAAAAATTCAACAGAAGTCCTATTATACTTTATCGTTCTTTCTCTTTAAAATATTTGTATACTACTCAAATTTCGCTATCAATAATACTATAGAACTCAAAAATCACGAAAGAATATTGTAACCGTTTTATCATCTTTTTCGCGCACATGATAGACTGCAACTTTTTTGGACAAATTTAACTCTAGCTTATCTTATAGTGAAATGAGAGCACGCTATTTTGATAGATGAAAGCCAGTTGCTTCTCAAGGATTAAAAGCTTTTTGGAGGCATTACGAAACAGCTGAATATATGCGCTTAGTCTTGCGCAGATTGACAATAAAAGTCGGTGTATTGTGTTTTACATAAATTATACTTAGGCGCAAAATCAAAGGCATACAATATCAAATCGGAAGAGTCATCTCCTTTAAAAGAAAGAAAGAAAAAATATCACTGGCTTGCTCAGATCTGAGCAAAAAGCGTATTTTAAACTTGTAGGCTAGATATTAAATGTTTTACTCTTTCTTACTTTTTGAAGGCTTGTTTACGCTGAATCATTTTATAATCCATTAGAAAGCGGTCAAATGAAGCTACGATTACTTTAGATGTAGGTCACATATTGATAAAAAAAAGCTTGGCGAATACTCGGATCAGTCATACAGTGAATATAAAATAATAAACTTGGTGATATTATAAAGTTCTTAGTTTTCCTAACATACTTTTAACAACACTAAAAGAGTTGTCCAAAATTAAAAAATGAATTCAGAAAGTTAATTGAAAGCAAAGGGTGGAAGTTACCGACAGAAACTACGTTTAAAGGCAATTGTACTGGTTTGGCCAAGCTTATGCTGCAGATTATTCTTTGCAATCTTTAATTTTAGAAACAAATGATTTACTTTGTAGTACAAGAGGTTGAAAAGATAAAGTCTTTTGAAATGTTAACTTGCAGGCGCTTTTAAAGAGGGAATAAAATGATATTTGAATATGTATATAGAAAAAGCTCATAGATTTTATCCTTATAAGTAGGATATTAGATTGCTTCAGTTGACTACAAGGCTATTATATAAAACTACAATTACAGGTGCGTTCAATATATTCCGTTTATTATATGAAGTTTTCTATGAAATACGAATAGGTGATGCAATAGATACAAATACCGCATTTTCTAATAACTGCAAATCTTGCTGATATAATTCAAGCTTATCTGTATCTGTTATGGATTTCAAATAAATTGATCTTTGCAAGTAAAAATGGTCCCAAATTCTTTGAAAGATTGAGATGTTGGCTAATCCAAATCTTTCACGATATGCAATCAAACAAGCAGCCGTTTTCAAAAATGAGTGAGCGGAACGAGATTGAGGACAGTGTACGCTTTCAAATACGATATTATTCAAGTGTTCAGTGTATATTTGTGCCCAGTTCATTTCAATCATATTTTTGATGGACTAAAATTTTGATAGCAATTAAGTATTCTGACATGTATCAATAATAAGCTCACCTTTTCATGTTCAGAGTTTTCATCTACAGGTAATATGGATAAAAGACAAGCTGTGAGTTGTGTAATGTACTGGAAATTTGCAATACGCATATTAATCAATATTTCGTTTAGATCGCCATGGTAACTTTTTTCCAAGACAGGTCGTGGAGTAAGCAACTGTATTTCAGTCTAATAAAAGTTAGCTTTGTATTTGAGTCCATAGCAAGTTACCTGTTTGTTCCATAAACAAGTTTCCATCAAATTTATTTCTACTTCAAATGATTGGAGCTTTGCTTTTCCTATCTCTTTCAGGACACCTTGAATGGTTGGTAAGCGCTGTTGTTGGTACACGTTAATATGTGCACATATATTCTTGATTTGCTTACCTCTGACTCCAAATTTGGAATTTTTAAAAATGTATAGTCAGTATAATATACAGAGTTGAATAAATTTATCCTACACATGCTTTATTATAATCTTTGCTAATCTTAAAAGTGCTTTATTTTTACCTTGAAGAAAATTCTTTACTACTTATGTGCTTATTAGACTCAATAAACTAAAGCATTGGTTATTACATCTATATGTTCTTATCATTGCTAGCTTGCAAACCTTTATTATGCGTTCAGCTGCTTTTTTGGTTGGTAAATCCAAATAGGAATCTAATAGATATTCAAAATCCAAAATACTAAAAAGAAAGAGAGGGAGAGGATGAGCTAGCATGTAAAAAGCACTTTCTTTTTTACATTGCTTTATCCTTTCTTAAATCCAGTACTTCTTTATCCCAAAGAGCTAAAGAAGCTTCACAATCAGAGAGTAGTGAATGATACAAATGGTATACTTCAACATCTTTTAAAGCTTGATCGCTTTTCTACATTAAGCTTTTAAAAATACTCGATCCCTTTATCTGTATAATGAACTGACCCTTAACAAGAATGAAAAAACAATAGATTTGTCTAAATGTTGCATGAATTGCTGTATGCACAATAGTTGCTGACGCATATCTGTCACATTATTACATAGTGTCTCATTTAGTATGTAACTTATCAATATCTGGCTATATATATTCTTTTCTTCATTTGGTCTACAATCAAGTCTGTTGAATATTCTTTCAATTATAGAATTATCGGGGCTTTGGTTATATTCATTCAATGCTTCTACAAATTCCTACATTATCTGCTTTAACGAAAATATGATTTTTATTATTATTTTGCTTTTTTTTTACTCTAATAAAAGTTCTGTCTTTATTTAATTAGTACAATTACAAAAATTCTTTTAACTTATATATACTTGTCAATTCCAGAAGGATTTTTATATGTTGATTCAATTAACTTTGTTAATTTAGAAGTGGTAATCATTAGAAGTTTACAAAAGAAAAGAAAAAAAAGAAGTGTGACTTTATTGTTGGTCGTACCTACAACAATCTCCGTTTCCTCCGCTTCAGCTCCTAATGTGATAAATGCTCTCAGAGCCACGCTTTATTTTTAATATAAATATATGATATCCAATAAAATCCCTTTCTTCCCTATATCTTTCAAAGCCGCGCATCGTGGATAAAAATTATGTCTGATATCTACAATGGAGAAAACAACCAACATCAACAAGAACAAGTACCTCTATATTCGAGAGAGGACGTTGCCATTATTCTCAGAGAATTCGAGAAACAAAGAGACGAACAAAGAGAAATTAGTTATAAAGGGAGAGAATTACCAGAAGGGATCAGGGAGATTTTGGACGAAACGCCAGCCTCTGATCTCAAAGACGATATCAAACAATAGGAGACAACGAAATCGTGCAGGTGGATGGCAAGCTTGATGGGGAAGATGACAGCGATGATTCCAGCAGTCGCGGAAGCCCTTCTACATATACGGTATTTGCAGAGGGATTTGACAAGGTCGCTAATGGGGAAACACCAGAATTGGGAGAAACCTTTTGTGTGGTCGACACAAGCAAAAGAGGAAATAAAATGGTGGCAGACAAGTCTGACGATGAAGAATGGTTTGCCCATAAGACAGCTACAGATGGAGACCCCAGCGATTACAATATACACAGACAGCTCGGACACGGGTTGGGGAATAACATCTCCAGTATTGAAGACTCACGAATTTTGGAAAGAGGAAGAAAAGAACTGGTCCATCAACGTAAGAGAGCTGATGGCCATATATTTTGCCTTAAAGCTCCATGCTCCAAAATTCAGAAACAAAACAATCAAGATCTTCACAGACAACAAGACGTCCATAAAGTACACAACAAAGGCAGGGGGTACTGCCTCTCCAATCCTTCAGGACATTGCAGTAAAGATTCAAGACTTATGCAACCAGTTTTGCCTCAAGGTGACATATCAACATGTCAAAGGCATATTGAATACGGAAGCGGACAGCTTGTCGAGGAAACAACCACCGTTGTACGAAAGAAATTTATCGAAGAATATATTTCGGGAGGTACAGAGGAGATGGGGTCCATTGACAGTGGACACGTTTGCAAACAGACACAATCGAAAACTTCACAAATACTACAGCCTCCGGCCAGACCCAGAAGCCCAGAAGTTGGATGCCTTACAACAGAAATGGCCGAAGAGAACAGCTTATTGTTATCCACCATGGAAGCTGATTCCGAGGGTTCTCAGGCTTATAACCAGCCAACGCCTGGAGAAAGTGGTTCTGATAACACCAAATTGGCCGACTCAATTCTGGTACCCAATGGTGATGAGAATGAAACAGTTGACACCACCAAGGTTCTACAGATGCCAGAAACTGGACTTGACCGCTTGGCTATTATCAGGAAGACCAGACAGACGCAGGGACTAGGTGAAGAGGAGGTAAAATTTTTGGAAGGCTGTATAAGATCTAACACAGCGAGAGCATATGACAATGGTTGGAAGAAATGGGCAAACTGGTGCAATGACAATCGGGTGAATTGTTGCGAGTATAACATGGAAAACATAATCAAATTTCTGTTACATCACAAGGAATATAGTACACAACATTTAAACACCTTAAGATCTTCAATTGCTTCGGTATTCAAGTACATCCATGCAGACAAACCACCTATAGCTTCAAATCAAAGGATACAAGAATTTTTTGCAGCTAAGAGAAGAAAGACGTTCAATATTCCGTCAGTGCAACAGTTAGAAGCTTGGGATACTGGTTTACTGGTTACATTCATAAGAAGAAAATGGGGGAACAATGAAACGTTGTCCTTGGAAGACTTACAGCAGAAGACGATAGGGCTGTTATGTTTAGCAACGATGGCAAGACCAAGATCGGACTTGGGTAGATTACAGTACCAAGATGTAATCCTCAAATATGGAAAAGATGAATCTCTGTTGGGCACCGTCCTACATTTCAGACAAGCCAAGGAAACGCAAGTAAAGACTATTACGTTGGGTCCAATAGAAGATATATCGGTATGTCCAGTCCGTACATTAGAGACATTTTTAAAGAAAACGGCCGGCATTAGAATTTCCTTGACACAGGATCATACATTATTTTTAGCTTACATTACGGAGGCCACCAAGGTAACATCTATTCGTCCGTCAACGTTAGCGAATTAGATCAAGCAATTGATGAGACAAGCAGGGGTAGATCCAAATTATAAAGCACACTCGATCAGGTCAGCGTCAAGTACAAAGGCAGTGGCTAGAGGGAACACGATTCAATCAGTAAAGAAACATGCAAACTGGAGTTTGAACACCAACACCTTTGAGTCATTTTATTACAAACCTACCGCAGCGAACTCTACTAGTGCTTTGATTACAAATTCAATTTTGACAACTGAAAACCTTATCACATTAGGAGCTGAAGCGGAGGAAACGGAGATTGTTGTAGGTACGACCAACAATGAATATAACAAGAGACCAAGCGATTTGCATGTTTTTCTATGTTAAATACTCTGATGAAAATGTTCAAAAATACAAAAAAAAATTGAAGACTTTGAAGAAGCAGATATTTGTTACAATGTTGACGAGCGTAAACCAATTTTGGCCTCCAAACTGAGCATTTTTGGTGACCCCTTTAATTATAAAACGTATCTTGAAGCTGAAAGTTCAAGTAATTTGGACCAATCTAAAAATGAAAAAAAAAAAAGAATAATCCAAGAATTACGTAGGTTTGAGAGCAAAGATTCCAATGTTTTAATTAACATAACTCTTTTTTTTTAGAAACGGAAAGTCAAGTAAAGCGGTTTATCAACGAAGTCTATTGCTGTGAAGAACCTAAGAATGCAGAAATTTATTGTAAATTGCCAGTTTCTACCAAAAATATTTATGACACAATTATGCAGTATTCTACAATATTTGAGAGACGAACCGCTCAAGCATTCGCTACTTGGTGTAGAAATAATCGGATCAAGTTTTTGAACAAGAAAGGCAATGTTGTAAAAGGAATTCGCGTCAGAGATTTATATGTCATGGAGGAAATCAAGATGTTTCCTCCGCTTCAGCTCCTAATGTGATAAATGCTCTCAGAGCCACGCTTTATTTTTAATATAAATATATGATATCCAATAAAATCCCTTTCTTCCCTATATCTTTCAAACGCTAAGCTATAATAAATTCAATTTTTTTTTTTTTTTTTTTTTTTTTTTTGGGAGGGATATGTAACTAAACTAAACTACTAAGCTCTTAAGCTTTCCAAAATTTGTACCAAGGGTGGGCATTTATCACATTACTCGCTTCCGCTTCGGAAACATCTTGATTTTAGTGGTACGCCTGATTTTTTTTTTTTGGTACGGCTCTAAAATAAATTCGGTTTGAAAATACGTCCGTTGACGGAGACGAGGATGAAAATGTGGTAACAAGCTCCAAGAGCCGCGCTTTATTTTCCTTTTATAGATAAATGATAATAATAAAATAAAAAAGTACCTTGAAACCCCCTTTTTCCTTCATACCTTCAAAAGTCGTAGTAAAACTCAATTTGTTGTGTAAGAATAGAAGGGGAGGGTTAAGTAACAGAGTAAATATAACATAAAATTAAATTTAAAAATAACTAATTGTGAAATTGATTTCTCAGCCAAGAAAACCAAGTTGGGTGGGTTGTTACCACATTTTCATCCTCGTCTCCGTCAACGGACGTATTTTCAAACCGAATTTATTTTAGAGCCGTACCAAAAAAATTAAACCGTACCAAAAAAAAAAATCAGGCGTACCAATTAAGACCTTTTTTTTTTTATAAGGAGCCGGAGCTCAAGTTTATTAAAGTAACAAAAAAAAGAGGGTGTTACGAAATGTTTTTGGGTTTTTAACTTTTTTGATGTTTTTGGGAAGTTTAAGTTTTTCTTTTTTCTTTTTTAGTATATATGAAGGTTATTTGGGTTGTATGTGTTGTTCAGAACTGAATGTTAGGTAGAGGAACATGAGACATTCCATGTTGTACTAGGTGTTCGTCAAATGATTTCTGAATGAGTGTACAGGAAGCAGTAATTACTCGAGAAGGAAGAAAAGGGACAGAGTCAAAAATCAGAGACCAATGAGCACGCCAAATGGCCAAAAGAGTATGACCAAAGACTACAGCAGGTTGACAATCAAGTACACCAGATGTAAGGGTAGGAAACTTGAACAGAGTCAGAGCTGAGAGGACAGCAGAAGGAGTAAAAGTGGAAGTTGTAAAGAATTTTAACCAAATTGCTTGCCAGACAGCTATTTTCAAAGGACAGTGCAAAAAGAAATGCAAAAAGTCTTCATGCAACCCACAAAGTTCGCATCCGGCATAGGGAAAGAAGTTGGGGCAGATACGATTTAGGAAGCTCTTGAAAGGAAGTTTTTGATGTAACAGCCGATACCAGACATTACGACTTTGATGAAGCAAAGGAAATGACCAGAAAGCAGACCATTTGACAGGTAGCAAGTTATTTGGTAACTTGATTAGTTTTTTGCTAAAGGTGCAACTATGTCGATATAGTTTAGTCGAGAGAGCACGTGTCGGGCCTTCCTGTTGCAGTGGCAGAGACTCCAAAAATGGTGTTGCATCAACATCCTGGTGCTGAACTGGAATAAAAGGAGGCGATGCAAGATGAGAAAAACGGTCTGGGATGAACGCACGAACGAAAAATGGATGCAGCACTATAGAGCCATTGTGAACTAATGTAAGAATACGCTTGGCCAAGATGGGATGCTGAGAAAGTTCTGTTAAAGCTTTGGGTCGAAGGACATGTGATATAGGATCAATTGCATATGATATACCAGCCAGCAAGCGATTAATTGATCGGGAGATAGTTAAACCATCAGTATTTGTATAAATGGAAGCCACGGGTAGGCGGACACACGTCTCGGGATTGACAACCACATCTCGGTAATTCTTGGGAAGGAGATCCATACTCTTGAAGAGAAGAGAGAAAACAACATCAAGACGTCGCGTGGAAGAAGGTCGGAGATCCGGAAAGAGGAACGACAGTCTGAAATCTGCGTATTCATACCGTTGACCATTATTGCGAGCATTGTTGGAATGCCTGGTTTCAAGATGGTAGAGGAAAAAATCCATGAGACGCGGAAGAACGATTGAATTGCGAATGGCAGCTGAGGACCAAACCGGAGAAAACGGCCAAAATGGGGATCCTGCCATGAGAGGCATAAGCCAACGAAGTTGGAGTGCTCCCTGCTGAATATTAGGATCAAGAACGCCTAGGCCACTTTTCGACCGCCGTAAACACATAGTTGACAAGTTGATCTTCGGGAACATTCGGTACGTGAGAAACGAAGACATGATCGACTTTAGCTTATCAAAGAATGCAATAGGTGCAGAGACAAGACGAAGTACGTGCCATAATTTGGAGAGGATAAGCGTGTTAAGGATGGTAACCCTTCCTCTAACGGAAAGAGAC
This sequence comes from Rhizopus arrhizus, assembly GCA_024220505.1. Classification (NCBI taxonomy): domain Eukaryota; kingdom Fungi; phylum Mucoromycota; class Mucoromycetes; order Mucorales; family Rhizopodaceae; genus Rhizopus; species Rhizopus arrhizus. Next base: position 208,714 of record JAKZZE010000021.1, read on the forward strand.
CGCTGAGAGTGCATATTACAAGCCAAACGGATCTTGAAAAGGAGCTTTTCCAAGAAACTATTGCGTTGTGAGATATTGGTGCTGAGAGGAAAGCCAAGATATACAAGCGGTTCAAGAGAACGGTTGTCATGCCAATGAGATATCCCATGAGACAACAGCGGGGCTCGCCAGGTGTTGAGATAGAAGGCAGAAGAACCCGACAATGACATTGCTTGAGTTTTGTGGTAGTTTACCTTGGCATTAGATGCATGAGAGTAAGTTGTAAGATGAGCCTGTAGCACAGCAAGATCAGAGGGATCACGAAGTATACAAACAACATCATCAGCATATGCCATAAGCTTTACATTCTGTAGATTCGAATCCTCCGGATGAGATATTGAGGAGCGAGGTAACGAGTATCCAAAAAGTTGAGGATCAGCCATAAGTCGTCGTAAAAACGGTTCAAAAGCCAGGTTGAAAAGAATGGGAGAGAGCGGATCTCCTTGGCGAAGTCCTCTTCGTTGGCTCACCGGTAGAGACAAATGACCATTGATATTAAGCCTGAGTTCAGTATTGAAGAAAAGACCCATGACGCTATCAACAATTCCATCAGGGAATCCAAACCGAACAAGCACCTGTCGTAAGTACTCTGGATGTATTATATCATATGCTTTCTCTTGGTCTAAAAAGAGGGCAATAGCAGATGAGTGCGACGATTGAGCATGATCCATGAGTAAGCGCATTAAGAGGCCATTGTCAGCGATAAATCGGTTGCGAACAAAACCAGTTTGGTACAGAGAGACAAGTTTGGAAGCGCATCGAATCATCCGTGAGTTGATAATTCTTGTGAAGACTTTTGCATCCGCGTTTATGAGAGATATAGGCCTCCAGTTACGGAGATCTGATAAATTACCTTTCTTAGGGAGCAAAGAGACACATGTATCATTCCAAGATTCTGGGAAAGAGCCACAAGACAAAGCATTGTTATAAACAGCTAAAACAATTTCTCAACAATCAGGATGTGAGACAATTAACTTGAGAATTTCATATAGGATACCATCCGTGCCTGGACTATTCTTGGGAGGACTGTTGGATACCCCAATGAGTATATCATCGAACGTGATAGGAGATTGAAGTCTCGTTTGATCTAATGAGGACAGATGCAACTCGGGTGGTAGGGACTTAAGGAGTTCATCAATAGCATTCTGATCGATGGATTCAGGAGAGTATAGGTCAGAGTAAAATGTAGTTGTCGCATCTAGCATATCCTCGACCGAAGAGCACAGAACGTTAGTAGTGGGGTGAATCAATGATGGTACGAGTTGTTTGGCGGCGCGTGTGGCTATAGTCTTTTTCAGATATCCAGCAGAAAGTTCACCGAGTTCACGCCAACGGATACCCGAGCGCAATGCCAGAGTTTCTACACGATAGCGTTGGAAAGAATCCAACTGACGTTCCACAACACGAAGCAAAGGTAAATTTTCGGAACTCTGATCAGGATTACGGCGAATATTGGACATGATGTGTCGACGTCGATGCTGCAGTCGTTTCTCAGCCTGAGCCATATCAAAAGCAACTCTTCGGGAGTGTGCTTTTGCGGTTTTTTGTGTAATTGACTTGAGTTCTTGCCACTTCAAAGCAACATCCAAATCAGGAGCGAATTTTGCAACAGTATCTGAAATTGTCTTTTCAAGTTTTTCACAAAATGCTGAGACCTTAGCCAAACGAGGATGAGCGCGCCATAGACCTTTGCCGATTTGAGAACCTTGAGAAGGAACGGAAGCTGTGAGGTGAAAAACTGATGTCAATAGAAAGTGATCAGACCACGCGGGGATGATATAGGTTACAGATCCACGACTTCGTTGGGAGTTCAAATCACAAGAAGCAAAGATGTAATCAATGCATGATTGTGAATTTCCTCGATGAAAAGTTGGTTGAGCGACACATCCATGATCAGTAATACAGTCTACAAAAAATTGAGAAATATACTGACGCCAAACAACAGGAGCACGAGGTGTTGTTGTGGTTGTGGATGATGAGTAATTAAAGTCGCCTAAAAGAATGTAGCGATTGGGACATAATGGCAATAATCCAGATGCTTCATTCACAAGGTTTGAGAAGAATGGATAACGAACCGATGATGATGCAGGAGCATATATTACTGTGACCGTAACAGGTTCAAAAGCATTGTTGGAGTGTGTGACTGTGGTAGATATAAGGCGTCCACAAATGCTGATGGAAGAGTTACTGAAAGAAAGCGACGAAGAGAGATTGACTAGACCACAGTGTTCAGACCAAATACTATCAACAGCTTGGAATTGGGAGTGGAAAAGATCTTGAAGATGAGGCGATTTCGCATGAGTTTCTTGAAGTGCAATGATATCTAGAGAATGAGTTCTAATATATCGGATGAAAGAACTACGAATTGACGGATCAACTGTTTTTGGAAGGCCACGGCAGTTGATGGTAGCAATTCTTAGAGGAGTAGTCCGGTTTAAATTAGAAGTAATCGGGGTCGGAAGAGCTAAGGAATTAGATTCCGAACTAGAAAAGTAAGCAGTGCGATTATTATTATTATTATGTTCTATATTCATAATTTTCATAATAATAAATTGTTGGGTTGTGTAGCATCGCCAGAAGAAACAACATCCATAGCGGTGGTTGTATCTTCGACGGGGTCTCCTTCTTCAGTAGACAGCATATCTGCATCTTCAGCGTTTGTACTGTCAGTTGATGTCTCCATCATTTGCTTCTGTGAATTTTTCGACTCGTTGAGCTGTGCCATGTATTCTTCGTGCTTGTCGCATTGCTTGGAAGATTTACGGACGTGCCCTTCTTTAAAACAATGCTTGCATACCAAGGCTTTAGTTGTCTTTGCTAGGAAGTTGGAACTGCCCGACCAGGAAGAATTATCGGCTGTGGTCTGTTGCGATGTCATTGAACGGGTTTGACGAGTGATGATTCCAGATTTCTTGATCGAATTTCCAGCCTTAGAGACAATAGGATCGACAGCAGTCGTTTGTAGACCCTTTGAATTTGGGGAAGTGGGTGTGTTCACACCAGTGGTTGATTGCGAGGCCAAAATGGACTCTTGAGTATCGTCAAGAATGGGGAGAGCTACAGAAACTACTGGAGCATGAGATTGGTCATTAGGAGAATCTACTGGTGGTACAGCAGCGACCTTATTAGCCGATTCAGCGGAGTGGGAGACTTGAACTGGAGTTTTTCGCAGTTTCTTGTTAGGGGCATGGCCGTCGGTAGCAGCAGAATTCTTACGGGAGCAAATACGAGCGACATGTCCCAACGTATTACAATCATAACACATAGTTGAGCGGTATCTCTCGGGGCATCGGTCTATGACATGAGTATCTTGGTGACAATAACGGCAGTAAGAACCCATATTAGCCCAAGTGGCGTAAACTGTTACGGCATCGGAAGAAGAAGACGATTGTGTACCAGTTTTGGCTGATAAACGGGCATACTGCCAATGAAGAGAATGAGATATAGTCCTGTGGTTTTCGCCGGCTGTGGAAGAAGAGTCTAGCTCCAAAACAGCGTACCCTCTGCCAGTGAAGTTTCCTGATATTCCACTGACCATACCGCAATCAATAACAGAGCCAAAATTAGACAAATTCGCTATCATATCAGCACGGAGTTCTAGAGCTCCTCCATTAGCTCGTCCGTATTGGTGTGGTAATCCTGAAAGAGATATCTTCAAAATCTCAGCATCGATCGAGAGAGAATAGAACACCTGAAAGTGGGTGTCAAATGACTTAAGCTTTGCACCTTCTGAACATAATTTAGTTGCCATTTCAGGAGACACAACAAATTCAGCAAAACGACGATGACCGTCAACACGAAGTTTTTCCTCTAAACCCCATAGGTGCTCACGGTGTTTACACAGGGTTGTAAATTCGTCATAAAAAACTGTGGGATTGTCGACATGTGTGATGTCAACCAAAATGGAATCAGGCATAGTGCCTTTCAGGAACCGCTTATTAGTGTCTGTTAGGAAAGACGACTAAGACTCCTCGTTCGTTTCAGAGGTGTTAATAATAGACAGTTTGTTATAGTTAGTGTTGCGAACAACATTAGCCCAAGATCTAGTTGCAAGATTATTGCTAGAGGATTTCAGTCCTCGACTTGCCTTTTTTGGCAAAATTTGATTAGGCGAAAGAACCATCGTACCAATTAAGACTAAAATCCAGTAGATATCAAGTTCTTTGAATCGCCGAAAGTTTCTTAGAAGTCCATAAAAGGCATTTATCCCGATCTCTTTTATATTTCATACATTATTGCTTTTTCATTCTTTTTTTCTTTCATTTTGTTATTTACACACATGCTGTATTCAAGAGCATTGCAGACTTCTTTAAAAAAAGCCATTAAGCAAGGTGGTCGTCGTCATTATGGTTTGCCATCTTCTGCCATTCATATGGGTACAGATCCAAGAAAAGATAAGACTGTTCAGTTGACTCCTTTAAGAGGTGTTAATATTCTTCATGATCCTCTTCTCTCAAAAGGTAACAAAATGTGTATATAAAAAAAGAGTAATTTTAATTTTCCTTTTTCTATTTTCAGGTACTGCTTTTAGCCTTGCCGAAAGAGAAAGATTATCTATTCGTGGTTTAGTACCACCTCGTTGTCAAGAAATGGATAAACAATTACTTCGAATCAAAAGAAATTTGGATGCATTAGAAACACCTATTGCTAAATTTGTCTTTTTAACTGCTCTTCAAGATAGAAACGAAACCTTGTTTTACAAGTTATTAATCACTTATCTTGAGGAATTAGCAAGTATCATTTATACACCCACAGGTAATTTTAGAGATTATTATAATACGATAGCACTCACAAAGGGAAATATAGTGGGCCAAGCTTGTTTATTATCCCATTCTATCTATCGTCGTTCTCGTGGTATGTATTTTTCTTCTCAGGATAGAGGTGATATGTCAGCCATGGTCCATAATTGGCCTCATGACGAAGTCGATGTTATCGTTGTTACAGATGGCTCTCGTGTCTTGGGTTTGGGTGATTTAGGTGCCAATGGTATGCAGATTCCTATCGGTAAACTCAGTTTGGTAAGTGATAGATTTATACAATTGGTCTGTGCCATCAATGCTCTATTTAGTACGTTGCTGCGGGTGGTATTAGACCACGTTCTGTCTTGCCTGTCGTTTTAGATGTTGGTACAAACAATGAATCATTATTACATGATCCTCTTTATCTTGGTATGGGCCACCCTAGATTGGATGGTGAAGAGTATTATTCACTTGTAGATGAATGGGTGACTGCTGTTCACAGTAGATGGCCAAGTAAGTCGTTGTACATACAAAACTTGACTTTTTCTGACTTTTTCTTGTATAGATGCACTTATTCAATTTGAAGATTTCAAGTATCCTCATGCATATAACTTGCTAAACAAATGTAAGAAAAAATTACAAAGAAAAAAAAAAAAAGAAATGTTAACAGAAATGTATTTTAGATCAAAATAAAGTGACATGTTTCAATGATGATATTCAATCCACCTCTGCCATCACCTTGGCTGGTCTTCTTGCTTCATTAAAGGCTCGTGGTCTTTCTCAAGACAGTCTCTCAGAAGAGCGCATCATCTGTGTTGGCGCAGGTTCAGCTGGTGTCGGTGTCTGTGAAGGTATTATTGATGCTATGGTCTCTCAGGGTAAAGTCAGATCGCGTGAGGAAGCCTATTCCCGTATTTGGATGTTGGATCAATACGGTCTTCTTGGTAACCCTTCCTTGGCTACCGATAATACAGCATCCACCATCAATATAGGCGAAAGAACAACTGGATTGGATGAGCGTCAACGATGCTATGTTAAATCAGATTTACCTGACCGTCTTAGTCTTGAGGAAGTCGTTGAACGTGTCAAGCCTACCGCTATTCTTGGATTGACTGGTGTTCCTGGTGTGTTTAGTGAACAGGCAATTCGTACCATGGCCAAATACCAAGAAAAACCCATCGTTTTCCCTCTCTCTAACCCTGATACCCGAGCTGAATGTACCGCCGAACAAGCTTTCCAGTGGACTGAGGGACGTGCAATTTTTGCCTCTGGTAGCCCCTTTGCAGATGTCATGCTTCCTAATGGAAAGATCGGTAGAACAAATCAATGTAATAACTCTTACAGTTTCCCTGGTCTTGGTCTTGGTATCACTGTCTCTAGAGCTAATCGAGTGACGCCTAGCATGTTTTTGGAAACAGCTAAAACTATTGCAGATATGGCTAGTCCTGCACAACTTAAGGAAGGTATCTTGTTCCCCGGTGTTAGTCATCTTCGAGAGGTTGCCAAGACAGTCGGAACTCGTGTATGTGAGGTTGCTTATGAAGAAAATGTAGCCACAGCCGTCTTGAAAGAGGGTGAGTTGTTGAGCGAAGTAGTGCAAAGCTCGATGTTTGAACCTGAATATGTTCCTTTGGTTCATATTCCTCATATTCATTAGACTTTATTTATTTTCTATTATAAACTTTTAAAACAATATACACACAATATTTCATAATGTTTTGCAGCTCATATGATTACAAAAACACGATATACAAGTTTAATATAACATTTAAAAATGACATAGTTTAAAATAGTAAGGCAGATCAGGAAAATTATATACGTTATATACACATGTATACTGCTTGGTTTTCTCTCACTTTTTTTCTGCTAATTTTCATTTCAAAGACATGTAAAAATTGTTTTTCTCCATATTTTGATTTTTTTATTAATCCGTTTTATCTTTTCCTTTTCCTTTCTCTTGTTTAGCCTTCTTTTCTGGTTCATCCACATCATCTTGCTCATTTTTACGTTTTGTTGCGGTTGAGGCACTGGCTGTTGGTACCTCACTATCTGTTGTAACAGTAATGTTTGTTCTAAGGGGCTGTTGCTGTGTATCTGCACGCATGGTTCGGACCGCGCCTGATCTTGGTCTCCTTGAGTCAACATCAACCGTAGCAAGAACAGAACCCATAAAATGATTAATCAAGCTCATTCCTTGTACAATTCTCGAAACGAATAACACTTGTCTATTGATATCACGCTAATACACAAACCTTTAATAAATTTACATGTATAACCTACACAAACTTACATCATTTTCAGTTGGCGCTTCTCTCATCCTTTGAGCTACGTCTCTCATTCTGGGTATTGTCTCTGCAACCAAATCCGCTAATTCATCCAAAGCTGCGCCTACTTGTGTTAGCTGACTGCCTCCACTATTTCTTAATCGATTTCTTATTTCTTGTAATTGCTCAGTTGTTGAACTGACGCCTAGAGTAGAAGTAATATCTATAAACAAGCTCAGCAAAGGCTCTTTGCTGCAAATTTTCCTACCTTCATTTGAAGATTCATTCAACATGGTTCTAACATTTCTCATTGAGGCTAAAGTTCTTGCTAATCTTACTTCAACACTTGGCTATGAAAACATTGTTAAATAAACCAAGACTATATATAAATTGCTACTTTACTGGAAATCCTAATGTTGAAGAAGCAAGTGAAGGACGTTGCTCACCAGGAGAACCTCTTTGACCAAAACTAAATGAAAAAGGAGATCTAAGAAGGCTTGATAAACTGGTTGTAGTAGATCTATTTGTTGTTGACGATGTCTAAAAATATTAAACTATTGAGTATCAACACTTTTCCTTCTCCTTAATTTCCCCTTTTTCTTACGTTATTTGAAGGAGTATCCGTTATTGGCTGTTGCTGTGTTGGTGAATTTCTAGCTCTGTTACTTGATGTTAAGCCATTAAGTACTGAGGATATTAACTAAGTGCGCAGTTGTTTCATAATTAGTCTTCATTTTAAATCATATACAAGGGAAATGGCTTACAGAATTATTGTCACCAAGTTCGCCTAAAGTCGAGTCGAGCGTTATAAAAGCATATCCTTCCATCATTGGGAAACGACCAGGTGTATATGGGAAAGGACGGCCTCTGGCATTACGAGCATTGGCTGCTGCAGTAGTTGGATCATCTATTATGTATGTAAGTCTAAAAGACCTTTCAGTAAGAAAAGAAAGAAAGAAAAAGCTTTTACCATTCAAAGGATTATGAGGAGCATCTGCTGGTCTAATGACAAGATGAACAACCTTTCCATTATCCAAATTAGCTATATACAGAGAATGGGTCAGTTTTTACAATTTTTTTTTTTTTTTCATTTTGTATTCTACCATAGTCAGTCAAGTTTTTGTCATCTTTAAGAACCCTTCCTTGAAATATTAAACGTTGTCTGTTGCATTCGACATCACAAGCAATTTGAATCTCATGTTTCAGTTGTAAAACTGAAGCATTACGAGGTAATGTAACTGAAGTTGTACGTTGCTCTAAAGACTTTATTTGTAAAGCAATCTTTTCAATGCCAATATCTGATGGTTGATTATCGATTGCGTTGTTGCTCATCCGAGTTTTTAAAGGGAAGAAAAAGGTATTGAAAGAAGAAGAGAGCGGACGTTTCCTAAAATACTAGAATTTCGAACAAAAGTTACAATTCAACCGGAGTCGCAGGACATTCTGCCCAATAAAAGGATAAATTTTGATTAAACGCGTTTCCTATTTGCGCATATCATTGTAGTCAGCGTAATGTATAAAAGGAAATACCAATACCTGATAGATGATACTGAGCACTATAAACAGGACATTGTTGGCAATAAATAATTGATTTACTATAAAAACATGAAAAGGTAAAGGATTATGATATTTTTACAATTCCTTTTTTCTTTTGGCAACAGCACGATTGAACAATACATAACGAGACATAATATTCATCATGCTCACAATCGATAACAGACTCTGATAGCTTTATGGATTTTATTAAAGTAAAAAGATAAAAAAAAAAAAAACTATTTGGTTGCTACAAACGAATGAATTAGTTAAAAAAAAAAAAAAAAACTTTATATCAACATTTATTACAGTGTCACTTACCACTGCTACTTGATTTTAGTTTTGAATTTAAAAGACCAAGCGATTGGTTAAATCAAATAATAGTAATATGGTATTCACTGAAGATAAACAAAAGAATCAATTAAATTACCCCATATCTTCTCTATTCCTTCTGCTTTCTCTGGATCATATCCTGCTCAGTAATCGACTGTGACCGATCATGATGATAACTAATCTATATCCTTATACTCTTGAACTTTTCAAACCACACTGGTTTAACCGGCTTAAAATGGTGCCTGTGGTGCTTGTAAAAGGTTTTAGTGTATGTTTATTTTATTTTTCATGCAAGCTGGGTGAGCCTTGTCCCACCAGACTTTTTTATGCGACAAAGAAAGGTAAAAAGAAAAGTGATTGTTTCAAATAAAGAAAAAGTGAGAAGGGGTGCGAGATGTTTATTTGGCTTGTTTAAAATGGATGGACTTGTGATCTCTACCAATACAAAACATCTGACGACGATGGTACCTTGGTTGTTGATGTTGTTGTTGTGTCATTTGTATTCGAATCAAACGAGTTACTAGGATGTATAGATGTAGGTGATGACATGTAAATGGGTGTGGTTGAAGAAGTAGTGTTGTCTAAGAAGCCTAACAAGACACTTTTAGAAGGCGAACTTGGTAGATCTAAAGATAGACTATTACTCAACAAGGACCGAGATTTGATCTCTGACTTGCTTGTGGATCCCATCATAAAGGGGGGTGAAGAAGAGGAAGAGGAAGTGATGGGTGAGGTCAGATCGTCGTTATTTGAAAGAAATAAAGAAGTGATTTGATTGCTGTTGTTGTTATTATTGGTATTGTTTTGAGAATTGAGATTACCAAAGTAAGCATTCCACTCATTCGTATCAAGCGAAGTAGGCATCCCCCAGAATGCGGTTGCCAAGGTATCCATCGGAGTCTGCTCAACACTGTGAGTTGGAATGATGTCTGGAGCGGCAAAGGGATCCATGGTGGATGTGCTGTTTAAGAATGAAGATTTTTCAGATGATGAAGATGGATAGGGGTCATTCGGTGTCGAGAGTGGAGGAGATCGATGTTGGCCACGAACAGATGAGATGGGCATTTGTGAAGAGGAGCTAAAAAGAGGAAGGTCAATGAATTCCTCTGGCTTTTTCGATTTGTCCTCATCCCACTCTTTGCTGGTACTCAACTCGTTTGACTTTACTTCCATATCTTCCTTGTTGTTCTCTGGTGAATTGGGTACCGCAATAGCAGGTGGTGGCGTTGGCTTGCTTTCTTTCTTCGGCACATATTCGTTACTTTCCAACTTGATATCTCTTAAACCAGCCAGCTCACCCAAGATATTACAGCATCGAGCAGCATTTAACCAAGTCATCTCTAATTCATCCAATGCTCTCATGATTTTGTTGATATTGATCTTGGCTTCAAAGGCGTCATAAGGGTCGCCAAAGGAGGCTGTCTTTATGAAAATGATGCCGGCTGTGAATACGAAATAAACTGCAAAGTTGTAAACACATCGCAAGTGATTTTCATCCAACATGATGTTGACAATATCCAGTATTGATAAAGCGGCCGACAGACATATCTTGTAGCATGGTTGTGACACGAGAGGTTTAGCCTGGACTGGACCAGGCATGAAGGATCGGTGAAGGAGGATGACGGTGGTATAATAGATCAAGTGTAGCTGACAGATGGGTGCGGGTGGGTCGGGTCCCTTTTCCCCTATCTGTGTGTTGGGTAGCTTGTACTGTAAAGAAAGGGGCAATTTGGTATGCCACTGCGTTAGTTGTCGACTGAGTGTGGTCAATATCTGGTCGGCATGCTGGGAAGAGGCATTGAACTTTGATTTTGCATAATATATATTTTTCAATACGTGTCCAAGGATATCACATACTTTAATGCTTTCGATAAAGGCCTCAAGTAGACTAGCAGGTGGTCGAGAAGGATCCTTGGTAGACACGATAGGTTCATCGTCATCGACAGAAGGAAAAGGTGCATCGCAATCTTTTTCTTCAAAATTGGATGATCTTCCATAGATTGCGCTTGTTAATCGATCCACAATAAAGCAGCACCAAAACACTCGTTTCCTCCTTTCTCTTTCTGCAGGCAGAATATTCCAGTGATCACAATTACGATTCAAACCCAAATCTTGTGCCATTCGAAAAGCCTAAGGAAGATGACAGGTTTATTTTAATTTTATTTATATTCTCATTCTTTTTCTGTTTACCATGCCACTGTATAGCCAAGCTCTTGCAGCCTTCATTGCTCCCATCTGATGACTTGCTAGTAACAAGAGAGCTTGAACTGTTGATATCTTGGGAGTATCATAATAGTCGTCTAGTAAACATCGAGCTCTTTCAAAAAAGACATCTCCAGCAGTATCAGGCGAGGTAGGATCTGATCTCACACGGATATCGGTACTGACCCTTGAAGCAATCGCATAAATTGCGTTAAGCAAAAGAGGAGAAATAGGTGCTAGTGGGTTATTTGGACAGCCAATGCGTCTTTTGTAAAACATGGGAAGGACAGGATAGAAATGAGTGAGATAGAGTGATATCAAATGTTCAGACAAATCATTGGGTGGTAATTCAAATGGGTCTACAGGGTATTTCCTTTTGCCGCTCTTGGTCTTTTTATGGTGATAACCTGAAAAGTGGAATGCACCATTTTGATATGTTCTGCTGTTGGATAACAGATAGAATCCAGAGGACTTTCCAAGATATCTGACTTGTCCATTCTCGTCCATGGTCAGCTGACCAGCCGCTCCATCCTCTCCACCTTCTTCTTCCTCGGTTGGTGTCTCTGGCAAGTCACTGTGACTCAATGTAGGGCTTTGTATTAAAGGAGAACTACCTGATGTTTTATGTTCTACTGTATCCTTTTGTTTTGTACGCTGCCTTCTTCGTTGAGGTCTTGTATTGATCTGTTCACCAAAGGATGTTTCTAACGGAGATTGTAATTCTTGAAGTATCTCTTTCAACTTTGGATCATCCTTGTCTTTATTTTCAGAAATTGAATTCAAATAACCTTCTAACTTTTGTAATCTATTCTCAATTGCTTCGATATATCCTTTTGGTGGTCCTCTCTAATTCATATTTTATGATTCTGTTTATTTAGTCTTTCTTCTTATAAATGATGCCTATACTCACTTTCTTGGTTGTATCTTTATAAGTACATTCTAGATTGAGTGATTGACAATTATTACATACAGGCAATTCACCATCACATTTAATTTTCTTTTTTCTACACAAATCACTATATAAATTCAAAGTTTTAAATTCAATGTAAAATTTCTTTTCTTATTTTTATTACCATGCACGGCTTACTCTTTGTCTTTTAGCTAAAGCAGCTTCATCATTGCTAAGCGACATTTTTTTATTTATTTTTTTGATTTTAAATAATAATAAAAAATTATAAAAGATAAAAAGAAAGAAAAAAAAAGATAAAAATGACAATAATAAAAATAAAAAAAAAAAACTTTTGACTCATCGAAAGCAATCTTGAGCGGGATTTTTAACAAATAAAAAAAATTGCTTAGGAACCTTGGAGGTAAGACTAAAAATAGTTAGAGAGAACAGTACATTAGATTTCCTGTTATGGTGAAATGATTTTTTTTTATTCTTGCTTTATTGTTCTTAACTGTAACTTGTCAAATTCACTCGATGGGTTCTCAGGCCTTGTCTTTCACGGTAGAAAAGGATGAGATAAACCAGTCGAATACATGTTCACTTTAAAAAAGCATTCTAAAAGATAATTACTTGAAACAATCGTTTGTCTTTTGATCATATCAGCATTTCAATTCACTAGAAAGTTAAATTTGAAGCGATAATATGTTCAAGCACTAGACTATGAGTTGAATAAAAGGACACCACTCGGTGGGTGAGTACATGTTTCACATTCAGGGACAAAATTGCTGAAAATTGCTAATTTGAATAACAGTCTAAAAGGCTGTGTATCAAGCTTTTTTTTTATATGCCTTCTATGACATCAGATACTGATCCTTGGTTACTGTATCATGTTTATTATTATTGTATCTTGTAAGGATTCAATTTATTTATTTTTTATATGCCGAATCTAGAACTTGAAGCCATACAGTGTTCATGACGGATGAAAGGAGAGAAAAAAGAATGATATAATTTATGTGACAGTAAATTGAAAAGCATAAATAACGCACTTGTCGTTCGTGGAATACAGTTTGAAAACATCTTTTTTCTTTCCTTAAAAAAAAGACATCTTTACTGACAACAGCTTATTAGAATATAAAATGACCTTGAGCATATCAAAGGGATTCTCATCTTCTTTTATTAAATGTAGAAAAGGAAGATGAAAAAGATGACTAAGAGGGATTGATGTTACAGTGTTTTATGAATTAGATAAAGCAATTTGACATGATGCCTTTGTCCGTTTTTGTTGATAACAAAAAAGAAGGGGCCCGTCCTTTGAGCCCATGCTGTGTATTACCTTATTGTCTGACTCAATCCTATTTTGAATCATGTCTCTCCATTTTTACTTGACAACAAACTTATTGTTGCTTTCGTAAAGGTCTATCAAGTACATTGTGAACCTCTACATGAACAACAAAAAGTTGTAATAATTCGAATGTTTTGTATGTTTTAATTTCACCAAATGAGTCCTATTCCGCGACATCCTTAGATCTACTGTTGATGAATGTCTACTGCTACCAAGGTAACCAACCACATCCAAACCTAAGCATATCAATGCCGTTTCCATAGTTTCACCATTTGAAATGTGATCTCTATTGATCCAAACCTTCATTCATATTATCACTGTCGTAAAAGAGGTCTATGGTTCACAACAAAAAAAAGGCTGAATTCTATTTAGAGCAAGTAAGAACCACAGAGGTTACAAGACGATAATATCCTAAAGTGTAATACCATATCAAAGCCATATATGGAATTTCAAAAAAGGCTTTTGAGCAACTTGTCTCCATAACCTGATTCGTTTTCTTTCAATGATTGAATCTTATTCTTTGCAGTGAAATTTTGAATAGCCTAAATAGATTGGTAAAAAAAAATAAAAATAAAAACTTTTCAAACTTTATAAAGCCTGTTGTTTTGGTTTTAGAATCAAGAGATTGAGTGACTTGATTCAGCCTTGATCTTCTTCCCGATTAGGAAGATACTTTATGAACTCTTGTATGATTTTTTTTTCTTCTTTTATTCTTATTGTTGGCTATGTGCTTACCAATGTTAAAGACCAGTTGAAGGGTAGTTTTTAACTTTTGTATTCAATCAATACCATTCAATGTCTCTTTGGATAAATTAGACACAAGTCTTATTTACCAGACACTCTCACTGTTTTATATCCTTGGTTTAATCAATCATTTTCTTGTGGTTTCCTTGTAAGTACCGCAGTAGATCTTCAAATGTAAAGTAAATAGCATATGAACTGAGATTAAAGTATGCATATATTCAAATGTAGAATATAGGTGCTATAATTTTCAGAATTACTGATTCTCACCTACTTTAAACTTTTTGTGTTGTCAAAACATGGAAAACACCAAAGGATTCACTTATCATCCTTGGACAGATGATTAGAAACCAGAGAAAGAAAGAAATGTTTACTAAACAGTGTTTTAAATAAAAAAAAACAAAAGACTAAAATACATGTACACTTGCTTCTATAAAAATATCTTATTTCTTTCCGATATTCAAATGAAAGACTCCTAAGGACATACTGCTTTAGAATACAGTAAAATACCAATCCTAATGCTGGATGTTTGAATACGCCTGTAAAAAGCATGAAGCACAGTTTGATAATGTAGCCCTCTTTTAACTTTAGCCTTTTTTTTTTTCCCTTTGTGTAATGCTGAGTTCTTTATGATTATGCGAATATGAAAGGTGTTGTGTCATTATCAATACACTATGTCACTGAAATATATTATAATATCTCAACCTATCCTTCAGTCTCAATCTTTTCTCTCTGAATTGTGTGCAAGTAAAGAAACCAGCTTTTATAAAGTAAAGCGCAGTCTTTTTTTATTTTTTCTTGCTTGCATCATCAAATGATCTTCATTTAATCACAAGCTGATATTATATTCAAATGCCGACCGTACAGTCAAATCTAGAAATGTACTGCGGAACCAAGTCATGAATATCCAAAAAAGGTAATTCTTTGACCTTTTTTTACATTTCCTCTCCCTTTCTTTTTTTTTTTTCTTTCTTTCTTTCTTTGCTGCGTAACAACAGTTTGGCTTTTTTTTTCTTTACTTGGATAATATAAATAATTCACCCAAAAAAAAAGAAGAAAAGAAGAAAAAAAAAAAAAAAAAAAAAAAAGAAAAAAAGAAAACACCTAAAAAAAAAACTTGCAAGGCAATTGTAGAAAGAATCAAAACCATTTTTATTATTATCAACAACTCTATAACTTTTATATTTTAAACCAAAAAAAAAAAACTTTTCTTTTATACTATTTAACATGATCTTCTTCCTTTCTTTCTACTAGATTCATTTCTCACCTTCTTTTTTTTTTTTTTCTCTCTTCCTTCTTTCCTTTCTTTTTTTTTGTATTGTCTTTTAAAAAAAAAAGAAAACACCACCCCCTCTTTTTTTTTTTTATTGTTAAAATTCACAAATGATTACTATTCAACTTTCCCAGCAACAACAACAATCTACTACGACTACTACTACTATTACTGCGGAAAATGCTGTATTATTTAATAACAATGCGGATTGTCAACCAGAAGAACGCCCTTGTGAGAAATACCTTCAATTCATGGATTCATCTCGTCAAGAACGCACTTTTATGATTGAAAAATTAGTCGGTAAGCATTATGCAGATTTAAAAAACAGGTAGACTAAAAACAAGATTTAATTAGAAACCTTTGCGAACGTGATTGATTCTATTTGGCACCCAAAATATTTTGAAAACCAAAAGGTCATACCAACTCGTGGATTTATAAACGAAATACTCAAACGATCCAAAGCAACTTATTCTACTGTGCAAATCAGTTTATTTTACATCTTTCGAGTCAAAAAAGCAGTTCAATACAAACTACATCAACATTCTCAAAAAAAAATCAGTGAGCCAAGCAACAGTTTGGATGACTTGATGTGCTGCGGAAGACGCATGTTTCTTGCTTCTCTGATGCTTGCTTCAAAATATCTTTTTGATAAAAATTATCAAAACAAGGCCTGGGCACAAATCACTGGACTTGGCATTCAAGAGATTAATGCTGCAGAGATGGCATTCTTGTCACTGATTGATTATCGACTTCATGTGTCAAAGCCTACGTTTGATAAATGGTACACACAGTTGCATGGACATATCCAAAGAGGTTTTCAAAAAAGTAAAGAATCACCTACTGTCCTATCACAGCCCAAGCCTCTTTTATCTAAAGTCACTGCTGTACATCAAAAGACGAATGAATTTCAAAGGATAGATTCTGCTGTATCTATCATGTCACCACCTCCTCAACAGGATGAAGAGTTGGTATCAAAAAAGAGACGATGGAATGAACAAGACTTCTTTTCCTCTAAACGTGTGTGTCAATAGCACTGTTTCTTCCTCAAAAAAAAAAAAAAATAAATAAAAAAAAAAAAAAAAACTACGCACATCATCTCCTTCCTTTTTCAATCAACATTTATTAAATGTCTTTAAACAGAAACATTACGAACGACATCATCAATAGCCTTTGCAAAGTACTCGACGTTCTTTGATGAAAGACCAGCCATGGACACACGACCATTGTCTGTGAGGTAAATAGAATATTTTTCCTTGAGGACCTTGACTTGAGGGGCCTTGAGACCGGTGAAGGAAAACATGCCGATCTGGTCAGTGATGTGGTGCCAGGTACCAGGAGTTTGAAGTTGTACGAGATGATCAAAGAGAGCCTTTCTCATTTCGATAATACGATGAGACATGTATTTCAAGTTTTCTTTCCACTCAGCATATAAAGCTTCATCATTCAACACAAGATCTACAATACGAGCACCATAAGCAGGTGGATTAGAGATCTCTGCACGTTGGAGTTTTTCAAATTGAGACATGACTCGTTTGGCTTCTTCAGGACTCTTGGTGACAATCGTCAGATTACCACAACGTTCGCCTATAATCAGTGAATATCAAATCTATCCACTTCTTTTTCTCTTTACCATAAAGACCAAAGTTCTTTGCAAACGATTGACAAACAAACAGTTCGAATCCTTCTTGTACAAAATAACGAACGGCCCAAGCATCCTTATCTAAATCACCAGAAGCAAAGCCTTGATAGGCACAATCAAAGAAAGGAAAATGACTCTTTTCTCTCATCACTTCCGCAATGCCCTTCCACTGTTCACGGGTAGGATCAACACCGGTAGGGTTATGTGCACAGGCATGAAGAACAAAGATGGAGCCCTCAGGGGCATCACGCATGGCCTGTAACATGCCTTCATAATCCAATCCACGCGTACCAGCATGCCAGTATGGATATTCTTCTACTTCAAAACCAACTAAACTGAAAATACTACGATGGTTTGCTATCAACAAGTTAAAACCCCATCGATTTTTATCCATCATTTTCATTACCCCAAGTAGGATTTGAAATGTAACACTTTTTGCTTTGATGATGGAACTGGGAAAGAAAGGTGGCCCCGGTATGATTGGCGCCTGTACCAGAAATGGTCTGTACGGCAGCAAATCGATTTTCTTTGATCGCAGGACTATCAGCGCCCAAGATCAATCGACTGGCGGCGTGAGTGAAGGAAGGTTGACCGGCGATGGGTTGATATTCATGGTCAAGTGTATCGTCATTAAACAAGATGGCATCAGCCTAATAAAAAGTCAAAAGTCTGTTTCTCTTTCCTTCTTTTTTCTCTTTACCTTTTTGACTACAGGAAGCACATAGGGCTTCAATTCATCCGTACGAAAAGCACCCACACCCACATTGACCTTGTTGGGATTCTTGTCAGCTTTGTATTTTGCAGTCAAGTCGAAAATGACATCAGGAGGGGCTTGAGGTACTTTATGAAAAACAGAGACTGTGAAAAGTAGGTTAATAATAATTGTTAATAGTAGACGCGTATAGAGATTAAACCTGTGGACATTGTCTTTAAATGACTTGAAAGTTGATTTTAAACGATTAAAAGGCGTCTGGGACATTCTTGTTCGTCGCGGGTTTTTTATTCTCTAAAAATAACATTCGGCAAAAAAAAAAAATTGTTACTCACTCTGCATCATCCAATCTTGTGATTTTTTTTTTGTTATTTTTTTTTGTTATTTACTTGTTTAATGAAGGAAAAAGAAATAAAATAAAAAAGGGAAAAAAGATGAGATAATTGTCTATTTCATGCTTAAGTAATAATAAATTATATATTTTTTTATTCTACATGTGAAAAAGCAATTATAAAAAAAAAAAAGCGAGTGACTCTCTGCTTGTGCATTCGTGGGAATATTTTTAAGTTGCAGCACAATATTCCTTTTTGATTCTGTTTGGCTTGGATGAATTGTGCAATAAAACAGGTTAAATTGAAAAAGAACAAATAAGAAATATAGTTTGATTCTAAAAGCAGCCTCTATTGAATATCAAGCAAATTACAAAAAAAAAAGGGGGGGCAAGAGGTTGTGTTGCCTGAGGTTATCATTGTACAATTGCTTGAAACCAGATTTATAAAACACAAGACTTTTATTACCTCAAAACAAGTTTAACAAAAAGAAACAGTGTAGCTATCAGCTCCACATGAAAAAGTAGAAGTCTGATCATCATAAGCAAAACTATAAGCATCTGGACAGGCTGATTTGATACTAGCAGCATTTGCACCTCCTTTACACGCATCAGGACTATTATAACTACCCGTACAACAATCTTCTGGTGAATTCGTAACAGAACAAGCACTCTTGCAGCCAATCACATTCCCAGTCGAGTCCTTGACAGCAAATTCATCTGGACAGCTGGGCACTGAGCACTGAGGCGAACCGCAAGAGTAACCACTGCTGGTACCACCCCCATTGGGTGAGATGGACATTTGGAGGTTAAAGCCATCGACAAGACTGATGTCATAATAATCTTGCCCATTGGATCCCTTAAACAAAAACTCGGCCAAGGTCGCAGGACTAGCCGCGCCGGCTATCCCACACTGAGTCGCGTCCTTGCCAGAGCTGCCTGAGCACTGATATCTACCCCAGACTCGACCACCCCACGTATCTGACTCACTAAAGGAACTGCTGCCGCCCGGTGGAAGATCCATGGATATCTCGGGAAGGGCTGCACTCTTGCCATTCGTGAGCACACCCACACTAACCACCTTGTCACAGTTGTTTTTCACATTGATCGTCTTACCCGCAATAGCCACAGAGACATACAAGCCTATGACAATAACAAGTTTGTGCATTTCTCTTTTTGGTTGTAGAAAAAGATCTTGCAAAAAAAAAAAAAAGAAAGAAAAAGAGCAAGGCCTCAAGGGTTATGAACATCTTTTCCCCTGTATTTTATAGCGTGAAATGAATATGCAGAATAACACATCACTTCACTGGACAATAGCAATCGTGTTTCAAAATTGACATTCAACATGATCTAAACGTCAATTTTAATCATACACAAGAATTGAAGTGAACAAATAACTTGATGAGGACTGCAACACTATTTATAAACGATGGATAAACAAGTACAATTAGCAACTATCAAAACCACTTTCTCCTTGTGCTCTTTTTCAACAAAGGCTTACACTATTAAATCAGTATTTAGAGCCCTCACTGATCCTTTGCGTTCACATCTATGCTTTTATTTTTAATCGATTCGACAATTTCTGTGACCATCCACTCTTTCTTTTTATATACATTGTTAAATGATGCCAAACAACTGCCTTTGCCTTGGTTTTTATTCAACTGAAATCATCAGCAACTACCGAAATCACTCAATTCATTTTTCTTTTACAAATAATAACCTAATGTCAAAAACCAAACGTTTTTCTATAAACAAAGAATTGATGTGATTCTGGTACCTTATCCTTAACCGTCTATTCCATAGAGATTAGAGAAACAGTTCATTTTATGAACGATTTCAAACAAATGCAAAATCTATGTACAACATGAGCAAAACTACACATGATGATAAAAATAACCAAGTCGATTTTCATTTTCAACTACGTATCTTCAAGCAATCATGTTGTTCCATTTGTTTTATGCCTCAACTATTAAATGGGCAAACAAGACTTTATTTCTTATATCATCGCCTTGCTACTCGGATAAATCATTTGAAATAAACAGTGGCAATTGAGTCATGATGAACTAAGCATACGACAAATCATACTATTGTGAATAAAACAAAAAAAAAATCCCTTGTGTTGAGGAATAACGAAATGACCGTGTTTTATGCCACAAGCGCATCGGAAACAGATATCGATGACAGGGTCAAGCCAAGACCAGACGAGAAGACTGTGGCTAAGAAAAGTATTAGTGAAAGCGTAAGAAGCGAGTCAAAAGAATCTCTTTGCACAGATGCCATTCTTGTCGCAGGCACGATGATTTATCGCTGTGTCAGTGGAACCTTTTTTTCATCCAATACAAAGGATTTGATTGTATTCTAGTTGAGATTACTGATATGTGTGATCAACCATGCTTTGGTAAGGCTGGTCTATCCAATAGATCAAAAAACTTTATTTAAAAAGGTCAAGAGGTTTGATGATACTTTGTACAATAACCATTAAAATCGATTTGCAAGAAACAAATTCACTTGATCCATGTTAACTTTCGTAAAAAGGCTTCAATAAAAGACAGTGATCTTTAGTGTCTCTATTTAATCAAATCCTTATTGTATTGAATCAACAAAAGTTTTATTTTGTATGGGCTCCATCTTCAGTCCACTATTGTAATCTCAGTAAACAGAAAAGTCAGCATGATTGAAAATAACATGACAGATCAATAAAGTAAATTCTTTTTTAAATAACAATTAGTTTAATAAATTAAAAAGTAGGTTTTAATGTAAGAAAAGCCAACGGAAATGCTGCAAATGTATCGTGTGAACTAGATGACAAGGGTGTGCATATGTTCTATATGGTATCTAAGGCCATTCGATGCTTTGTATGATTTACCACACATGCTGCAAATGTGTGGTCGAAGAGATTGGTGTCCATCATGATGCCCATGCGTTTGATGATACCTCAAGCCATTCAGATTCTTGTAGACCTTGTTACAATCTGGTTCACGACATGAATATCGTTTTCCTATTTCTTTACTTTGTTCTGTGTATACTATTCATTTGGCTATCAGTGACTTTTTTTTTTCCCCAAAGAAGAAATAGAAGGGTCAAGATATACCTTCTTTAATGCAAGTGACTACCGGTCGAGCATTTGGATGTCTCTGGACAAAATCAAAAACAGGTCGCAAGTCTGAACAGGATGTCATTTTATTAGTCGAAGGTTGTAAAAGAAGGTTGGTATCAATAGCAGGACACTCTTGCGTGTTTGTAAAATAGCGTAAACTGGGCACTCTGGCTTCGTAGAGCGAGATAGGCGTTGTTTGGTTATGAACCGGAAGAAACACGTCTTGATATCGCATTGTGTTTGTAAAATCTTCTCCCTCTACACCGCTCTCACGGAAATCAGCCAAGTCGTGGAGTCGTTCGTGATGCTCCATCAAGTTGTGTAAAGTTGCAATTCTTTCTCCGCAGCAAGTGATGTCTTTAAAATATTTCTCTTCCACCGCTTGTCTTTCATCTATAAATTTCAAAGCTTGACAGGTAGGTGAATTCATGATACATAAGTAAATGAATAATGTAAGAAGCGAATGAAAACTAAGCAAAACCAGTATTTATAAATGTTCATTCTCTATTTATGTAATTTTTTTTTTTCTTTTTGAAAAAGAAACATGGACTCTGGTAGGGTTTCGTTTTGATGTACAGCTGTAATTCTATTGACTTTGATCATGGGGTTTCATCGCTGCAAATTTTCGTAATACTTTCTTTTTTAGCTCAGAAAAGAGGATGGGTTTAAATATGGGCACTGACTTTGACAGTCTTCATGTCATCATTTGCTTAAAACTCTAGCCATGTTTTTACAAAAAAAGAAAAACAGACGGTTTTGGTGTTAAAATTTATATTGTCTAGGAATATAATCAAGCACATCACATTGTCTTTTATTTTAATTTTTCCAGAGGTTTCTGAAACCAACATTGGGTTTTTTATGTTATCCTTACGCCTTTAAGATACTGTATTTACTAAACCTTTGTATCATGCTATTTTATTATTTGTATCTACTGAAGGACTTTGTTACATCTCAAAGAAATAAAAACGTATAATAAGTCAGCTTATGTCATTTCTAAATTTTAATTTGTTCCACAAATGCTACACTTTGTTGCATTCTATCAAACATGTTTCCCTCCTTCTTCCCTTTGAACAAAACACAAAAAAGCATACAAATTCATGCTGAAAGTAAATTACAGGATTATACATGTGATAAAGGAAGCTTTCATTGGATCAGAAGGGTCAATACAAAGGCATAGTTATTGCAAAGCACAACGAGTCTGTAACTTCTCGAACAGCATCATCCAACCCTTTCTCTCTCTTTTTATACATTGTATAACGAAACAACTCATTTTTTCTTTGTAAGCATCAAAGGAAACTAGTTGAAAGTTTATATTTAATCGTTAGTACATCTATTATCCTTTCATTCAACCTCAATGCAAGGCAAATGAAAAAAAAAAAAAAAAAAAAAAAAAAAAAAAGCCTTCTGTAAGGATCCCAAAGTACACATACTTTCCTTGTATTTGCAGATATGATTAATACGAGCTAAGCTTCTTCTTATAACAATCTTTTTGTTTGTTCAACAGTTCATTCTTTGGCGGTTGAATAAAGATGAAATTTATTATTTTGAAGACTGTGAATATCAGCATGGTCTTTATCAACATCGACCTTTAGAATCAAAAGATACAAGTTATCAATTTGGCTGTCCATCGAGTAAAAACAAAGCTAAAAAAAAAAAAAAAAAAAATAATTGATTATGATCAGCAATTTAATGCTTGCTTAAAATTGAATAAAATAAGAAATATGTTGCAATAAGGTATGGAGACATTTTTGTTTTTTGTTTTTTTTTCTTTAGTAAAAAAAAAAAAAAGAGTTGAAGAATATGATACAAATGCAAAAAAAAAGTAATAAAATACTAGTGAGTATGAAACCAGTTCATAAGAAATATAACAAGAAATTAGTCCAATGAAAGTGTACGCTCGTTAAATTCTTCAGGGGTTGATGATTTAGAATATTGAGCAGTTACTAACATAAACTTAAATTAGACAACACTGTTTGCTCGACTATAACAGTATAAACTTACAGTGTGGTTTTAAGCCTTTTCCAAAATTTGATAAGCAAAACGCAGCATTTATAATTGTTAAAACAACCAGTACTAAAGATACGCATGCTATAAAAAACGTTAAATATAGGTTCTAAATCTGTGAGAGCATAAAAAAATATATTACCAAAAAACGTGAGGAATTCGCTCACATATTTATATTTGTATGCCTGTGTTGCATCGTAAATTCGATAAAGTTTGAAAATGAAATAGGCAACACCAGCACATAAACCCAAAAAGAAAATACTAATTAACCATTTTGATTCATGTCTTACCTATTTCCAGAAAAAGAAGTTTAGCTTAATGCTTTACATTTTAAATCATTCATCTCTTACGGCGTAAACAGCTAATAACAAGATCAGACAAGTCACAGGCAGTGCAACAATGGTTAAAGGAAATTCATAGTCATGGGGTTTAAGAACCAATACAAGATATTGTATGGAATAACCCAAGAAGAAGAAGAAATCCAATTTTAAAATGGTTAAAAATATTTGATACCATCTGTACATGTCTACACATAGAATATCAATCAAACCGCGTGTGCAAATTTTTTTTTTCTTACTTCTAATTCCAGGGTCAGCGCCGATCCTTTTATAAATTTTCCAACTAATAAAATATTGCTTAGTTACAAAAGTCAGAGAAAAAAAAAATATTTTTATACCCAAATTCTTGATATAATCTCGCACCAAGATAAAGATAAACTAATTGACATACTCCAGTAATGACAGCAACCGCAATTAATAAGCGATAAATAAAAGACTTTAACCAACTAGCTACTTCTTCTAAACCCTGGTTTTTTGAATCTAATGCGTCTGCTATTTGTTTGAATTGGAACACGGCATACGCAAAGCAGCAGAGATTAAATAATAAAAAAGCAATAACTTGTATTAAGTTTTGTGCACGGATCTATTTATTACATGGTATTTAGTGCACATGTTCCCTTTTTTGGAGTTTACTTACAGCATCCCACGCAGTGAATACTTGATATATTTGTGAAAGAATGAAAATTAATAGATACACGGGAATACCTAGACCCAAATTATTCTTTGAAAAACTAAAAGAAAATGAGTTCATATATCATGTTGCTTTTTACTGGATTATTTACGCTGTTTGAGAAAAGTTGGCATATATCACAGCTTCCAAGGAAATGACTATAGCTGCTTCAAATATTGATAGTAAAACGAGGGATAAAGAAGTAGCTGAATTAGACCAAAACTACGTAATATTGAATAAGTGTCTCTTTTTTATTCAAGTAGGTCAGCTTTTTACAGTAAACTTAGTTTCGGTTTTATGTTCTTGAGTTGCATCAAACATTTTTCTTGACGAATTATCGAAACTTTCTACCGACATTTTATGTTAGTGCGAGTGAAAGAAAAAGAAGTAAATAACGCAGGGACCATATTTGGTAGTTGTCGCAATCAAAAGATACTATTGGACAAGTTTTTTATTGAACGTCATCAATGTAATTTACTATATCAAGCCGTGTAACACATTATAATTATCTTTTCTCTCCTTTAAAGCTAAAGCAACAAGCTATTTATTTAAAAAATAAGATGATGGAGTATCACACTTGGCTTGAATGTATATAGGTCGTATTTAAACTTTCTGTAAACAGTAAGGATATTCTTGAAGGGGTTAAATTAACAATTAAAAGAGCGCTCAAACAATAAAAAAGGAACACAAATCATTATTATTGTGCTTTGAGTATCCTACGAGAATCATACACCAGTACCTATATACGTACAAGTTACACTACCCTGAGTGCCCCTAAATATTTTGACGCATTCTCTCTTCTTTCTCATCATCTTCCTTGGTATCAACTGAAGGATGAAGGATTCTATACAGTGTGGAATGACGTACCTACTTAATGTCGCTGCTGTCATGCTGAGGGACATATCGTTTGGAATTATCCAAAAAACTTTCATTTCATGTTTGTTGGAACTGTTGTGCTAATGCAAATATTGCTGCTTAATGCACAAAAATCAAGAATAAGTCATTTAAAAAGACTAAGAAATCTATTACTGCTCCGGAGAATAAAGTGAGTCAAGACGAAGCACAGCAAGACTCGTCTTCCACCAACGCTATGTCTATGGTTTTTCCATCTACAGTCTCAAATGATATGGAGTATAAACGCTCCCTTCAAAATGAATCAGGCAACGATATTGGTGACAACTGAAAAGGAATCGACATTATTATCTACCCAAAATGTTCCAGCTGCTCTCTTTCCCTCTAATGTTAATTCTCAAGACGACGTTTAGGTAGATACCAGTAGTTTGGGCATTGAAATCTTCACAATTCCAGAGAATTTAATCTGGTAGATCAAGAAATTGATAACACTTCTAAGATCAAGCAGTAGGCTGTCAATAGTGGAATACTTATTGAAGACCCTTCAGGATACAACCTTCGTCATCATGCGATCAGCAATTCTAGGTCACCAACACCGAACTATATCACTGGTGGTCAGCAGCATGACACTACAGTGTTTAATGCTTAGTGCACTAACTCAATCTCAATAATAATAAGCAATAAATCGAAAGAGCTACTATTCAACATTTGTCAGTCATGTACAGCACCTTTATGCTCCTTTCCATGTTGTAATGGCTTATGCCCTAACATCTACAGGTAAGGGCAGAAAGGAACTTTTCAATTCTGTGCTAGATGCTTCCACTTCTGTATTCAATATTGACGCAAGCCAAATCGTTATCCTTTGGCGATCTCAGCTATTCTTATCGTAGATCCCACTTATCAACTCAAACATCTCTTAGATGGGCATCACGTTTAGAAGATTGTTTTTATAACGTGATTCATGGTGGGGAAAATAATACCACCCCAAATCTTAGACGCAATAATGAGTTCTATTCTACAGTTGACTACATCTTCATTGGTAATCAGATACATCCAGTGTTTAGGTTTACCTAGGTATATTGATTACATTCTTCATGGACAAATCGTCAATTGTTCTCTCTTTCGATTAACCTTATCCGAACATCTACTGGGCTAAAGCCCTGGCGTACCCAATCCCATTCTGGCTCAACAGAAAGAGTTTTATTTTCAACTAAAGTAGCAATTTACGCGTATTGCATCTCTTTTGTCTAGTCAGATGTATATATGATAATATTATTTCACCCAATTCGGCTCCCAATAGACAGTATTTTTTTGGAAGGGCTAATAAGCCGAGTTGTTCATTAAATTAAATAAATAAAGTTGCCTGTACAAACAGCGGTAGATTTTGGCCAACTTTTTTTTTAAAAAAAAAGAGAAAAGTAATTGTAAGAGCCGAGTCAAGCATATAGAACTAAGTTGATTTTTATTCTGTCACTTACAATGACGGCGTTATTTGGGATTCTATATGGCGTATATCTAATAAACGGTTGATTGATCGTATGAGCGATCCTTTTAGTTAGTTATCAAAACAGCTAAATTTTATGTGATATATTTAATTCAAATGTCTATAATAATCAAAATTATTGATGGTCATAATAAAATCAGGATTTCTTCTACTTTTTCACTTTTGTTGACAATGAACAATCTAAAGTTTTGAGTGCAGTTTGGTCCTGAAATCTAACATATCCTTTTATTCGATTATCCTAGATTATGTTACATCCTCAACTAGCCGAAATACACAGAAAACTTTTTGAGCATAAGATAGCCAAGCTTTGACAGAAACAACGTTCCCAATCACATTTTTGTTCTCAAAAACATATGGATGATTAAGCAAACTATATTGGATGTCTGTAATTTATAGTATGTACAGGAACATAAAGAAAAAGCACAAAATTAAAGTTTAACTGAATTGATCCAGAAAAACATACTTCTATCCATTTATTCGTTACATTAAAGAGCTACAATAAAAGAAATTAGGTTATATAGATAAATACACACAACAATAGAAGGATAGATGGTTGGTAATTTTATTTTACCATTTCATTGCACATACAAGATGAAAAAACAACTTTGCTGACAGCGGTAATTTAATTTTACGTGGCTTGTACTTGAGCAAATTTTTTAAGTGGGGATGCTCACTGGGAAACATGTAAGCTTCCTCTTTTTTCGCTTTCGTCGATTTTAAAAATGTAATAATCTTTTACCAAGAAAAAAAAGAAACAAAGAAAAACTAAAACAAAAATTACAGGGTCAGTTTGGTTGTCCAAAAGCGTCTCGCTGCCTCCGTTCTCAAGTGTGGTAAAAGAAAGATCTGGCTCGATCCCAATGAAGTCAATGAAATCTCCAACGCCAACTCTCGTAAGTTATCACAATTCTTTTTTCAGAAAAAGCTGTTGACAGAATATAAATATCTCAGGTGCCAACATCCGTAAGCTCGTCAAGGATGGTTTGATCATTCGTAAGCCTGAAATCGCTCAATCTCGTTTCCGTGTTCTCGAACGTGCTGCTGCTAAGCGTAACGGTCGTCACATGGGTTACGGTAAGAGAAAGGGTACTGCCGACGCCCGTATGTCCAGCCAAGTTATCTGGATGCGTCGTATGCGTGTCCTCCGTCGTCTCTTGGCCAAGTACAGAGAAGCTGGTAAGATCGATAAGCACTTGTACCACCAACTTTACCTCAAGTCCAAGGGTAACGGTTTCAAGAACAAGCGTGTCTTGATGGAACACATTCACAAGGCTAAGGCTGAAAAGGTCCGTGCTAAGACTCTTGCTGAACAAGCTGATGTTCTCCGTGCCAAGAACAAGGCTCTCCGTGAACGTCGTGCTAACAAGAAGGCCGAAAAGGTTGAAGCTTAAATCTTTAATAAACTCAAACGAGACAATTGAACGTTTTATACTGTTTAAGGGGAAATGAACAATGGATAATGGAAAAATTGAAATTTTTCGTGACTTGGTTTTTTTTATTTTTTTCTTTCTCTTTCTACACTTTAAATGCTATTTTTCTCTTACTTTAATATACACCATGAGTATCCAAGGATTTTGGGGTAATTTATAGTTTATGATAATAGTGAGTCTATAGTTAATACGTGTTTTTTTTTATGAACATTCAGGCCTTCAGTTGGAACCTGAAAAGACTTACAGCCAGGTTGTTACGGCTCCTTTCCGTATCACTATGGTATATATATAAATATAAAAATCTTCTAAAGCGCTTATATATTTGTTATTAGGCTTCTCTATCTGTTGACATAGCAGATAATAAACGTAGCTCTGTTTCTGTTTTAATCGACAAGAAGGAGTTTGTCCTTTGTACTTTAGTTCCCAACAAGGTAAACGAAAATTAATGCAGCTTTACAACAGCTAGACAGCATATTAAACTCTTTTATGCATCTTAGATTGAACAACAGCCTCTAGACATCACATTTGTTGAAGGTGAAGAGGTTACTTTTTCTGCTAAAGGTCGAAATAGTATTCATCTTACTGGCAACTATCTTTTTCAAGGTGATGAAGGCGAAGATATGGATTCTATTGATTTATCGGATGAAGATAACGTTGCAGAGTACTTACAGTGAGTTTAAACAGTCGTTAATATAGGATAAAAACGATTAACAAGTTTGAATTAGAAAGCTTCCTCCTAATGCCAGCAAGGAAGAAATCAGTAGGTTTAATTTTTTAACAAGTCCATAATTTTTATAATCTTCTTATGGCTTACCTTGGTATAGACAGGGCTTTGATTGCATCCTTAAAAGGCGAAAGTGAGGTTTATTCTGACTCCGATGAAGAAGTTGATTATGAAATTGAATCCGACGATGAAGAAACAAACTCTGACGAAGAAACAAATTCTGATGAAGACGAAGAAGGAATTGATTATAAAGTGAATACTAATGAGGTTTCAGATAACTTGGAAGATAATCTAGACGATATAGAAGAACCTGTTTCTACTACTAAGAAGCGTGCTTCTAAAGTTCTTGAGAAGCCTCTCAAAAAACAAAAGACTGAAAAGAAAGAGGAGCCCAAGAAGGAAAAACTCAAGAAAGAAGAGACGAAGAAAGAAGAGATCAAGAAGGATAATAAAAAGGAAAAGCCTAAAAAGGAAGAACACAAAAAGGAAGAACAGAGAAAGGAAGAGCATAAAAAGGATCAATCTAAAAAAGAGGAATCTAAGAAAAAAACCAAGCTTCCTAATGGACTTATTATTGAAGATGTCAAGATCGGTGAAGGCTCTTCTTGCAGAAACGGCCAAAGAGTAATTATTTTTTTTAGCAAATGGGTACTAATGTAGTAACTAACTTGGATTTCTTGAAGATTGGTATGCGCTACATTGGTAAGCTAACAAATGGTAAAATTTTCGATAAGAATATTTCCGGTAAGCCTTTCTATTTCCTTTTGGGTCGTGGTGAAGTCATCAAAGGCTGGGATCTTGGTATTGCAGGTATGAAGGCCGGCGGTGAACGGAGATTGACCATTCCTGCTCCTTTGGCTTATGGCAAGCGTGGTATTCCTCCAGACATCCCTAAAAACGCCACTCTTGTTTTTGATGTCAAGTTGCTCTCCATGAAATAATCGTACTATGTAATTTATAAATAAACAAATAGGAAAACCTTTCATATATGCAACACAAAAAACAATTCTATTTTATTTTATTCATACACTTTAAGCTTCCCAAGAAGAGGTAGCAGCAGGAGCAGCATCTTCGGCCCAATCAGTAGTAGTTTGAGCGGACCAGTCAGCAGCAGCAGCAATACCGGCAACACCTTCAGCATCACCTTCAACAGCCCATTCACCAGTAGCGGCATCAGCAGTGGTAGCAAAATCACCTTCCAATTCAGCGGCTTCGTTTTCTCTTTCAATTTCCTCAGGATCACGGTAGAAGAACATATCAACCATGACTTCCCAAGGAGTGTTGTAGTCCAAAGTGCCACGAAGACGGAGAACGGCACGAGCCAAGAGCCAGTAGATCAAACCAATAGCATGCTTGGCCTTGTTGTTGGTAGGGATAGCAACATCAATGTATTGAAGAGAGGCATCAGTGTCAGCAAGAGAGATAACGGGGATGTTGACGTAGGAAGCTTCCAAAACAGCTTGGAAGTCGGAGCGAGGATCGGTACAGATAATCAAGCGAGGTTCACGGAAAGAACGGGTAATGTAGTTAGTGAAGGTACCGGGGGTGAAACGACCGACAATAGCTTCGGCACCAATGTAGCGAGCAAACTTCAAGGCAGCACGGTGACCATAGGGACGGGCAGAGACGACAACAATATCTTGAGGCTAATAAGCAGATTAATATTTTACATGTCAAGCGTTGCATAATTAACTTACGTTCTCAATGGCGGCAATGACACGGGCAGCGAAAATGAGCTTTTCCCAAGTCTTGCCAATGTTGATCAAGTTAATGCCTATAGGGTTGTGATTTACATGTGAGAATGTAAAGTGAAGTCGAGCAGGAATTTAATTACCATCGGCACGGCGCTTATAAATGTAAGGAGCCATGCGAACATTGGCGTTCTTGGTACCAATGTGACATTGAGCGCTCAACAAAAGTTGAATGTCTTCCTCGGTGGGGCTAAGAACTGAAAAAATATATGTCAAAATACGTTTAATTCTTCTGTTTCATCTAATCTTACTGGCAGGAGTGCGAGACATTGTGATTAGCTATAGACGTTGTTAAAGATGTTAATATTGTTAATTGGATGATGAATTGAGCTATACATTACAAAGGGTGCAGGGAAAGAGAAAGGATCTGATGGATGTCTTGGTTTTATTTGTAACCCTTTACGGTTGTTTTGTGTATCAATGGCAGCATATATGCAGAAAACTCCACATCCGGTCCGGAGACAAAAAAAAGCACAAGCAAAAACAAAAACGATATCAAATTTTAAAATCACGACAGTTTGATATGGAAACATTGTATTTTTATTGTTTGAACTTAGAATCTAAGCTTGCTGAAGAACCACTTGTTCTTACCAGTTTGGTAACGTTCTTCAAAGAGCTTCTTGATAACCTGCAAAAAATCAAGTTAATATTCGTCTTCTATATTATAAGTCAATATTATTACCTTCTTGGAGTCTTCACGTTGAGTAGGTTCCTTGAAAGTTTCAGAAGAAATGGTTCCCTTGATTTGTTCCAATTCCAAAGCATAACTGTAAGAACAAAAGGATTAAGCTTTTTGCTGAATAGATTTTTCTTTTTTTTTTACCGAGTGGGCATCATGTGGTTATAGTTAACAATCTTGACGAAAGGCTTAACCTTGGAACGCTTGGCGACCTTCTTCTTACCCATAGACTTGGTAACCTTAAGAGGAGTGCGTTCAATACCAGCAACAACAGCATAACCATAAGGTCTGTCCTTGGTACCTTCATCGTGGTCTATAAACAAGATTAATACCGAGTAATGAGCCCAAATTTTCTTTCCAAAATATCTTACTGCGAACAACAACAGCCTTTTTACCGGCGTAACGACCTTGCAAGATGACAACAACCTAAATTGACGGAATGAGTTAAATGGTACCCGATTTTGATTTTTTTTCTGTATCCAAACAAAAAAGGTGAAATCCAATCCTTCTTTATCTGCATCCATCCATTAAAGGTACGTACTTTACCAGCCTTGATGAATTTGACCATGTTGGTGATTGATATGTAAAGGAAGAGGAGAAAATCTGAGTTTCTACCGTTTTCTTCCCTCTCCTCCCTTCACCATTGTTTCTCCTCCTCTTGGGCGAGAATTTCTTTGGGCGATGCTTTCACATCTGAGATTGAAATATTTTGTTTATTCACTGCCACACCGGCTCATTACTTTTTTCTTGTTCTCTGCCTCCATGAGTCAAAGCAAAAGGACAAGAACACCTTCCAATGAGTCTGTGGAAAAAAAACAAAAGCTTTCTGGCACAACTTGTGATGATAGTAGCAATAATAACAAAATCTTACCAGAAGATTACTTTTCTTTAGCTCTTGTGCTTTTGGACGGATCAAATTTGTCTT
This sequence comes from Rhizopus arrhizus, assembly GCA_024220505.1. Classification (NCBI taxonomy): domain Eukaryota; kingdom Fungi; phylum Mucoromycota; class Mucoromycetes; order Mucorales; family Rhizopodaceae; genus Rhizopus; species Rhizopus arrhizus. The sequence continues at coordinate 240,722 of JAKZZE010000021.1, forward strand.
TATTTCAAGACAAAAAAAACGGGCACGTAGCCCAGCTATTCGAACACGCAGAGATACTTTCAAACGATAAAAACGCGCTACATGAGACTGTTGAAAGTATATTGAGCATCCTTGAAGAAAATGACTCACAATTAAAATCAATACAACATAAAACCTTCTTTAATAAGGAACGAGATCATTCATTTATTGTTTCCACTTTACAGCATTTGCAAGTAAGGTTTTTTTTTTTTTTTTTTTTTTTTTTTTTTTTTTTTTTTTTTTTTGAAGTATGAATTTTCTTTTGCTGACAACTAGCTGTAGGACAAGACGTCAAAATCCTATAAACTCTTTCAATTACACAAGGCACAGGATCATTTTTTACAGCATGTACTATTTGATAATATCAAGTTTGCAAGATTGTTACCGCTTATACATCTCATATTTAATTATCCTTTAGAAATTATGTCTTCACCTGAGGTATATGGGCAGATTCTGTTAAAGTTCCTCTTGTTAAAGAAAATACTGTAGCTGTCTCAAATTCAAGAACAAACTTTTTACACAGTGGATGAAGAAATATCAAAAGAAGATTTTAGTTCATCTTCTATTTTAGATATCACTCAAAGATACGATATACATTCTTCTTTTTCTGAAGATTTCATCTCTATGATACCCAATACAGATACGCTTATGAGCAATGAAATCAATTCGAATGATGAGGAACAGGACTTTAGCATTTTAAGTGCCAACAACGATATTATCTTGTTAGATAATCCTGACTCGAGCCAATCAGAAGGGGAAGAATTTAGTATCACACAACAGGAATCTATCCCAACTATGCCGAACTATCATGATTTAACATTAGCTGAACTAAAGGTAAAAGAGGGGGTGGCTCAATTTAAATTAAATGTTTGAAAAGGACATTCTAATGAATTGGTCATTCGTAAAATAGGCTTCACTGAAAAAGTATGGGTACAAAGGATCCAATAATAGACAACAAATGATTCAAAAATTAGAAGGTATTTGGTTGTCTCTTAATACAAAATCAAATCAAGAAAACATTCGACCGGAGGAAGAGAAAGAGGAAACACCTAGTGACTCAGTAAAAGCAAAAATCATTTATCACATCAAGACTTATAAACCTGATACTTGGAGGAAAATAGTCAATTACGAAGTAAAACAAACTGCATCCTCTTATTTTGTCCTTTTATAGCTTATACTTTTCTAAAGAATATAGATCTTAATGAATGTTTTGAAGGAATGGACTGTGAAAAGAGCGAATTAAAAGCCTTTCTAGATGAATACGTAGAACGCACACGACATACAAAAGAAATAAACTAACTTTGTAAATTTTTTAGGGATGTCTGAAAACACAAAAGCAGGCCCGAAATAAAAGGTTATAAGCATTAGCAAAATAATATCGATCTTATTTTACACCCAAAGAAAATCCTTGAATAATCATAAAGCTTCTAACTTTTGACCCTTAAGCAATAAAAAATGGTGATCTTTTTTAATAATCTAGTAAATATTTGCTTTGTACTCTTTGTCTTTGGAGATATTTTGATTATAAATGACTTTCATAAACACGCATATGCCATTTCTCAGTATCATTCATGACCAATGCAGCTTCCAAAACTTCCCAAATATTCTTTGCATAAGTAAATTCGATATCCTTCTTTAACTTATCAGGTACATCTTGTCTGACATCTTTACGATTTCGGAAAGGTAAAATGATTTTACGAATACCAGCGCGATGAGCAGATACAACTTTTTCTTTGATACCTCCCACTGGCAACACCTGTCCTCTTAACGAAATTTCTCCTGTCATTGCTGTTGTTGCTGGTACATGGTATCCAGAAAAGAGAGAAACGAGCGATGTAACCAAGGTAACACCTATGATAGAGAAAGATGAGTTTTTTTATCATCTAGTTAATAGAAATGTCTGTTTATATTTACCTGCACTTGGTCCATCCTTTGGAACAGCACCACCAGGAACATGAATATGAATATCATGTTTTTCTATAAGATCAATATCTTTTACTGGTACAAGCTTTAATGCGTATGCATTAGATTTTACCCATGTTAAAGCCAGCTTTCCAGACTCTTTAATCACCTTCCCTAAGGAACCTATTCAAATGTATAGTACTGATCTGTTAAAAATAAAGAAGTAATCTTTATTGTGGTTTTCATTGTTATACATACCAGTAAGATGCAAATTTCCGTGTCCTGGCATTTTTGTTGATTCTACAAACAGTATACCACCATGACCACTACCTGAGTACGCTAAACCTGTTACGACGCCTGGCATTGCTTCTCGTTCGGCTACTTCTTTTTCATAATATGCCATACCCAAGATTTCTTCAATATCTGGTAATGTCACATTCGGATCATACTCTCTTTCCCTCTCACATTCACGTAAGCTAGCTAAGATGACACATTTAGCGCGAACTATAGAAGCAATTGTCCTTTCTAAGCTACGTACACCACTTTCCCTGGTATAGCTTTCTGCCACTTTAAGCAACACCTCATCCGGCATCTTTATGTGGTTCATCTGCAAACCGTGGATAGCCAATTGCTTAGGTAATAAATGAGACTTTGTAATATAAAGCTTTTCTTCAAAGGTATAGCCATTCAAAGTAATCACCTCCATACGGTCCAAGAGAGGCTCTGGTATGGTGTCAAGACTGTTGGCTGTAGCAATAAATAAAACATTGGAAAGATCGAAAGGGACATTCAGATAATGATCCGTAAAGCTATCGTTTTGTTCAGGATCCAAGACTTCCAAAAGGGCAGCTGCAGGGTCACCGTAGTGAGTTGAATGAGAAAGTTTGTCGATTTCGTCCAGTAAAAACAAAGGATTGTTCACTTTGCATTTTCTCAAGCCTTGAACAATTAAACCAGGCATGGCACCAACATAAGTTCTCCGGTGACCCCTATTGTTTTTTAAAGGTTACTCTCTTTGCTTGTATTTGGCTGTTGAAACAAAATTATAATTACCTCACATCAGCCTCATCTCGAATACCTCCCAAAGAAACTCGATGAAATTCACGACCTAAAGAAGATGCAATCGATTTACCAAGGGAGGTCTTTCCTACACCAGGAGGTCCAACAAAGCAAATAATAGGCGCTTTCAAATTACCTTTGATCTTTATGACTGAGAGATATTCAATGATACGCTTTTTGACATGTTTCAGTCCAAAGTGATCTTGTTCTAGTTTTTCCTTGGTTTTTTTGATATCTATCATGTCCGTAGTCTTTTTATTCCAAGGTAAATCCGCTAGTAATTCCAAATAGTTACGAGTTACAGAGTATTCACTTGTTGTAGGCTGAAGTTTTTTAAGACGTTTAAGTTCTCTTTGAGCGATAGTATAGACCTCTTCAGGTAGACCGTTCTCTTCTAGTTTTCGGCCAAATGATTCTATTTCGTCTTCATCTTTACTTTCGCTTGCACTGTTAGGTTCACCAAGTTCTTTTTTAATAGCCTCTAACTTTTTTTATCAAATATAATTTAGATGCTCTCCAGCTCTCTTTTTTTTTCTTTATTATTATTGTTTTTGTTATATACCTGTTGGCGCAGATAAAATTCTCTATGCGTTTTTGATAATTTGTTTTCTACACTAGAATGAACCTGTTCAGATATTTTGAGCATCTATATAAATGTATACAAGGTTAAATAAACAAAACAGAGAAAGAACAACATGTAGCTTACATGCAGTTGTCGCGTCATCCAGCCACTAACTTTCTCAATTCTCTCTTTAATATCCAAAGTCGCCAACATGGACAATTTCTCATCAAACGACGTTTCAATCACCGTCATTAATAAATCGGCCAATCCTGAAGAAGGCACAGAACCCAAGAGCTTCATTAACTGCTGGAATAAACTTTGGGGCATCTGAAGTTCTTGCATCTTGTTCAAGAATTCTTGCACAAGTGTCTTGAATCGAATCATGTCATCATCTGTATCGCTTATTTCCTGTGTATCAACATAACTCACTCGAGCATGCAATCTATTTTCTTGCATGTAGATGTCCTTAACCTTGAATCGACTTACTCCTTCAATAAATAAGGTGAATGCGCCTAAACCAGCTCTTGTAACTCGTAGAATGCGAGCTATACAGCCATAATTGAACAGTCGATCCTTATCTTGTAGTTGTATAGCGCCCTCTGATTCATTTGTTGTGCTTTTTGAAGTGAATGGGATACAGGCAATATAAACTGGATTTTGCTGATCAGTTGAAAGCATGTGCTTGCGACTTAGCGATGTGGCATCTTTTCCTCGCATAGAGATCTTGAGAACGACTGAAGGTAATATAACGCTATTTTCTAGAGGAACAACAAGCAAACTATCTGGAAGAGCCAAAGACATTTGTGTAGAAAAGTTACTAAAGAGAAATAAGGAGCGACAAATTAGGTTGCTACTGAAATACGATGGTTCATATGTGATTATGTAAAGATGGCATAAACAAAATAAATGGCGGCATTTAAAAATTAAAAACAATAATAAACACAACGTTCCTGCCTTACAAATATGACACAACTGTTAACACGAGCATATACTCTCGTCTTGATAGTTGTCAGAAAAGAGAGACGTTCTTAGTATTCTTGAAAAGTAGGCATGTGTATTCCAGAAAATTTCAGCACAAGCAATGCTAAAGTTAACAAAGTAACTAATACTCACATGCAATTTTGATATATAAAGCGGCTATTGTATTTTGGCAAATTGATGTATAGATCAGTAAATTATAAGGAAAAGGAAAAGTTATGTTACCGTTGTTGAAAGGAGGGAAAATAAAACAGGATATGAGGTCATCTTATCAACTCAATAAAAAGAAGAAGAATAGTACTCTTAAACATGTGCGTATTAATCTCATCTTCTTGAACTGTTTTGTAAAGCGAAGAACTTATTTTAAAATGAGTTAACAGAAAAATACCTTGAGTTAGGTTGCATATTAGAATTTTCATGCATTTAAACCAATGGCTAATCCATAAGTTTATTGAATGATTTGTTAATAATAAATGCTCCGCTCAGGTCCTTTACTAAAAAGTTAAAGTGTGCATATGTGTTTGAGTATCACAAAGGGTTTAATGCTCTGTGACTTGGCTGATATTTTTTCTCTCTTATTTTGGATTTTTTTTTTTTATTTATTTATTTATAATGAATCAAAGCACGATTCGAGAATATACCAGCAATGACCAAATTCGAGTAAAGCAATTTTATATGTCAATGGAAAATAAAAGAAAAAAGAGTCGGGTATTACAGGCTTTGGCAGAAAGAAAGAGTGTTCGACAAAGCTGGCAAGTTGGCATTGTGAGCATGGTAGGGATACATCTCACACTGAAACAAGTGACGTGGAGTATAGCCATACTAGAACTCATTGTGTGGACAACAAGTATAGGAATATTTTGGTACAAGTGGATAAGTCAAGAATATGATAGCCAACTGAGAAAGAAGAGTGAAGATATGATTGAGATATTATCAAATTTGAATAAAGAAGAAAAGAGTAACGCATGGATCATGGAAAGCGAGGATGGAAAGATGGTTGGAGCAGTTTTATTAAAGTATGAAGACAAAAGGGAAGGAAAGATTGGTTATCTGACAGGTCTAAGCTCGGAAATAAGGAACAGGCTGGTTAGAAATGCAATTGGATTTGCTAAATCAAATAAAATTGAAGTGATTAGTAAATGGAGTTCAACATGGTCAGATAATGATCATTGCTTATAAAAATCTCAAAATAATGACGTTAATTCTATATATAAAAGAGGACCTATTATTACTTTATTTTTATTTTTTTCTCATTCTTTTTATTATTGTAGTTTATATGAGCAATCGCTTTGCTACTCAAAGTTTATTAAGTTCCATCGAACAATTACCTTTACACCACTTGCTTTCTTCGACCTCTTTAGAAAAAGATTTAAGCCACGCTAATAATACATTTTGTAATCAGTCAATATTGGATACTACAAATCATACATTACATGACCTATTAGCTCGTTATACAAGATCTTGTCTTGATTTGTGTGTTTCACTATACTATACATTCACTCTATATTAATTATATAGTAATAATAGGCGAAATATGGAATTGCTATCAATGCCTACCCAAATGTTTCTATTTACCAAATTAACAGAACTCAACTTGTCGCATAACAAGTTACGAGAAATACCTTCAAGTATCAAACAGTTGGTCAGCTTAAGGCGGATTTATCTGTCACACAATCAACTTCAATGCCTGCCTGACAATCTACACCGGCTTACTCAATTGGTTTTAGTTGATGCCTCATTCAATCCAATCAAAACTGTATTGGCCAGCATAGCACACTTGACAAATTTGATCTTGCTAGACTTATCACATACCAATGTTCAATCCATTCCGGCTGAGCTACTGGATCTTTCCATGGTAACCATTCGAACCGATCACTGTCGAAATCTGTTGGATGCATTCACTGAACATGACTTGGTTTACAATCCATCAAGTTTGTTTGAACTATGTGCAAGAGAACTAATTCAGCCCATCTTGTATCATTTAATGACCAAAAAGAAGAAGTTAAAGATATTGAAGCAAGCACTAGACATGATGAAAAAGAAATGCCCCGATCACATATTAGTATATTTATCTGCTCCAAGTAGATGTTCCTCATGTGGTGGCCCTTATTTTAAACATTATCTTGTTCGGTACAGACTTGTTCAGAGACAAAATGAACTGTTATTACCTGTAGAGTATAAACTATGCTCTGCTCATTGGAATACTGAAAATGAAAGAATACTGGACATGTTTTCTTTTAGACCTCGACTTTCACTACCAAAATCAAATCAAGCTTGTTTACTGCAACTAAACTGATAATAATAAAGATCTTTTCAGGATGGTTACTGTTTATTGGCATACATTTATCCTTATATTTATAAAAAGTTATTTTGTTATAAACAGGTGATTGGATTGATGCAGTTGACATCAACATCTTTTTTAATAAAAAGAAAAGATGATTATTAATGCAAGTAGGCTCTTTATAAAAATCCTGATCATGACTATACTTTTACTTTCGTATTGAGGATCATAACTGCTACCATCTGAGAAGGTAATAACATTCAACAAAGAAAGGGTATTTATCCAAATTTATAGGGCTAAAAAAAGTGAAAGCAATCTGCTAGATATACATATGCAGCCCAGGAAATAAGAGGATCATTTGTGCTTTGTTAATGATGTTTCATGTCAGTAAAAAAAAGATTTATATGCTATAATAAAAATGCAAGTGTGAATTATATAGACAAACATTTGCACTACTTCAATAAAACTTTTTTGTAGAATTTTAGCAACATTTTTCATGAGACAACCCATTCATATTCTACAATAGACTGTGTTGTGATAATTAGACAACAGCAGGACCTTGTATATGCGTATTACAAAATACGAGCGCTTTTGATGCCCAAAGTCGAATTCTTAAAAGCAAACTAGCAAAACAATAAAAGCTTGAGTAAAGGGAGTAATTTAGCAAACTGCATCAGTATAAATGACTAAGATGCATATGCGTTCTACACAATACAGTTCTTTAAATAATGCTATGATAATAGCTTACGATGCATTTTATATATTTCTTACTTCATTACCATACAACGGCTTTTTCTTTAATGGTATATATTAAACTTCTAAACCGGAAAATTCTTTTTGATATGAATACTTGTCATTTAAAAATCGCAATTTCTTTAAAGCAAGTAAATATCTTAACAAATCAAGGGAGAATAATGATCATCTTGGCAACTGGGACGATAGCTTGACTCTTTCTTGGTTAAGCGAGTCTTGATATAGACGCGCGTCTACAGTGACAAGAAATATTTCTTTTTATCGCAAGAACGTTAAACTCGGAAAAGCCATGTCGAGTTTATTCTCACTTGCAAAGACGGCCATCGTAGCCTCTTACTTTATGACCTCTTTGGTTTATGCTGAACCTGCTGTCTTTGAGCAAAAAGCAATTGTTGACTTTGGAGAACATATCTGGACTGATGCCCAGCATGTATTTCAAACAACAACAGATAGGCTCAAGGAAGTCTTTCATCATCCTTCCAACGAGTTCAACGTATTCACTCATCCCGCTTTCTCAAATTATGCTTTGAGATATAAGTATCCTTCTCTCTGTGATCCAGATATCAAACAAGTAAACAAACAATTAATGCGATTTACGTGAAACAATTGTTTATGATTCTTTTTAATATTAGATCTCTGGTTATTTAGAAGTGGATGATGACAAGCACTTTTTCTTTTGGTTCTTTGAGTCAAGAGATAAGCCCAAGGAAGATCCTCTTGTTCTCTGGTTGAACGGTGGTCCTGGTTGTTCTTCACTGACGGGTCTTTTCATGGAACTTGGGCAAATAAGAAAAATTATAAATAAATAAATAAAAAACACACATACACCGCTAAACTGTGTTTTTATTACAGAGTACGCTGACCTTGACTTCCACGTCTCTGGTGAATCATGTAAGTTTATTTATTTTGAAATAATATTTAGCTAACTTTTTTTTTGCTTAAAAAAGATGCTGGCCATTATATTCCTGCTATTGGTGGTACCATCAACCGCAACAATAAGGGCAACTTTAACTCACTCGAACTTTTCCAAAACAAAGAAACGCTTGCACCTGTCAATTTGAAGAGTTTGTTAATTGGTAACGGCTTAACAGATCCCTTGATTCAATACAAATACTATGCCAAGATGGCATGTGAAAACTCTTATGGCCCCGTCTTGAGCCCAACTGCCTGTAAAGCCATGGAGGCGCAATTCCCTGCTTGTGAGCGTTTGATTCAAAATTGTTATGATAACCAAAATGTCTTTGCCTGTTTGCCTGCTGCCATGAAATGTAACAAAGATCAAATCCAACCTTACCAACAAACTGGTATGAATCCTTATGATGTACGTGAAAAGTGTAAGGGCGGTAACTTGTGTTATGAAATTCTTGAAAGTGTTCAAAAATACTTGAATATTCCTGAAGTTAAAGAGGCTATTGGTGCTGAAACAGATAATTATGAGAGCTGTAATATGCAAATTAACTTTAGATTCCAAATGGCTGGTGACTGGATGCGTCCTTATGTAGATGAAGTTCCTCCTCTTTTAGAAGATGATGTTCGTATCTTGATCTATGCTGGTGATGCTGACTTTATTTGTAACTGGATGGGTAACAAAGCTTGGACATTAGAATTGCCATGGTCAGGTCATACTGAGTTCAATGCTGCTAACGATACTGAATGGTACTCTGATAAACTTGGTAAGCAAGCTGGTGAGCTCAGACGAACAGAAGATGGCCGATTTGCTTTCTTGCGTGTGTTTGGTGCTGGTCATATGGTTCCTTATGATCAACCTGAAAGTGGTCTTGACATGTTGCAACAGTGGATTCGTGGTGAATTGAGTTAAAAGTAGCACGAATAAAATTGAAGTTACACAATAACCAGTGATTTCAATGTCTTTTTCACTCCTCCTATTTTTTCCTTTTTCAATTATTACTATTCGAAAAGAATGGCCTTATTCTATATCCCACCATGGACACCACTCAATACGATTACGTTTTGTTTAGGACTTGCTTTTTCAATAAGTGCTATTTTCGATCCATCCACACCTTACTCCAAATTTGGAAATCGTGCCAAATTAGATACAATTCCCAGTCGTCAAGCGATGATCATCATTTATACACCTAGTTTGCTTGTCTGCTTCTTAATTGCCGTACCTCACTGGAAGTTTGATTCATTTAATCTTGTACATCTCTTGACAATAATACACTTTATCAAGCGAGTAATAGAGGTATGCTTTGTGCATATTTATAAAAGTAAGACGAATCTCATGACGATGGTGGCAGTGATGACAACTTATACACTTACAACATGTTTGGATCTCTTGGTTATCCAAAACTTACCAGCCCGTCCGTTTTCAACTTTACTTGCTTCTGTCGGTTTAGGGTGCTGTCTGGTAGGAGAAGTGATGAATGGATATCATCATTATCTGCTAAGAAAGCTTCGAACGGTGCCATCTACGGATTATAGATTACCTCAAGGTGGATTGTTTGATTATGTGATTGCACCTCATTACATGTTTGAACAATTGAGCTATTTGGGGCTTTTGATGATTAGCCAGAATGTTGTGTCTCTGTCACTGAAAATGTTTCCATTTATTTATTTAACTTTTAGAGCCAAACAGACAAAGAAATGGTATCAAGTCAATCTTCTTGACAAGCAAGATAGGCAAGATGCTAAGAATAGAGCGTGCTTAATTCCTTTTATATATTAAATCGAAGAATTATTCATTGAATTTGTATCATCTTTGAATATCTTTTTCATTATTTCATTTCTGTTGAACATGTCAGTTTACCGCAGACAGTTATCGATCTCTTACCTTTCTTTGAATTGTGATGCTGCTTCTTTTAGATGATCAATATCATCAATAGCTTCATGACTTGTTATCATGTTGAGTACAAGTAAATATTATATAGATTGTGCTTACATTGTTGGTATTGAGACACCTTCAATTGTCAAGTTAAACAAGTTGGAGTCTTCTCTCTCAAATTGACTATTTAATCTACTTTGTTCTAATACACAATCAGTTACTTGAAAGTCAGGATTATAACTATCGACATTGGTTAATTGTGTTGCAGTTGAGTCAAGCTCAACTACAATAAGTTTCTCTTTGGTACTTGTGGAAATTCCTCTTGTTCAAATACATAATGAATAATAGGATGTTTATAAGAGTTGTTTAAATAGTCATGAATGATTACAAATTGAGGAATATCAAGGTGAGCAGAATTCATGTGAAAAAGAGAGAGAGAGAGAGAGAGGATTGCAACTCAGACGGAATCTAAAAATAAAGGAGGGTTCCCATGATAAGCACAGTAATTGCGTTTTCTTCCTCCTTTTTTTTTTTTTTTAACAAAATGTTTTTGTGTAGACGTATTTCATTCAATAGAATCACCAATACTAGATATTTGACAACACGGCTTAGTTCATCTTCTTGTGGTAATGATGCCAAGGATTCTAAATCAAGAAATAAAGAACAAGAAGAAAAAACAGCAAAAAGTATAGAGAAAGTGTCTTTTATGCCAGTCATCAATATTCCCGAAAGGAACTTGCACACAATGCTTTCTTTTCTCTTCACAGACCACTTTTGGGTCTGTCGAGTACAAACAAAAGACCTTTTTTTTCTACAACTTCAGTTGAAGAACAACAAGAAGCGGAAAGTAAGAAAAAGAGAAAGAAAAAGAGAGAGAGATTGTTATTAATTATATTATAGTGGATGAATTACTCATTCAATACATGTCAACTGTAGAACATTTTGTTGGTCCACCACCACCTGGAAATAGTGAAGAAGAGACTGTGATGAGTTTGGAGAATTATGAAGAAATATTAGAAAAAAATGAAATGTTGAAAGAAAATGAAAGATCATTTGATATTGAAACACAAGAAATCCTACCTTCTTCATTACCAATATTTCGTATGCCAGAAAGTGGAGATATCATTGATTTTTTATCAACCATGGAAAGTAAGATGAATGAAGAGAGTACGAGGATAGAGGAAATGGAGGCTTTGAAACTCAAAAAGTTGGAAATAGTGGGCAATGCAAGACGTTTTCCTTCACCAAGGTTTTATGTGAATAGGTTACGACGATTTCATCAAAAAAGGAAATAATGACATCATTTAATAAATGGCTGGGCACATTTCTATTACAATCATCTTTTTATCCATTCTGAGAAAAGGGGTGAGAATAGGGTAAGAGAGAGAGAGAGAAAGAGAAAGAGAGAGGGGTACCTTGGACACATGACACAAGTATCGTAAACTTTATTCCCAAACAGAAACACACATCACTTTTATTTATGTCTGTGTGCTTTTTTTTTTTTTTTTTTTTTTTTTTTTTTTTTTTTTTACAATTCTTTTATTCTTTTAATCATGCAAAATAATTCATTTACCATTTATCGATACACAGTCAATCGAAAAAGAAATTTACTTTATCCAATTCAAGATGATTTATTACAACAGTTCAAGAGTGAACAACATATATTTGATAATAATCTATTAGTTCACTTGCCACAATCTCATCTCACAAAAAAGAATATCAGCAAACGATCTATGCCTATCCTAGAATCTCATAAAAATGAAGATTTATTAGCTTGTACTTCAAAGACATCATTTAATGTTGCTCTTGATAATGTCTTGTTTATTTCAACGCTTGAAGGTTGTTGGACGCGTAGTTTACCGACATCAATTGCCATGAGAAGACAAGTTAGTTTATCTTATCCAAAAGAAAGAGAAATCATATTTCATTCTATTCCCAGAAGACATTCACATCCTGAACCAAGCTTTCCTTTGTCACTTGTTGAGGACAGTCGGCGCCTGTCTACGGAACCGGTCCGAAGGATTAGTTCCGAAAGTACAACAGCTACTTCAAGTGTCTCTTCACTAGAAGACATTGAGAAATCATACGATGAAAATAAAATGATTCAAGAGGACCATCACAGTAAGTGTGTGTTGTTTGACGCATAGTTCAATAGACCCTTACTTTTTTGTATAGGTTACAACATCTGTGAAACCATTCAAGAAGAAATTCCCATTTGGGCAGATCCCGTAAAGATGAAGGAAAATCCAACTCGATATGAACATGTCATCCATCACCTCAATCAAGCCAATATTCCTTTTGATTCTCCTTTGCCTTTATCTAAACCTTGTACCTTTTATTTCACAGACAGTAATCATCAACATCAGGATTATCTTGCCTCTGTCAAACCTATATTTGATTGTGATACCGTTTGGAATTTTACATGTCGTTGGCGACTCTATAAACAAAATTACATCACTTTGTCTCAATTGATGCCCGGTCAAAACATATTTTGCTTTGTGCAAGGTGTCGGTCCTGTTTGGGAGGATCCAGTGAACAAGCGTGGGGGTCGTTTGAATATACAAGTGAGTCAAATCAAACTGTTGGATGAGCTCTTTGAGACTGTCTTGTTGGCCTTCATCGGTGGTGGTCTGTTTGCATTTGGTGTGGTCGGTGTGGTCGTCTCGAAGCGTTACAGAGGAGATCGTATCGAGATCTGGTTGGATGAATCCGCAACAGAGAGTGAGATTATTGAATTAAAGTAAGTTTTATTGCTTTTTTATAGATACAATCAATGATTTATAAAAAAAAACAAAATAGAAATACATTACAAGAGTCACTACCAGATTCATACCACAACGATGTGAATTCAAGTCGGTTCAAAAAACACTATGTAAATAAATAAAACTTTATAGTCATCTCTCTCTTTCTCTGCGTCATTTTATTCTTGTCTTTATAAATACTCTTTGTCTTTTATACGAGATTCTATTCTTGTCGTATCTACCTTTTCACCATTTATGTTGTATGTATCCCACTTTAACGTCCAGGATTGATCTTGAGAGGCAGGTGGATTGAATTCCAATAGAACAAAATGAAAATCAAATAATTTAGCTTCATACATGCCCCAATCTTTTACTTGATCAAAATCAAGGTCTCCACCTGCTCCACCAATAATTGCATACTGAATCCCATTACGTTCTCCTCGTTCATAGTTGTGCTGATGTCCTGAGATAACCAAGTCAACACCAGATGCCTCAAACAGGGGCACATAACGTTCCTTAATAAACGCACTCCATTCACTCTGCTTGAGCCCAAACCAGGCTTCGGGATCCCAGTACTCGAGAAAAGGTGGCACATGGACCACAACAATTCTGAATTGTGCCCTCTTGAATGCCTCTGTTGTCGTTTCCTGTCTAAGCCAGTCATCCTGAATCTCCCAATCGAGGTTGCTATCCAATACGATGAAATGAATCGCTCCTGCAGCCATTGTGAACGAAAACCACGGGTGTTCTCCGGATCGTGTATAGCTGTAGACCGAACTCGTATCAAAGTCATGGTTTCCGTGTGCATAAACCATTGGCTTTGTCTGTCCAAGCCCAAAGACAGTCAAGGGATCTGTAAAATCAGTCTGCCACTGTCGAAGGGATGGATAGTTTTGAACAGCATCTCCGGCATGCAGCAAATAATCAGGTTGGATTCGCTTGATTTGCTGTAGTAAGGTCAAGAAGGTGAGCATACCAAATTGGTTGTCAGCCAGTGCCGCTATCCGGATCGACCGATCGCTGTTCAAATGCCATCCAAAGGTATTCTCTGTCCATGTCTTTCTGTGTAAAGATCTATCATTCTCTTCAGACAGATAAATTGAGTAGTGTATTTTGCTATTCTCAACAGGTCCGATCGTTGCTTTATAAACCGTGTGTGTGTTGTCTAAAATGTGGGGTTCTATAGGCCCAAGTATTGTTTGATTCTCTTTGGAATCACTCCAGTAACTCAGCATCATGGGCTTGTCGTCAGTTCCACAATTCGTTTCCCAAACAACTTGAACATGATTGGTATCTTGAACATAAAGCACAGGTTGCTTTCTAAGTACGCCGCATGACACATAGCCTCGATCAAACAAAGTATTACGCAACTTGATGGCAAGAAAGTTCCAATAGATTACTATCCAGTATCGAGCACAGTAGAGAACAAATAAGATAAAACATGTGAATAATAAAATGCTTTTGCGGTGAAGTCGAAGCCACCTTGAGATTTGTAAAGTTGTAGTAGGTTTATAAACAATATGGTTTCTATAAGTGGGGTATGGTGAAGTGGGTTGTTTGAATTGAAATGAGACCGAAGAATAAGGTTCATTAAAATCTGTAATTTGATAATGACTCATGTTAAAGCCATTACTTTTGTGTATTTGTTTGAAAGAGAGAGAAAAAAAAAAGAAAAAACAGTAGGACAAAGAATGAAATATGATTGGTCTATAAGTGATGTTTTGTATTGACTTTTAATAGTAAATCCAAGTAATTCTGTCTATATTCTAACCACTTGTACCAAGCAACAGCCTGAAGCAAACAATCACTCAAATCATCTTTTTTTGATTCTTGTTTAAACATGTCTTTCAGTTGATTATTCACTTTAAGGAAATTTTCATTTTCTAGCCAATCCTGTACTAGTAGAACACCTGCTTGCTTCTTTGCGTATGTCCCTTTTTTTATTTTAGAAAAACGAGAGACGTTTGCCTCAATCACATTCTGTATCTCATTCTCCCAAGCATCATCCACACGTTGTCGATTCAGAGGCAGCATGCTTAAATCCGATCTCTTTATCTTTTCAGCTGCTTCATAAAGTCCAGACCAGAGCATACCCTCTACTGAATTGACTCGAAGTGTATGTTCCAGTACAGCAAAGGATCCATTCGTACGTGATCTTTGTTGTTCGACAATCACAACATCAGCTCGTTGTATATTGTTCTCAACACGTTCCTTTATAAATTGGCGAACAATAGGAGCTACTGTTGAAGGATGAAATGTTTCCAACTCGAGATCAACGCGCGCCCAATCCAGGACGGTCGCGTCATGCGTAAGGTGACAGTAAGCCAAGTTTCGGTAGCCTAAATCAAATGAAAGGACAGATGAACATTTTTTGACCTCAGTCAGGACATGAGCAATGCGTTGTACAACTTGAGTTTTGTTGCCATTTACAAGAACACCGCTTGATTTAGCGATGGATCGTAGCTCGACAAGTTTTTTGGATGATAAACTTTCTATTAAAGTACCCATAACTAAGGGTTGTCTCATCATTGTTATAAAATAAAGGAAAAAATGAAAAAAAAAAAAAAAAAGTTTATGCTTTTTTTGTTGATTTGTGACGGCTGAATTTGCAAAAAATTGTATTAAATATTCTTAGCACCTTTTGAAGGAACTCACAGAGTGGTGTATTCATTCTTGGCAACCCTTTAAAATCACTGTTGAGCAGATTTACATGACTCTAGATATAAGAGTTTTGCCTGTATCAAAGAGGTTTTCGTAACATTGTATTTTCCCTTGACTAGAATACTTCAGTTGGATAAGGAAAGACGAGTAATGAGGAAGGTATACGCACTTACAATCTCTTTTTTCAATAAAGCTTTTAAAGCCTTTTTATTAAAGCCAGTGGTATTTGTCTTTAAATGAGTTTGTTTATTTGCTTACTTGACTATATCCTTTCTTGTCTTTCTATTATATTGATGAACCCATATATATTTCTTCAGCCAATGCGTGATCCTTGTGATATAAAGAATAAGTATAGGATATATTTTAATAGCCATCTTTATTCGTGCTATATCAAATTAGTTGCAAATTTTTATCAGTATATTATGGCAAAATCCCTTTGAGAATATTATCTGTTTATATTTGTGTATACAGTCAAATTAATTTTACATATAAATAATAGCTAAAGAATATCATCATACGTGAGTATGAATATAAGTTATTCATACGAGTAAATTCTTTTCATTCTTAACAATATCTACATCTTTTTTTTTTCCTAATCTTGTCTTCTAGTCTACCTTGCAACACATTTAACATGCATATATAAACGAAAAAAAAAAAAAAAAAAAAAAAAATGGAAAGTGTAATCCAAAAAGAAGAAAAAAAAACAGGGTCGTAATTGATGTATGTTTCAAGATGCAAAAACGATTTGAAGAATTTTTTTATTTGCCATATCTAGAAACAATAGTCGAAGCATACAAGATGTTAAAGATCAAGAAGTTTAAATGCCCCCATTTGTCATATTTGATCATAGCCATAGAGCTATCATCAAATGTCAACTACATTATTCAAGTTTATTTTTTTATTAGTGCAGAGGCTACTATTTTTAGTATAAACATTATTTTAATTAACAAGATCCTACCGATTTTTGTGTCTTGTTGCCTTCCTTTATACTTTCAATGAATAAACTGATTTGCAAAAGGATAATAAAAGAGAGGGAGTGTCTTTACTATCCTATGACATCTTTAACGTCATAGCATTATCCTATTGAGCTTACCGACATGCTAATCAATGTAAAAAAAAATCTTGTCAAATCCTAATGATTTTCCATTAAATCCTTTATTTGATCCAAAACATTTATAAGAATTTAAAGTTATCTCATAAACAACAAACTTTGAATGCCTCATGGTAATAACTATGTAAAGAGCTTTCTGTATTAAAAAGTAAAGAAACTTTATTTTAAGGAATTTTTAACTAGGCTGGGCATCTTGAAATAGGAACAGACTCACCACCTTCTGACCATAAAGAAATTGTGATACCAGTCGTATAAATCATGGACACAAGACCAAATACAATAATCAGCACATCTATTGTCTTTTGACGCCAATTGTTTGCGATTGCCTTGAGGTGAAACAAAGGAGGGAAAAAGAAACAGAGAGGAACACAACAAAGAGAACCAATGAGTGAAACAAATTTATCCAAGTCACTTGAACCAGCAATGGCAATAACAGCACAGATCAGGACAGACACGAATCGGAATAGATTTTTTTGCCACTTGACAAAGCTATCATACTTTCCGGATCGAGTGAAAAGCCCAGTTTCTATAATACGGATCGCAGGGAACAGTTGAAGTGGAATTGAGAGACAGATGGCTAAAGCATAGAGACCTTGAACTGTGTTGACAGCTATACTGTCTGGCATATTTAATAAGATGACTGTTTGAACTTGACTACCAAAGGCTAAATAAGAAATGAAGCCTACAGATAAAAAGATGGCAGTAATAAAGATCATGGTACCCGACAAGACCTTGGGAAACTTTTCTGGCTCTGCCATTGATTCAGTAATCGGAATAACTATAAAAAGAAGTCAGGATATACAACAGAAAATAGGGTTATAGTACTTGCCTAAACCAACGCCTTCATATGTAAATACAGCTGTACCGATGAACATTGGGAAAGAGGTGTAATTAATCATCCATTCGACATCAGCAACACCTTGATGAGCAAGAACAAAGAAATCATAATAATAAAGGTAAATTAACCCGACCAAAATAAATAAATCGGCTACAAGTGCAAATGCGGATAATTTTTGTATTTTGCGAATCATTGCCAATGGTACAAAGATGGCTATTTGTCCCAAAATAAGATATGACAGTGGAGTTTGGAATTGACAATTGGATATAGATTCAATCAACGCTTGTACATTTTGAGCTACAAACACCATATAGGCACATACAAAACCAATCTTTTTATATACAAAACCATCAGTTTAATCATGCAATTAATCAAACATTCATTTCTTTTTTTACCTGAGATAATGTAATGGCTAACAACACAGCAAATCGCATGGATTTACCAAATAAAACACCTCCGATGTCACCAAATGAAACTGGAATCTTGTTTCTTGTCTCTACAAGTAATAAAAATGTATAAAGGGATATAAGCGCAATGGCTGTCAATAGGGTAGAAGAGAAGAGTAAACCACCGTTGTAAAAACTAAATAGAGTTTAGTTTTCTTTTTTTTTTTTTTTTTTTTCTTTTCTTTACGCTTTAGGCAAGAACATGACACCTGTTCCAACAAAAGATTTCAACAACAAAAACACTGCTTTTGCTGGAGTAGCCGTTCCTTGAACAGCCTCTTGTTGAGCTCTTCGAATCAAGGGAGACTCTTCTCCTTGCGCTTCTTCATCCCCTAAAGCTTCTTCTTCGTCTTCACTTAAATCTTCACCACCAAAATGACCATACAAGGCCAAAAAATCAACAAAGGTACGAGTCATCCAGTTAGGAGGAGGTCTTCCTTGATGAGCAGCTTTACGGACAACGAAATGACGTCTGAACCCACCAGGTCCCTTCAATCTAGACAAGGCTGGGTCCAAAGGTTCGGATTTAGGTATGGAGAACGATTGAGACCGTTGCCGTCTGGCAATCTGTTCATTCTCTGCGTCCTCTGCCCACTTGTAGATATCATGTGTAATAGCACCTCCAGGTAACTGATGTACACTACGCTTAAAAGATCCCGAGGCGGCATCATCTTCAACCGCTTGATAAATCGAAGCACTGCGCAAAGAAGAAGCGGGTGACGTATCTACCAAGTGTCGTTTGACGACCTGAACCACTTGGTCTTCAGATAAATCTGCACTCACCGTATTGTCTTCAGGATTAAATGTTGCTGTGGATAAAGGCCGGAATAGGCCTCCACCTCCACTATGGTTTGTGAACATATTTTCGAGTTCGTTTGTTGAACCATAAGTTTGGTGTGAAGTAAAACTTTTGGGAGAGGTTCCTAAACGTGCTGTTGACGCCACACGATCGATTGAACCTGAATGATGAGAATTATCTCCTTCTCTGTATCCTTGCTTTGCATTCACTGGTAATGGTGAACTCATTATGAAAAAGAAAAAAAGAGAGAAACAAACGTAAAAAAATAAAGTGTTTGTGATTTTTAATAGGATTCAAACTCCTTTCAAGTAACCCCCCTTAACTTTAGTATGACATTTACTTTTTATTTATATAAAGCATATATCTCATGTTTTGAAACAGAAATCAGTTTCTTTTAATCAGGCGTTATTATATCAGTCAATGAGATGATGATAATGATGCATTAACATGACCCTTTACATCCGTGATGTTGACTAAAGATAAAGGAAACACTTGATCATGAGTACAGATATCGAGTCTACAATGACTTTTTTTTTTTTTTTTTTTTTTTTTTTTTTAATACTTGTCATTTCTAAAGAAAGTTTTAATCAAAATAACTGCAACCAATTTTGATACTACAGTCATTTCAAAAAAGTAAAGTCGTTGTTTTAGAAATCAAAGTCGTCCAAAAATCATTTTGTCCAACTATGATGCCACTTGATCCAAAAATGAAGTCGTCATGAACTTTTATTCTTACTTACCGCTTAGTCATTACAGTTATCATATTCTTGGCATCTTATCTTTATATAAGTTGAAGCAATAGTTTCTAGTTCTTTTTGTTTACAATCTATTTTACAGGCATTCAAAATGAGTATGCAATTTTTTTCATGAAAATAGGTAAGGACATGTTGTTGATGAATATAGGGTTGAACCTATGAACCTTGTCGTTGACGAGGAGCTACCATCCATCCGGAGATGAAAGGGGTAATAAAGATGTAGTTATGGAGTTATACAATAAGCGACGCAATACGTTTTATCCTGATGACAAGAAAACAAGATTTTTTCACTTATTTTTTTTTAGTAAAAGCCCAAATGATTCTGCTGCAGTGAGACAGTTAGGTATTCATACTTGTGCAGCCCAGAGATGGATTCAAACGTTATTATAAAGATCCTGAAAGTATTTTTGAGAAAACGAAAAAATAAGGTTGTCATCGTATTCTTTGTGAGAAGCATAAATGATTTCTTTTAAATTACATTGATTGAGAATCCTTCTGTTATTTTAACTGAAGTATTAGAAAATATAATTCAGAGCTTTGCAAATCTCAACGTTTCCCGTAGTACTATTTATAACTTTATGACAACTTAGTGTAATCTCTCTATTAAACTGGCACAATTACATCCTGTAGAAAGAAATAGTGAGGAAAGAGTTCAGCAAAGATGCGATTGGGCCCAAGAATGGCAGCAAACTGACTTGGACTTTATAACACATTACGTCTTTCTTGATGGATCAACCTCTCATATTAATATGAAACGAAGCATGGCTTGATCAAAGAAGGAATTTCCAGCAATAGTTACGGTATCTGAAACTAAAGCGAACACAACGTCGATTTTAGGTGCAATATCTACTATTGACTTGACTAATGTTAGTGTGAGAGCCCTAAAGCGTATCAAAAAGAGAAAGCTTGGACGTGTGACTTACAGTTATAGCACAGGAACAGTTATAGGATGTTGTCTGAGCTTTTTAAAGGCAACTTTTGATGAAATGAACAAGTATTTAGAAATGAAGGGGCATTATCTTGTATGGAAAATGCTCCTGTCCATAGCTCAACAGATATAAGAAAGTATGCCCACTCACGAGGTTATCGGTTTGTATACTTTCCTCCGTATTCTTTTGAGATTAATCCAATTGAGCAGTTCTGGTCCGTTGTCAAGAATAGAGCTAATCAAAATAAGTTTTTGGAAAAAGAATGGTTAATGACTAGAATTACAATTTCATTACCTTTTGGTCAACTACTTTTTTTTATTTTACTTTTGACTAGCATTATACACTGTTCCAATCTCTTCCTGTAATATACTAGCCAGCGCCGATTCTGCTGTTTTGTTATTGTAATAAGCAAAGGACTAGGTGTTTTATCTCCAACTCTACTAGCTAACTCGTTTTCAAAATTTATCGTTTTGATTTCATCTCCCTTCATTTCGCATCATTGTATTAAATGAATTGAAAGGCTATTAGGATTGATAAAGATGTAAGGCTTTTTTTATAGTATTCTCGGATTTTGAGAATTTTATAGCGATTGCCCTTCACAATCATGTTTGACGCAGCTCTTTTAACTTATTTTTTATTTAAAAAGTCTGCCTCTTCCTTTTCTTTTTATTGCTTCTAAATAATAATATGCTTTTGATCTAAGAAATTTCTATTACTCAAATCTATAACACCTTTTCTATATGTATTATAGAAGATTATGAGATTTTCGTCTGTAGCAAAAAGAAAGTCAAATATATATAACTATGATGTCGAATTATGTCTTTTGAACTCTGAATATTGATAAAAAAAAATGATAGCCAAGTCAATAATGTCAAAAAGGAATGGGAAATAGAATATATCATTAAAAGCCTTTTTTTTTTTTTCTTTGGTTGCGATACTTGCTTACTTTCGCCTTTCTTTGCAGTACTCTCTTTTCATTTGGTTATCATTGAGGATTAAGTCAATAATTACCAAACCTGATTAAAATAGGAATGAATGAATTTATTAACGAAAAGTAATCAATTCTTGGGAGAAATGATTATTTACCTAAAATTTGTCGCCAATGTACTCTTTCATAACATACATGCACTCCTACATCCACAATATCTTTCTTCGTCTGAGCTTATAAGTAGCATGGTAACAGAGAGACGGAGAATGAATTAATACTTTAAAAAAAGAACCTGCCTATTTAGTTTTATCCTTTTCTTTTAATAGAAATGCTTAAATTATTATTTATATCTTTATTGTTAGTACCTTCCTTACTTGCTGAAGTAATAAAAAACATAGTTGTCTTTGGTGATTCTTATTCAGGTCAGTAAATAAATCAATCATGAATGAGTAAAAGTATTAAAAAGTATTTTAGACGTTGGAAATTACCAAAGATTGACAAATGGTCCTCTGTGGAGTGAAAATTTAGCAGCTGCATGGGACGCCTCACTCTATAGCTTTGCGTTTAGTGGAGCAGTTTGCGACAACTCTGTTTATCCAAAGCAAACATCAAAACAATATATTCCGAGTATCGAGGACCAATTAGAGATGTATTATCACCAGAACTTGAACTTAAATCCTCAAGAAACTGTAGTTGCAATCTGGGTAGGCGTAAACGATATATATAAAACCTTTGAAATGCGTGGTATCTACATTTAAAAAAAAAAGAGAGATGGACCTTATCTAAAATTTTATATTAGAAGGAGAACAACAAGCCAATCTAAAAAAAGTAGTTGAATGCATCAGCAGCAATGTTCGTAATGCACGACGAATCTTTTCCACCAATAAGTTCATTGTGTTTGGTGTACCGCCCTTAGAAAAAATACCTTATTATACTGACAGTCCACTAAAGCCCAGTAGAGAACAAGCAGCTAATGAGTTGAATGAATATTTACTGAAAGAAGTTCAAAAGATGAACAAACATCTCCAATCAGTAGACATAGATTTTATGGATATTCATCAGTTATTAGATCACATTGTACAAAAGCCCAACTCATTCAATATAAAAAATGCAGTCGATGCCTATTGGGATGCCTGTCAAGGACAATGCTCAGATGATATCAATAGCTATGTTTGGTGGGATAAGGCACATTTGACAGGTGGCATTCACCGTCTGATTGCGGATAGCATTGCTCAATCTGGATCTTTTGCAACAGAAATGGAAATACCAAAAGACCTTGACGTGAACGCATTATTGAATAATGCTGACTCAAAATTCAAATCTCCCAGATACGAAGCCAAAGCAAACACAGGCGAGATTGATCGATTGATTGAAAAGATGAATGAAGAAAAGCAAATGAGTAGTCCAAACACCAAAATAGATGAAGAAGCAGAGCAAGAAGAAATAACAAAGGAGAAGGGAGGGATCAACAGCTATGTTTACTTTGGAGTTGCAGCTACAGTTATTGTATGCATTGGCTTTGTATTATTCAATAAGCGAGCAAAAAACAGAGCAAGTCATTTAGCATCACTTTCCAATTTACTCAAAAAAGAAGACCGAGGCAGGTTTGTTCCTTTACGTAATATCGACTCTGATGTTTAAATCTTAATAAAAAGGATGAAGTGTAAAAGACACTTTATTTCTCACAACAAACAGTTTCTTTTTCTTTCTTTTGTATGCATTTTGTAAAACATTCCATTAAACAAGAGGATCAAGGCCCAAGCCTTTAAGACCATTCTCTATTACCTCAAATTCAAGAAAGCTATATGCAAATGTCAGTAACAGTCCAGTATATTTGTCCAATTTCATAAATTAGATATTCAATAATCATGATCAAAATACGATTGTAGTTGATAATTATGCTATTGGATGCAATAGACCTGAAGGTGTATCTCTTTCGGGATCAAGCAATAGTATAAGCTTAATTGGTGCACACGGTTTTCCTCTTTGTTTTAATCAATCCAATGAAGTTGAAGACATGTCTAACGGATGTAGCTTTCATGAAGCTTTACAACAGGATAACAAATGTAAACTATCTGGTAATTCCCTATCTAATCAGTTAGAAGCTCAAATTGAAAACAAGAAAACGAGCTGTAAAGACATACAAACTGTAAAAGAAGAAAAAGAGAGCATGTTGAGAAAAAGATAAACCAACCTTAATTTCAAAAAGGAGAAGTATGAGAAGAAACATGTCCTATGACTGTAAAACAACCGCTTATTTGCAATCTGTCTTTTTTGATGTCTACAGTAAGCATCTGAAGCTGACAAAACAACAAAGGATGGATGTCCAGAAAAGAACAGGCTTACCTTCTCGCAACATTACTTACTGGTTCTCGAATCATAAAAGAAGGTTTCAGAAATCATTGCAATCATTCCAAAAAGTGACCAAAAGCAGTAGCAGATCCATTTCGACTTATAATGACTTCATCAAATGGCATAGAAAGCATGGTTCACCTAATAACATTACAAGAGGTGAGTCGACATGAAATAGAACGTGCAGATGTGAATAATATCAAGCGGAATATATATTTCATTAGCTTATAAATAAAACATGTTTGTATCTATACTTTTTTATTACCTCATTTTCATTGAGATTTCTCCATTTTCAAGATACACGTATTAAAAAGAACCAATAACCACTTTCAAACTTTCATCAGTTGTTTTCTCTGTACATCATATGCTGTGATTTGAAAAATTGTGGTTGAAGTATGTCATTCTATAAATCATATGTCAACCCTAAGAATTACGTCTGAACTATCCCGGATGCTTGATTGCTTTATGCAACTGCTTCCTTTTTCATCCTCAAACCAGTATTTATGAAGATCCAAAATTTACCTTTTAAGAGCAAATGATGCTATGATAAAACAAAAAAGGGTACGAACTCTTTATCTATGTTGAAGTCATAAAACTTATCTGATAGTTTACAAAATACTAAAACATGAAGTAAAAAAAAAAAAAAAGTATGCTTTCAGTCCTGTAATAGTATCATGCCAATTCGTAGTTCATTATTTATAATGAAAAAGAAGAATAGTCGTAGAATCATCTCATAACATACAACAAGGAAAGTAAAAGAATCCAAGACTCACAGCCCTGAGATGTTTATTGAACTCTTCAGGATGATGAAGGAACACTTTATAATAAATAAGTTAAAGATTGAATACAAGTATAGGCATAGAGCATCTAATTCACCCAGTCAAAGAAACAGTCTGTGGTATAATAATTGTATTCTTCAGCAACCAAATGTTTTATTTTGTATATACAATCTCTTTCTCTTTTTGTTTAATTTATTCATTTCTTGATTCTCTTTAATTCATTCACTTCAGCTTCAAGTGCTGCACAAGCAATCTCTACCTGCAAGTTTTGACTAATCAAGTCTGACCATTTGTTTTCCAAAGAAGCCAATGTTTCTGCTGCTTGTGTTTGCTCCATCTTTCGTTCCTTGTTGGTGTTTAATATCTGATTACGAACTCGTTCAGTGTTATTCTTAATATACTCTAAATATGTCTCTAGCTGATAGTTGTGTACTCTCCATGCATTTGCTCCATATTTTGAAAGCAGTTCCAAATTGAACATACTAAGCATTTGTTACATGTGTAAATAAAGAAAACTTATAATTACTGAGAAATTACCTTCCAGCTTGTGATTCAAGTTGAGATTTAGTGTTGTTGACAGCAGCTTTCCAAGCTTCTACATCATCTTCATCAGAAGGTCCCTTTAGCTCGTATCTCTCAGTATCCAAAGCATTTAAAACTTTTTTTTGCTGAACACGATCAAATTCCTGCTTCAAACTCTCATTGTCTTCAAACAAGTTGATTGTGGTTGGTAGTTCCGATCTTTCCATCTTTTTCATACGTCGCATTTCTTGCTCAATCATTCTTTCAACTTCTGCTTTCACATCTAAGCAAGAATTGATATAAAATTGTTAAAATGATTTGATCCATCTTTAACTTTCTTTACTCACTTTCATTATCAAGTTCACGATCAACATCTAAAACACAAGTATAGAGGTCAGAAAAAAATCAATAATGAATAATATTTCGTTTCTTACAAGGAAGTGCATCTATATCAACATCTGAGCGCATAGCGTAATCAATGGCTTTTGCTGACATAATTAATAGCTTAATTCGAGAAAGTTTGAAGTATATGAAAACAGAAAAAAAAAAAAAGAAAAAAAAAATCAAAAAAAGGAGTCCCGATTGCGTCACTCAGAACGCGTTAGATAAATCCACTGTGAATATGGATTAAACACCATGCCTAAATATCTCCTCTATCCTTAAATGTACATTTGTTTATCTCAAATAAGATTTTATCATTCAAGTTGCACTTCTACTTCTTATAAAACAGTATAAGTAAAGTTTGATGCCATTACATTGATAGATCAAATGGCAGTGTATATCACGTAGTTGTCTTTGTATGTCAATGACTGCATTTTCTTTATTAATAACATTTTCCTCTTCGTTACAGGAAGTCTCTTCTAATAAAACAATAGGCGACAATAATCATTTGCAACTGAAGCGTTGTACCTTTCTTGGAACCTCAATTAAGTAATACTTCTTCGATTCATTCTTTTAATTTCGCTCTTATATACCCTATAGAGTATGCTATAAAAAGGCTTTCAAAAAGAGGTAAATCTATTTCTTGTGACATCACGTGGTTTGAGGGTATCGCTGAAGCAGTAATAATTAAATGCTGAGTCCGGATATGAGTATTACCAGACAGCTGCCCAAATACAAACTATTCATAGAAGAAATAATCGCGTGGGAACATATCAAGCTTTGTCAGGTATTACCAGTGGAACAATCTCACAAATGGTGTATTGAGTGAGCCTTGGTAATTAAGATAGTATTATGTAAATTTAGCACATTTATTCATACCATTTTAACAATGGCCGCGCAGATCGCTATATTGCTCAATAGCACTAAACACACGAAATACAATAGGTGTACCTGAAGATTAAACAAGACGAAAATGCTCACATAGAATTCAGCAATAGAACATAAAGATCCTTATTACACCGTCTTCCTTACTTAAAAAAAGTCAATAATAATGCTTTATTCTTTCTCTTTTAGGTCACAATGGAAAGAATATAGCTCTCGTTTTATATATTTATTCTTTATATCTTATTACTTAAATGAGTCAATTCTGCCGTTACATTCTATCAGTGTATTGATAGGTAACAGTTCGGAATTTGATATTTTACAATAAATGCTAACCGAGGCTCATAATATTTTTTGCTATTCATTCCAAATGAAATTATATTCATATGTTAAATACAAGCTACATTATTAATATATATAACATGCTACACACTTTTATTATATGTGTTGCCATGCTATATTTTCTCATATATCTATTGTAATTAATAATTCTATGATTTCCTGCAATTCTATATATAATCAGTTATTTAAAGGATAAACTTATCTGTGTACTTTATTAAAGAAATGAATGGATTCATTAGAAAATTGTATCATGATAATGTAGGTCCCTTAAAGTTTGGCTCAAACACAACCACATATTCTAAAATGTAATATGACATGCTTTAATTGTTTTACTTTTTTAAATAGAATATTATCACATCATACATGTTTTGGCGTAACAAAAACTTGCAGTAGTATTTTCAGAAAAGCTACGCTTGCATTGAGAAAACGAACGTGCGACATCATCATAAGATGTACAAACAAGTTTATTGAAGGCTATCAGTAAGAATGAGAAATGTATGTTCCAATTCTTCCTTGTTTTGGTGCAATTTGCAAGCTCAATGATAAATTTAGTATTTGTACGGAAAGGATCTACTTTGGAAATGCTGATTATAAAAATATACTTTAGCCATTGAATTTTTAATTCCGCACTGTAAAGAACTGAAAATCATCTTTACGTTAATGGCGATTTGACGAGATTTGTCGGAAGAATTTATACCCAATTCAGCCGTACCACTCTCTTATTTGTGCATAAGCAACTCCTTTCATTAGTACAACTTAAAAAGCTTTTTATTTGCAGTAAAAGGTCTGAATTACAATAGAGAATATGTGACATTCTAGTTTGTTAAGTATGTCCAAAAGTTCTTTTGTGGTTTCTATTCTATTTGTGGGTAAGCTTTTCCAAATTTGTACAAATAATTAAAAACGTGTTACCTTTGTTCTGATGGTTTCAAAAGAAGATCGTTGATTTTGGTAAAAAAAAGATGATGAACCCTTACCCAGGTTCTGGTTACTTGTCAGGCTTTACCCATATGTAGAAAATGCTGAGCTGTAATATACAATTTTCTTTTTCGAATATTACTATTTTTAGGTATGTAATGATAACTGATTGTAGTAACTTTCATAACATACCATAATTTCCTTCAATTAACTTAAGCAGTTGTTGAAATTTTATACAAACATTGTGAAAAAAAAAAGATTCTTCATTAGAAGACAAACAATGAAAAAGGTAGAGCAGAATGATGTTTCTAAGCAAGCTGTTTCTAATCCGTGCTACCTAAATTCTACTGCCAGCAATCACTCTCGTTGGCTAATATTTTAAAATTCTGTATGTACTAGGTATCACGCAAACTACTGTACCTCTTTGTAACACCTTTATTTAAACTCAATGACTGGAGAAAAAAGTTCTCTTTTCCCGAGAAACAATAAGGATACAAATACTCGCTTAGCGTCTTTTGATTTTTTTTTTTTCTTTAATTCTTTTTACCACTCAAAAATGAAAATATTGGCCATTCCTGCTTTGGTCTCCTTGGCCTTTTCAGGTGTCTTGGCAGCTGATGTACAATACTCTGTTATAGCATTTCCTACTGGAAATCAAACTATTGGTGTATCTGTGGGTGGACAAACTGTTCAACTTCAAAAGAGTTCTGTTCATCCCAACATTTTCTCAGGTACTGCACCTTTTGGTTCAAGCTATCAGTATGTTATCATGAATGGACAATCAAATACTCCCGAATCAACTACCCGTAAACTTGCTGATGGCGTCGTTTCTACTGGAAACGAGTTCTTCAATCGTAGTCAAACTGTTTACAATGTCCCTGCCCTTCCTCAGGCATTCAATCCCATTTATCCAAGTAAAAAGAAATATACATCCATTTCTAATATAAAAAGCAAAATGATTCTAAACGATTTTTGATTTTTTTTAATAGCTTTGTTTACAAATTTAAATCAATCAAATGAAATTGCTACCATCATCATGACAGTAAATAAGACTCAGTTAGCAGCTTTTAATAAAAATCCTACTGGGGACCTTGATGAAGCTCAAGTAACTGAATTAGCTTATATTAACAGCAAAGAAGTTTATAAATTTCAAAATGCTGGTCTCAAAACTAGTGGTCAATCTACCAAAGATTTTTCTAAGCAGTCATGGGCTATCAAACTTGACAAATATAACAAGAATGCTACTGAAAAAGGTCTCTTGTTTGGTAGAACGACGGTGAAACTTCGTGCCGAGGAAACCGACGCTTCTTTCGCGTAAGTACTACGTTGCTTTTTTTTATGTGTTTGTGTTATTTAATTTGTTTTGCATTTTGAAGTCGCGAAAAATTAGTGTTGGATATGCTTGCTGCTACAGGTGCTGCTACTCTTTCTGGTTCTTGGGTTCGCGTGTTTATGAACAATGAAGCATATGGTCTTTTCTTAATGATAGATGATGCCTCTACTCACTTTATTGATGATGTTCTTCACGGTGGTAACTGGCAGTACCCTAATACAGGTGAAATTGAAGATCTATTTAGAATCGACTATATACTCATTCGTTTGACGTAGGTGTTACTTACAAAGGAAATGCTCTCAGTGATAGTCAAGCAGGAAATTTAGCTTACAAAGGCAATGATACCTCTAAATACAGCTCAGATTTATACAAGCTTGAAGACAAAGGAGAGGACAAAAGCGTCTATAAAAACAACAGCCAACAGCTTATCATGGAATTCAC
Source organism: Rhizopus arrhizus (assembly GCA_024220505.1). NCBI lineage: Eukaryota > Fungi > Mucoromycota > Mucoromycetes > Mucorales > Rhizopodaceae > Rhizopus > Rhizopus arrhizus. Next base: position 270,215 of record JAKZZE010000021.1, read on the forward strand.
TCGCCAATTAAGTCAAGTCAACATCTCCGATGCAACTGATGCTCAGCATCCAGGCAGTATTGCTAATTTAATGGATAGTCCTGAACACACACTTCGTCATATTGCCATCAACTTTCTTATTGGTTCCTGGGACGGTTTCTGGTATCAAGCTAGTAACTATTATTTAAATCAAGACCTTGGTACCAAAAAGTGGACCTTAATTACTTATGACTTTGATGAAACCTATGGCAACGGTATTGAGGATACCGGGTTGAATACCATTGCTTACCAAAATTATACCCCTAAAAGTGCACAAAGACCATTGATAGAGGTTTTCCTTAAAAACGCATACTACACTGACGTATTTGAAAACATTCTCAAGACTGTCGTCAAACGTTTCTTCAAGCCTAGTGTTATTGATGCTCGACTTCAAGCCTGGTATGAAATGTTGAAGGAAGATATTGTTTGGACTCGTGGTATTGCTGGTAAATCTTCTGGTGAAAAGACTTCTTTTACTCTTAAAGATTTCCAAAACGGCTTACTTGGTAACTCGTCTGATACGATTTCTATCAGCCAATGGGTCAGTAAGCGTTCTGCAGCTCTTACCCAACAACTCAACTTTAATGATACTGATGACCTTCCTGCGCTACCTGCTTATACTGAAGGTACTCATCTGGATGCTAACGGTAATGTCGTCAGCAATAACGGCACAACTGTAAGCACTGGCAGCAGCAACGGAAACGGTAATGGCAGCAGCAGCAACGGCAATGGTACAACAAACGTCACAACTTCCAAAAATTCTGCTAAAAGTCCTGCTGCTTTGAACCAAATTTCAAAGAGTACTCTTGTTTTGGCTGTTCTGGCTGCTATGTTGTTCAATTTTTAAAACCATGCATTTTTTTTGCTTTACTATAATTACGCCCTTCTCATTTGTTTAATATTTGTTAATATATTGTCTGTAAACTAAAAAAATATAAAGCCTATACTCCATATCCTGCCATCCTTGTTTGAGTAACAGTACGCTTTTTCTGTTTCAAGGAAATGCTTTTTTTTATTTGTTGCACAAGTGTGCTAACAGTGAAACTGGAAAAAAAAAAAAAAAAAACAATGACAGCGACGTCTCCGAAAGCAAGAGTAATTTACACAAAAGCTGATGGTATAATATTAACACACCGCTTGTGTTTGACTAAAAAAATCTTTTCTAGAATAGAGTCTGTACACCCATTTTCTTTTAAATTGTCGCGAATGTGTACGTAACAGGTGAATTCATTACAGATTGAGACCAAAAAGAAACGTTCTTTTTCGTTAAGCAAATGCCTGGGTGTTGGAAGCACCTAGCACACTGAGAACATGTGTATCTTTTATAGAACATAACTCTAGAAACAGAAGAAAAACAGGTTACTTCCCATGATGCTCCTCATAATTTATCATGATGATGACAGAAAATGCAAATACTGACGTAATCACGTAATACAACTTGGCAAATGATGTGCTTGCAAAAGAATAAAAATAAACATTATATTTTTCAAGGTCGAGTAAATCTTTATGTTTAAAAAAGAGAAATGGTTTATTTAGATATATGATTAAATCAAAACAACATGTTTGATATACAAAAAAAAAAAAAAAAAAAAAAAAAAAAAAAGCAGAATTATCTTAAAAAGACGGCAGATTACTTGTATTCAACCTTATAAAGTTTTATACATATAATTCAGCAGAAATTCGCAGAATTTTCTTTTTTCAGGGAATTGTCAAAAACCATTACGACTCTCAAAGGAAAGAGTTTGATGTTTACAGAACAAAGTCAATCGCTACTTATGATTTTCTTTTCCCTCCTCTTCTTTTCTTGGAAAAAAAAATGAATCATAGATGATGTATTATTGTGCCTGTAAATTTCCAGCAGCAAGGGAAGTATGGCGCCATGACATCAAAGTGTCTGGTCAAATTAGGTTTTACAAGACTAAAATTTTATGTTTTCTGAAAAAAATTCTAAAGTTATTTGAATAAAAGTCAGTGTAAGTATCTCTCATAATCCTCTTTTTTCTTTTGCTTATTAGACTAAGCAACAACGTTGAGAGAGAGATGAGGCCATCAATTCCCTCTGTTTGGGGTTCCTTTAGCATTATCTGTCTATTAATATCTGTTGCTTATGCGGTTGACGTGAAGTACTCAATTGTTGCATTCCCTCGCGACAAACAAACTGTGGCTGTTACTATTAATGATAAAGACTATCCTCTCCAAAACAGCTCTCAATACCCTAACCTTTTTACTGGTACAGCACCATTTGGTCCCGGATATCGCTACATTCTTTTATCGGGAAATAGCAAGATTCCTGAAGCAAACAATAGAACTTTGCCCAATAACTCAATTTCAACCGGCAATGAGTTTTTCAATCGCTCCAAGTCTGTATACAATGTTCCTGCTCTTCCAAGAGCATATAATCCTTTCTATTTGCGTAAGTTTTTAAAAAAAAAATCGTGTTCAATAAAAATATTGTGTTGTCTAATGTAGAAAAAATTGTTTGTAGCATTTTTCAGCAATATGAGTAGATATAACGAAGTAACTACTCTTATCATCAATGCCGATACTTCTGCCCTGAAAAAAATCCTTAAAACCCCCAAAAAGGATCATTCTTACGCTGAAGTCTATAATATGACCTATATTGCAAGTAACGAAATTTTTACTTTTCAAGGAGCTGGTATCAAAAATGCCGGTCAATCCTCAAAAGATTACGCAAAGCAGTCATTTAAGATCAAGTTCAACAAGTTCAACAAAAAGGGCACCAAAGATAGTTTGTACGGACGCCGCAAATTGAAACTACGTGCAGAAGCCAATGAGCCTACAATGGTAAGAGAAAAACTATTGCTAGACTCACTAGCTGCGGCAGGTGCTGCCACACCAAGTGCGAACTGGGTCCGTTTATATGTCAACAACGAACCTTTCGGTCTATATCTCTTGACAGATGGTTCTTTTAATGGATTTACTGATAACTTCATCAACGGTGGTCTTCACTTAAATACCACTGGTGTTACTTATAAAGGAAACTCAATGAGTGAAAGCAAGGGTGCTGATTTGGTTTACAAAGGTGCCTCTCTTTCAAATTACAACACAGATGATATCTATTTACTACAGGAGAAAAATCATGCAAACGTCACAAATGATAATTATATGGGCCCTTTAATTGACTTTATGCAAAAACTTAATTCTACCATACTTGCTACGGATGCTCAAAACCTTGGAAACATCACTGATCTTATAGACAGTGCGAACCAAACAATGGTTCAGCTCGCCATAAATTTTCTTACTGGTTCTTGGGATGGCGTCTGGTATTCAGCTAGTAATTATTATCTGATCCAGCATTTGGATACAAAGAAGTGGTTTCTTGTCACATTTGATTTTGACGAAACTTTTGGCAACGGCCTTGAAGAACCAAATTTGATCTCTGTTCCTTATCAAAACTACACTCGATCTGGCACTAAACGTCCCTTGGTTGATGTTTTCATCAAATCACCTTATTATAATGTGCAGTTTCAAGATGTACTCAAGAGAATTATCAAACGTTTCTTCAACCCGCGTGTTATCAAACCTCGCCTTGATGCCTGGGCTGATATGCTCAGAGAGGATATCATCTGGGATCGTAGTCTTCCTTATCATTCTCCTGGAGAAAAGTTCAAGTATACAGTTGACACATTTAACAAAAATTTGTATTCTACAGTAGATGATACAATCGGTATCCTTGAATGGATCTCAAATCGAACAGCAGCTGTCTGCCAACAACTTGATTTTAATGATACAGATGATTTACCGCCTTTGCCACATTATCAAGTCAATCTTCCTGATGTATAATATAAAAAAATAATTTATTAATTATATTTCAAAGTTATTATATATAATAATGAAATAAATCCTTGTTTGTTTTTCTTCCCTATTTACACAATATTTCTTTAAAGAAATATTATTTTAAAACATGCCCGTAGTATCAAATCCTGGTGGCAATTGCTGTCCAACAAATGCTGCCAGCTGAGCTTGCTCCGCTTGTATACGTTGCTGCTCTTTACGGATTGTAGCTTGTGCTGCTTGCTCAGCAGATATCCTTGCCTGTTCTTCTGTCAATTTTTGTCTCTGATCTGCCATGATTTGCCTTCCAATAAGTATTTTCATGGATAGCGTTTCATCGCTCTAGAAAATAATGATTGTTGAGAATAGCATTACTTTTTTTTTTTTTCTTAAATTATAACAAACCTTTTCTAGTCTTTTATTTAACTTTTGGTGTTTCTTAAATACATCTAATTGGCATTTAAATATATCGAGTATCGTAGTATCTAACAGTAATGAGTCTGAGTATGGAAGCATTTCAGCTATGAAAAGCACATACCTTGGAGTTCTACAGACACTTTGTTTGCAACTAAATCTGTTTTTGGGTAATGATAAATATGATAAGGTAATAAACGGTCAATGGCATCTTTAGTAGAACTAAAAGGAGTCTTATAATCTGGCGTTGTCACAGCAACATGATCTTTTGAAAGAGTTTCCAAAAACCTTTTTTTTTAAAAAAAAAGGAGAATTAACAAAAAGAAAGTCTCTTATAATGACGCGAAAAGTATATTATTCACCTTCTCTTGATTTCACGATGCTGATATTCTTCTTCTGGTAACCGTTTTGATAGAATTGAATCCGGCAAAGGTTGTGAAAATTTTTTAGTCTCCTGTTTAGTAGGTGCTGCAGCTAAAGGCTTTTGCATCTGTGATTGTTGTGTTTGAAACTGTACTGGTTGCGGCTGTAGATTGCTTGTAAAAGTCGATGTGCTTGCACCGGTAGGAAGAGAAGAGCTTGTGGCTGGTGTAGAAGTAGCCGAAGCACTTTGGTCACTGCTCTTGACATTGGAATTATTAGTAGTGTTCTGAAACGATTGTTGGAGTGTTGCAAATTGTTGTGGAGTGAATGCTTGAGATAATGGTTGCTGGTGCATATTTAATATGGTGGATTGCTGCTGTTGCTGATGATGCTGTTTTTTCTTTGAGTATTTTCCAGTTTTGTTATATTTACGAGGGCCTTTGATATCAGGTGAGGGAGAGGCTTCATAACTGTTTGGTGTTTGATTTATCATTCCTTGCTGATATTTTTGTTGTAAAATCATGGATTGCTGCTGTTGTTCTAATTCTTCTCTTAATTTACGTGCAGTCTCCTTAATGGCATCAACCTCAGCTGGTGTTGGTTGTGGTGGTATATTCAAGGCGAATGCTTCTGTCTTTGGTGCGATAAGTTTATTGTTATCAACTGGCATGTTGGCTTGTTGTTGGGCTGCAAGCATGGTGGCCGCATGAAGAGATTGAATTTCTTCCATTAATCTTTTACGCTGTTCTTCGCTTATGGAGGATACTTGCATATTATCTGGTAGCTTGTATACTATTTGGTCTCTCTTACGGACCATAAGAACTTTGATGCCAGCTAAAACAAGTTCTGTGATAATCTGTTCTCCTTCATTATTATTGTTTATTATAGATGTTGAAGAGGCAGGTGAATTAATATTAGACTATTATTAGAATTTTTATATGTTTAGTAAAATGTATATAAAAAAAGAAAAGTGCAAGCTCACTTGAGGTTTGTCGATATTCTCCATTCTACTCCCTCTTTTTTGTGTGTCAGCTGTAATTGGAGATGCTTTTCAAATTTTTCTTTTTTTAAAAAAAAATACTGTGACTACGTTGCTAAAGCAGCCGGCGGGGTTACGACAGTTGCCGGAGCGAAGGATGAAGAAGTGGTACAATGCTCTCTGAGCCGTGCTTTATTATCAGTAAATAATTTTTTTTCCCTTTTTTCCCTTTAGATCTTCTAAGCTAGCCTGATAAATAAAATTCAATTTTTTTTACTTACTCTGTTATAAGCGCACCCTTCCATAAAATACAACCGAAGACTGCAATGAATACAGTTGTTCCAACCCACTACTGACTACCTGCCCAAGCGTTTTGAAAGACACTATCAGTGCTTAGGGCACCTACGCCAATAAAGAATAAGACAAGTGAATGAAATACGGCATTGAAAAACCATCCCCAGAATTTCTTTTGGTTGAAGAACTCGTTGCTTTGACCAAGCATATATACTTGAGGATATTTATCAAGCATTCTTACAGACACAAATTCATCAAAGATACCAATACAAAGAGGAGGCAAGAATGTAAAGATAACATTGAAACAAGACATGGTCCAAGATTCATATAAAGTTCATCCAGAAAATACATTGTAAAATGCATACTACAATTATGTCAATTCTTTTGTGTATAAAAAAAAAGCGAAACTTACCCAAAATTGTGTCAAGTACACGATTTTCAAAAAGTAAAGTCGCATTTTTACAAAATTAATAATACAATATATACAAAAAAGCGACAAGTAAACACGACATTTATTCCTGAAAATAGTGTACATGGCAACGTTTTTATAAAAATAATAAAAAACCATTTTAATCTTTGACTGGCCATGCACCATGTACAAGTAGCAGCTTTTTCAAATATCTAAACTGGGAAATGGCAAAATCGGCACTGCAAACAGCTTGTAAACCTTCTACACCACTAATACCCACATCTACATGGGCTGCTTGGAGCATGGATACATTGTTGGCCCCGTCGCCAATAGCTAATAGAATAGATTTATCATATTTCTTTACCAACTTGACCACAAGCGCCTTTTGAAGAGGAGAAACTCAACAGCAGATAACAGCTTTACATAGTACAGTCAAATCAAATAATATTTTTTCGATATCTTTTTCAAGCGCAAACGTTAATACTTTCCCATCAATAACAAATGCTAAAGGCTATACAATTGGGGTAAGTAAGAAAGGGCCTTTTTAGGATATTTAGTTCTAGTTTTTCTCCGCGCTCTATAGCACTACTAACACTTTTTAAATTTGATTCCAAAAAGCTCTTTGTTTCCTAATGGCTCTCTTGATTACATGCAATCAAGCTCATTTCTTCATTCAACAATTTACATGAGTATCCAATATTAATAGCCGTCTCTTGTCTGTCACCCGTCAAGACCCAAACACGAATTCCAGCTTCTTGTGAGGTGTGAATTGTGTTCGGTACACCATCTTGTAATTTGTCTTCAATAACCGTAGCCCCCAGCAAGAATAGGCTTTGCTCAATCATCTCTGCAGCTTTATCTAATTCTTCTGCACGGTTCGTGAGTGTTGTGGCTGCCTTATCATAAATTTGCGGCCAACGCGCATATTCTTCCTTGGGAATCTCATGCATCGCAATACAAAGTGTCCTAAGGCCTTCAGATGCGAACTTTTCAAGATGAATCAATGTGTTTTCTACAAACGGGTTGTTTTCTGCCAGCCGTTCAAGGATGACTGTATCTGCTCCTTTATAATGCAGTTTGATTTTTCCATCGGGGCCTCTGATGATGGCCGACATTCTTTTATGTGTCGAGTTGAATTCACAAATATTCAATACTTGATATTCATAATCTTGTCCATGTTGTGAGCATGCAATTGAGTTTGGTTTACGCGTCTATATCAGTCAACTTAAATTTGAATATTCCAATATTTTACTATCTGTCTTACATGAAATTTATAATGAAGTGTACTTGCACCTTTCACAAGAGCGCCTTCATCAGGTGATGAGGCTTGGTAAGTAATTTCTTCAGAACTTTCTTGGGCTTCTGGGATGACTGTGTGACAAATAGCTAGCAAAGTCAAAAATTCATTAATCATGTTGGCAATTGAATGTGTCTTAAGATGCTCCTATAATTGTGCAAAAATGTATTGCAAGGTTGGATCATTCACGCCATCCTTTGCCTGCTTATCTGATTCGACCTTATCTGCGTAAGATAAACCAGCGATAGAGTGTTGCCTGAATTGCATTTCGTTATATGTTAATGTGCCTGTCTTGTCTGAGAACACAAATTTGACTTCTTCCAACTCTTTAATCAAACTGCAGCCATGGGCTACAGCAGTTGTATCTGTTACATCATAATACATGTGTAAGCCAGATTGGATCAAGAAGGATAAAACAAATTTGATAATTTCCATAGTAACTATCAAACTATTTTCACGAAAAAGAAAAAAAGAGAAGATTTGTTTAGGGCAAAAAATGTATTCTATTTTATTATTTAGGACAAACCTGATAGGAATAAAACTATTGAATAGAATCAAGAATGTCAAAATATCATATCGAAATGCTTGAGCTCTTGTATAGGACAAAGCTAACTGTAGGTAGCCTTCTGTATAGCCCCCCTTTTTGTATCTGTATTCAAAAATGAGAAAAAAGCACATATGTTTTATGGTATACTTTACCGTAAAGACTAAACCCCAATAGCGTATGCAATATTCATAAGGGCAGAGGTAGCTTCATCCAACAAGAGCACCTTGGGTCTACGGATCAAAGCACGAGCGATTGCAATATGTTGTTTTTGACCACCCGAGAGCCGAGAGCCCTTGTCGTCCACACGTGTATCATAACCATCAGGAAGACTGGTAATAAATTTGTAAATATTGACAGCCTTGCAGACTTCTTCCACTTGCTCCTGTGTGATTTCGACACCTTCATCAACACCGAAACAGATGTTTTCACCGATCTTCATGTTAAACAAGACAGGTTCTTGACCGACCAAGGCCATATGGCTACGAAGATTGCCCATTGAATAGTTCTTGACATTGTAATCATCAAGACGAACAGTACCAGAAATAGGATTGTACCAACGTTGAAGCATACCAATCGTAGTAGACTTACTACAACCCGAGGGACCAACAAGAGCGATCGTCCGGCCGCGTTTACCAGTCAGATTGAATTCATCATTGAAAATAGAAGTGTCAGGACGGGCAGGATAACGGAATGTGATGTTTTCAAAGGAAATGTCACCATTAATTTGACTTTGAGCTGGTTCAATACCCTCAAGGTCAGGATCAATCGAAGGTTCAAGTTCGAGGATTTCAAAAGCAGGGATGGCAGAGTATTTGGCTTTGGACAATGGAGGTGTGAAGACAGAGGCACGACCGACACCCGAGCAGTGATCATGATGACCATCATACAGGTGAACATTTGTTGGAAATCATTCAAACCAAAGAACTAAAATAGCAAGTAGATATAAAATATTACGATTCGTAATGCGTATAACGTTTGACACCTTGGATGACTTTTTGCTAAAGAGAGGTTTTGTATGAGCCTCTTTCAAATTTAGAATAGCCTTGATCCAGAAAGATTTTTAATTGTATTACAAAACTTGACGAATCAACTTTTTTTGCCTAATACCAAATGATTAAAATAAAAGCTATAAAAATAGATTGAATAAGCCCAAAGTAGACTAATAAATTCGCGTTTGCGCTTACTTTGGACATACACTTGGTTATAGTCGCCTGTTTTTCTTTTATATTCAACCATTATTATCTAAGGTACTGGTCTAGTTTCAGTCAGCGTAATCAACCTAGTTTGATCAAAGTCATGAACTTCATTCAGTATGTGAATGAGAAGAATGCTAGCCAAAGAAGGCTTCCAGATGTACCTCCTTGACGAGTTCCGAGCTTTTAGTCTATGCTATTCTTGCCACAACGGTGAACTTGAAACGTTTAAGAAAGCACGGAACCCTAGACCATACCAAAGAGAAAAGTGTCCCATTGCAGATCGTCATGGCCATTTAAGGTAAGTGCTTTTTATATGCAAGTAAAAGAAAAAAAAAAAAATAAGCTTTCCTAATTTCTACTCAGGTGCAAAAATCAACAATGTTTAAAGGTTGTGACCAGTACAATAGAAGCTACTGTTAAAGTTCCTCTTTGTCGTCTTTGGAATCGTGATATGGCCGCTACATTAAACTTTAGACACATCCTTTTTAGCCTGCGTGCAAATAGTGAAAGATCAGACCGTTTCTGCAGATCGAAGAAACCTCTCTCCACCGACTCTAAAAGAAATAATATATCATCACCTAGCACTAGTCGACCAACGAAAAGACCAAACAATCCTTTGTAGTTACCGCTGCATTAATTCCAGATACAGTGTAAGTCTTTGAACAATCGTCTAATTTGTTTTGTTCACTTGTCTCAAAAAAAATTGGCGTTCGTCTCTTTTGTCTTTTAAAGTGTCTATATTTTATTAAATCGTCTCATTTTAGGCTAAAACACTGTACATTGCAACTCATATTTAAATCAAGCAGAGAACATTTGCGAAAGATCAAGTGTAAAACAGAATGTTTTCCTGTTACAATATATTAACACAGCACATTTTTACGGATAAAGAATGAAGGCATTCATTATTATTTGCACCAGCAATATTTATTCAGTTAGACAGCAATAGTATTATTATTAAATTAAAAGCATAAAAAATATTATATTACATTTACATTCTCATTTACCCTCGCAAATCTGCAGGTCGACTACGAGAATAAAGGTTTTTTGGATCAGGATTACAATAAATATGAGAGGCAATCTTTAGACTATCAAAGTCTTTTTGTGCCCTTTGTGTCCACTCAACCCTATCGGCTGGTGTAAAGGCGTATTTTCCCAAGTTAGCCCAGTAGAATGCCTTTAAAAATCGAATTTCTTGAATAAAACGCATTTCTAGTACACCATGTTGAAGTACAGTAAATCCTTCAACTGTTCTACCTGTACTTATGTACGGTAAAGCTCTTGCCAAATACAGACAGGGTTGTGTAAACTCCCAAAACTTGACTTGCTGAAAAGCATGATTTAATCTTGAAACACCTTCAATAAACCTATCATAATTTTTTGAATCACTTGTGGATACAAAATCTACTCTTTCATCTTCTATTAAAGAATATAAGCCCATGGTAGCGAAGATGAGACCAAAGATAGGGAAAATGTTTGCTTTTAAAGAAATATTAGTTTTTTTTTAGGAAATACCATTTGCACTTACGTGTTACAGTGAGCAGAGGCAAAATTGACATTAAGCATTTAGTGTGTTTACGAGCATGTTCATAATTACGACGTCTCGCATAGTAGCAAAGCAAAGTACCATGAATAGCAATCTTGTTATAATCAGCTGCTTGCTTTAAATGTGCTTCCAAAAGCGCCACAAAAGGTTCACATTCCCTTAATCGATCTGTAATTAACGCATTTCCAACATGATAGACACCTAACCATATCTCTGCTTCAAAATCACAATTGCTGTGCGCGGTATCCGCCATCTGTTTCAGCAGCAACAAATCCTCTGGCGAATTATCTAAAGTCCCTTCAAATACACGCATTGTGATCACAAGTCCAGCAGATCGATAAAACGCTTGACAATCGGTAATAACGCCCAATGTTTTAACAGCCTCAATGGATCGATACAATAACATTCTTGCATTTTTGAACTTTCCGGCAGCAAAACACAAGTGGGAGCAGATTGTAAGGGTATCAGCATCGTTTTTATCATCCATATATTTAAGAGCTTGAGTAATATAAAAAATACTTTGCTCTTTTTCATCATTCAGCCAACTGAGTAAAGAATTTCTAGCTAAGAACAGAGTATAGCTGGGACCGACTTCTTCCAGGCGTTCACAAGCATTTAAACCAACAAGGCATGTATAAACAAAAGCTCTTCCTTTACCATTGTAAAAGTAAATGTTGGACAATTGCACCATAATCTCCACCACACGCTTTCCAATTTCCTTCTTTAGATCCTTGTCAAATTTTCTGAATATACGAATCTTTCGATGCTTGTATTGCGCAATTTTGTTAACCCAAAATCTATAAAGGAACTCAGGTTCACTTTGTGGCCACGATTCGCCTAGACAGTCGAGTGCTTCAAACAAATAGCGTTCGCCTTCATTCAATTTTGTACGCATGGTGAAGCATATGCCTAACCGTCGATAGATATCACTACGGTGAATACGACCAAATCTTACAGCTAGATCTGGATTGTCATTGAGTATTTTTACAATTCTTTCTAGATTTCCTGTGGCTTCAGGTAACAAAAATGATCTCATGTTAAGATCAGCTAAGGCTTCTAAGTAGTGTAACTGTTTATCTAAAAAGTCGGTTTGCAGATAATGGCGAGTCACTTTGGGTAGCAATTTACTGTAGTTTTCCCTTGTTAGCTGACTTTCATAGTATTTTGCTAGTAATCGGTGTAAAAGAATTCGTGTTTCATAGGAAACCATGTCGTAAATACTTTGAGGAATTGTTATATGGGTGAATGTATAAACGTCTTCATCAGTTTCATGTGCTTGTTCATCTACTTTCTGAATAAAATGATATACATCATATTTTTGTACTTTGTTTCGTGCATCTTCTTCGCTTGCATGCTTGAATTCAATGTTATTTTCTTTAATAACCGATTGCACCTCTGACATAGTAAAGTACTGATCTAAACAGCTCGCGACCTAGAATAAAAACAAGGTGAGATGGCAAGTAATTTTTTTTTGTTTCAAATTACAGTCAGAAATTCCTGAAAACTATTATCGACTCGATCAAATTGCATCTTAATAATACGCTTATAATCAAAGTTTCCTAGCAAGTCTTCCAAGTCAAATCGAGTACTACTAGGTACTAAAGCATGCTCAACCACAGTGACATGATTGAAATCTTTCAATACAATTGCCATGTTTCTAATATCATGTTTCAATATATAAATTACTATTTTTTTTTATACTTTACTTGACATAAAGAGGATTCCCTGCCGTTCTTTTTTGAATAACGGATACAATTTCAGGGCTTACACTATTTACACTTGAGGTTTGAAAGGTATGCAAAATGATTTCTGCGATTTCTGCAGCGCCCAATCCATTCAGTTTGATTTCTCGCGAGACACCTGTTTCTCTAAATTTTTTAATAAATGTCACATTGTAGTCCTTGACAGGACGAGTGGCCAAAACAAGTAAAACTTTTTGGCAGTGCTCATGAATATGCTGCAGTAAGCGAATGGAAGCAGAGTCAGCCCCTAACAAGAAAAGAATAAATAAAGCACGATTGTTAAATTCTCTTTCTCTCTTACATTGTACATCATCAGAGATAAATACGAGACCAGTATGTTCAGATACATAACGAATCATGCGAGTAATCACACCTGTCAACAATATATCACGTCCTCGTACATCCAAACGCTGAGTAGCCGCGTTGTCTTGCAAATCTGCCAAGGTAGTAAAAACCACTTTGAATAATGGTAAAAATTCTTCTTCTTCACCACATTTTCTTAAGCAACGCGTGATCAGCTCGACCAACTCATTTGAACTCTCGGGAAGGCTATCACCATTAACCTCTGCTCCTGCAACGGAAGGTCTCTGGTTAGCCAAATGAGATGCTGATTGCTGTGTGCTATTTACAGTTGTGGTGTTTGCAGGAACTTGCGATTCTTTGATGGTTGCAAGAGCTATAGGTGAAGACGGTGACGATGGTGGTGATGATGAAACACCAGAGGCATCCGTTCCAACACCATACGAATGAAGAGAATCATACATGTAATTTCCTGTTGATGCGGTGAAGTGGGATAATCTTCTTCTTGGGTTACATGGCACTTGGTCCGAATCAATGGTTTCAAATAAAGTCAATAAAATGTTTTTTACAAGATAGTACTTTGAGCTCTTTTCAACTGTATGCGATAAGATGATAAGCATAAGTATATGGTTTTGTTTTATTTTTACCTTCTGTTGATGAAGACCAGCAGCAAAGCGTTTCATGACAGTGAATTGTTTTACTCAGCGTATGACAAAAGAAGCTTTTGCCTACACCAGAAGGACCCGAGATAATGAGCAGATGATTATTAGGTGCTTCCAACCAATCATTTACAAATTCAGTTGCCTCAGCCATTTCTGATTTGTATCCAATAAAATCCGAGTTCCTTTCCTGAGCCGATGTACGTTTGTTCTTGATGATGGCAAATCGAACGATACCAAAGATCTGAATAGGCTTCACCTTGCCTTTGACAAAATTTTCACCATAGTCTTCAAATTCACAAATTCTACCAATTTGCTGTTTTGTTGCAAAGTCGCATACAATGTTTCTTTTTGAAAATGAAAACTTGAGCATCCGAACAGCCAAGATGATAGTATCGCCTGCGATTGCTGGATCACGCCTGTAAGGATTGCCTTGGGGTAGAACTGAGTTGAAGATCGTACCTGTGGAGAGAGAAATAGAAAAATCATCAAAAAAGCCTAAAAAAATGTCTCGAAGCTCTAAGGCTGCCTTGGCTGCAAAAATGGCTTCTCTTTCATGAGACAGAGGTGGAAGACCAAAGACAGCTAATAAAGTAGCCCCTTTATCATCAACTGCAAATTGTTGAAGGATACCTTCGTATTTGATCAAGATGCGAATGGTTGTGTGTACTGCTTTTTGGGCCAATTGGAGACCCTCTGGGGTAGCAACGTTTAATTTACCCAAGCTGATAAACATGATGGTCGCATCTCTAAATTGTGCTGAAAAGTTATCATCAGGACTATGCTCAAGACGAAAGAGAGCGCTTCGATTAATATATTTCAAGTAATGAGGATTAGGGTCTGTTGAAAGTTCCAAGATTGAAGTATCTCTTGTACGTGCAACAAGAGGTTCAATGCTAAGCGTCGCTGCTCTACTTAATAAACCAGGTGTGTCCGCTAGATAGTTCACATTAGCTGATGTAAATCCTTTTATATGAGCTTGATAAGGACGATTTCCTTTCCTTGGAGTGCTAGTTTCAATACTCTTTACAATATAAAAATCACTTCTTTTCTCATAAGATAAGTCCATGGATTGATGTTGAAAAAGATCATATGCTTCTGGTGTAATGCTCATTTCTCCAGCTTTGGCATTGTTCAAAGCCTCTTCAAGTGATTCAACAGCTGGGCCGCATATAGCATACTCTAATCTACCACCATATTCCAAATTATAGTCGCATGGGTTCTCATTTCCATTTGCACTGACATATGAGAAACGTTGCTTTTTCTTGGCCATTTCTGCTGACTGACCTTCATTTGGATACATATCACCCACTATAACATTCGTAATATTTCCGCAAGATAAAGCTATGTGTAACTCTAAATCGATAGCGTCTGGCTCATCTTTTGTTGTATCACTTGTACCACTATTTCTTCTTCCAGTTGCATAAACTTTGTTTTTTCTACTTTTTCCAAATAAGATTGGTATACAATTCCAAAAATTGAATGCTGTCGAATCATAAGTATAATCAATATCTAAAGCTGAGTTCAATTGAAAACTGCCACCTGTAGATGATTGTTCACTCGTTGAACCATTGCCATCAAATAAAAAGAATCGTTGATTCTCATCAGTTCTCAAACGACGATCCAGACCTACAGATGATCTATGCTTTGTACGTTCCTCAGCTGTTAAATAGACTCTATAGTGAGACAATCTAGCTAAAAGTTGCAATCCACATTCAACCGCTTTTCGAACAAGTACATTTTTTTGTCGAAATTCTCTATCTTTGCTATTCTCCTCACTGTTGGTATCATCGTTGTCAAAGGATTGTATCTGAAAACTGACTAATACCGCATCACCAAGAAACTATAAAAAAATTTGTATACATTTCATTTGTAGTCCCCTATGTACTTACTTTCACAACATCGCCACCAAAATGTTCAATTATTTCAATGCACTATCCAATTGAAAAAGAGAATGGACTTAATTTTCTTTTTATTCTATTCTTTCTAAATATATACTTCTCCCATATAAGATCCTATTTCAAGTGCAACAGCCTCAGCACCAGATTCACCTTTTTCAGTAGCCATAGTAGTTAGCTACGAGCAAAGTAAACTTATTTTGTAATGACAATAGATTATCTTTTAACTTACTGCACTAAAACCTAATATAAACATTATTAAAATATTCATGTACTCAATAAAGTGAGCTTACCAACAACGTCAACCATGAGTACAACCCCAAATTGTGATTGACTATAAGGGATTTGCAATTTGTCATATCGTGCATGTAATGACCTTACATACTATTTCCCACATACAAAATTATATTAGTTTTTAAACAAGTTATTTTATCGATTGCATAACTCACCTTAGCAATATAAGGTGCAATATTTAGCATTGCTAAAAATATCCAAGTTTTACAAGTATGCTTTTTCTTTCTATTGTATTTCGAATGATTTATTCAAAAAAAGGAAAAGAAAAACGAAGTATTTTTGTTTTCTAAAAACAGACTATGCTTAGTATTGTGACGTTACTGATGTTTCACCATCTTTATTTTTTTTTTTTTTGCAAGTACGCTATTGGAAGAGACATGTTCGATGTGCAGGGGTGGGGAAATCTTGACAGATCAATTTATAGTTTACTTTGCAGTAAAGCTGTATCTAATCAATTGCGAATATAAAAGTAAAATAGAGAGTAACCATAAGTCAATTGAATTAAACTTTAAAAAACTACTGAGTTGAGCACAAACAAATTCATTTACAAAGATTTGTATTTCTTTTTGTTGATATAAAAAAGCTCAATTGCTTTCCCAAAGATAAACTATAAACAAATAGTCAACTATCTAAAAATTTAAATACCGTCGCACTTCACCTTTAAACCCGTTTATTCTTATTTTTTTTGTTTTTGTTTTTATTTTAGAAAAGAAAATTAAATGAATTCAACAACGAATCTCATTAGAAAGAATCTTTTTTCGTTCAATAGAACCATTCACACAACTTTCACATCCTCCAGTCCTCGAGGACTAGTAAAATCAAGTAACCGTTGGGGCAACTTTCACCGAATTAGCCCTGCCTCATTAGCAACTGTTGACGTTCGACAGATGCCACGTCGCCCTATACCTGGCCATATACTTCAGCCACCTTATGCCGAACACGGTACGTCTTCCGTTTGGTCCCCTGAAATCCCTGTCAATACAGAAATAGACATTGCTCACATGAGAGACGCTGGTAAATTGGCAAAGGAAATACTGGCATTGGGCTCTACCCTTTGTAAAGTAAAGCAAAAAAGAAAAAACAGCTATAAGTTACTTTCATTAAATATATTTATTATATACATAGCCTGGTATAACCACAAACAAAATTGATCAAGTTCTTCATGAAGCTATCATACAAAATGGAGCTTATCCATCACCTCTTAATTATAGCGGATTCCCAAAGAGCGTATGCACTTCTATTAACAATATCATTGCACATGGTATACCAGATGATAGAGAGCTTGAGGATGGGGATATTATTAATGTGGATGTGACAGTAAATAATGAATACGAAATAAGAGATAAGGATGATTATTAACTGGACTATAACAGGTGTATCTGAAAGGATATCACGGTGATACCTCTGCTACCTTTTTGGTAGGAGATAATGTAGATGAAAAAGGAAAGGCTTTAGTAGAGTGCACAAGAGAGAGTTTGGACATGGCAATAAAGCTATGTGGACCCAGTGTGCCATATAAAGAGATTGGTCGTGTCATAAGGTTCATTCAATTTCATACTTTCTATTTTTTTTCCTAATGGAATTTGTAGTGAATATGCACACAAGCATGGCTATAGTGTGTCTGATGAATTATCTGGACACGGTATTGGTAAAGAGTTTCACTGTCATCCTTTAATTTATCACCACGGTAAATAGTAAGCCACATCGATATAATATGAACAAGTGAGTTTAATTCGACTCTAATTAGAAAATGAAGAAGAAGGCATTATGACGCCTGGAACCATATTCACAATTGTAAACAAAGATAAAAATGTGCACCTGTAAATGTAGAAACTAACGTGAATATTAAATAATAGGAACCCATGTTATGTCAGGGATCTGCTACTGGTATTATGTGGCCAGATCAATGGACTATATCTACAGTAGATGGAGGTAGAAGTGCTCAGTTTGAGCACACAGTAAGTAACTTGTTTCAAACTAGATGCTTGTCTAAATCTTTTTGTTTTTTAGATTCTTATAACAGATAATGGTGTAGAAGTACTTACAGCATAGAAACATAGAGATTGTAAATAAAAGAAATAGAAAGAGTAACATGCAAAAGACTATTGTACAAGTTTTATTATCATCATGTTCTTTTTATGGATCTAATAGGAAATGCTATCAATTGACGTTTTACATCATTACAGTGCATTTCATTATTATCAAATTCAGATGATAGACATTGAAGACGGATGTCCATAAGCCAATTGGTATATTCGTTTTCCAGCAATTGTGCATCGACTTCATTCACAAGTTGAAAAAGGACTAAAGCATCATGCCGAAGCATAGCAACACGCTCTCGACTGAATAATAGATCAGTGGCCAATTGACGATGACGAGCACTATACCAGTTATGTTTGTAACCCTTTTGTGTTTGATTACGTGAATTTGATTCCAAGAATAAGCGAAAACTGCAGAATAAATAGTGAGTTAAGAGCTTTTTTTTCTTTATATATATATATATACCTATCAAACTGTTCATACGCAGATTTGACATCGGAATGAAGTATACCTTCATCGATGTCCTTCAAATAAACTGCACGAGAGATGACACGACGTTCACTAGGATTATTCACATTTGTAGGTGAGCTAGGACGGAATATCCAGCTGTATAAGAACCAGAGAATGATAAGAGCACCAAAAGATGCTTTGATAACTAACGGTAACCCTTCAACTAAATCATGAACAGTTTGAATGACTGGATCAATATATTGATTGTACCATTCGTCCTTGGTCTCTTTTTTCTTTTCGACTGTTGAAGGCTTTTTGATTGTGCCTGCTCTCTTGAGAGATACTTCTCGAGATGGTTTCTTGTTTTGATTGCTTTTATTATCAGTAAGCTTGCTCACTTCGTTCTGAATGATGGGTACAAAGACTTCTAAATTCTCTGACATTCCCTTCATAGCCGCTTTGTTCACGATTCCCTTGACAAGAATATTTTTCAAAAACTTGACGCCAGTGTGACAAGCCAATTTACAACGGTCTTGACTTACCCAAGTAATACAGTACTTTAGGTAAGGAACAAAAGCATCGGCATATGGAAGCTGAGGTGTCTTTGTGGTGGTCATGACAACATAGCATCTAAAATAAAGTTGGATAAATATTCAGCCTTTTTTTTTGTATATATCAAGAAACGCATTACAAATATTCTTCTTTTTTTTCAAATACTTGTTTTTCAATTGCTTCTGCTTCTTTTAATTTCACCATGGCATTATTAACTGGTATAATGTATTTAAGTGTACGCTCAAGCTTTCCTTCAATGCCCTGTTCCCATTTGGTCATGGATAAATCTAATTAAAAACAGTTGATATTCTCCCTTTTTATGCATTCAATCCGTTCCTTTTTTTCTTACCTCTGCTTTTATTTTCAGCTGTCTTTCTTTCCCAAATATCTAAATATTGAGGGTTTTCTTCATCGAATAATATATGATATAAGCGTTTGGCTGATATAGGAAGTTCTACTTCGGACTCAAGCTTGTCTAAGTGATTTTCACATTTACAATTCACTGGACCAGATGGCAATTTGAAATCGTTTGGTAAAACGTGAGCTAGAAGATGGAGAAAAAAGAGTAAGTATCACATTATGAAAGAAGCATAAGTGTCTATATCTTACGATCATCTACTTGAGGGGTTGATTCAAAAGACTTTTGGGATGAACTTACAATAACCTCTTCAGATAAAGTATTGGATGTTGCAGTAACAGCAGTTGTGGCCTTTGTTTTTTTATTCTTCAGCATGTTTTGGTATTCTTCTTGAAGCTCCTTTTTTGCATCAAAAAAGCCGCTACCGCCTGCTACGGTAGCTGCCATCATGGCTGCTGCAAGTGCACCAGATTTGGGTTTAACTGGAGCGGAGAACTTGCGAGGCGCAGATGGTTTCTTTTTGGTTTCAGTTGATCGACTAGGGATAAGGTCAGGTAAAGACAAAGTGGAGCTAGATGGAGAAGGCTCTGCTGAGGATTTAATGATGGTCTTGACTTGGTTGTTGCTTTTGAATTTGGATGCAGATAAAGCATGAATAATATCATATGTTGTTTGTATAGGTGAAGGCTACATAAGAAGCATAAGTTCATACTAAATGTAATTTAATAATATGATGTTTACCTTGGATGATTTTGCGTTTTCAACAGCAAACTTGAGCTTTTCACAGAGTACTTCAATATCGTCCATTAAGGAAGTAAAAACCAGAGGCTCATCCGATCCTTGATTTAATTCAATGGCTAATACACGGTTTGATTTTGTGCCATCGTTTATAACAGAGTTATCTCGAATAACCCGAACTGATTTAATATCTAATAAACGAACAGCAACCTATTTTTTACATGTAAGTGGATTAGACCAAGGGAATATAATTCATTTTGTACCGTATTAATGCAATTTAACATGATGCAACTGTGAAACCAGAAGGTTTCTTGTGTGATGTATCCTTTACCAGTATACACGTAGCCAAACGTAGATGTTGGCTCTTTTATATTGGCTGGTATCTGAGAACTAAGCTCCTGTTCAAGCTGATCTACTGTGTGAGTGATAACAGTGGGCGACGAAGGTAAATCAGGTGCCGACTCAATCTTTTCCATTGGTTTCTTTTTTAATGAACCAACAAAATCTATGATAGAAGATCAGGGCTTTCTGTTACATGTTTTCTTTTTCTTTTTTTTTCTTTACATGTTAAAACTACTTCTCTTGACTCAACTCCACCAAATAGTTTTCTCAATTCTTTGTTGCAAGCATCCAGATCTGCTGAATATCCAATTAATTCCACCTTAGGTACACTAGAATCATTTGTTCTGATAGGCCAGACAACTTGATTTCCCTCATTGTCTGTCATGCCTGGTGTATTTGAAGCAAGGGAGGAAGATGATAGCTCGCCTGACCCATCATCGTTGTTCTGAAACATACTAGGCACCAGTGTCCAAGGAATACCCCAGGAAGAGCTATTGCTTGTCGTTGGTGTTGATGCCGCTGATGCTGTTACTGTAGGGTTCGCTAATGTTGTGGTCGGTGTACCTGGGGATTGAATGGCACCCCCCTCAAGTGAAAGGTTGAGAGAGCTACCATTACTAACATTCAATGATGCATGGGCTGCCTCGCGAACAAGAAGCGGTGTAAGGGAAGCTGAAAATTCATTTTCAATCTCTTGTAAATTAGACAACAAAACTGGTTTTTCATCCTTTGTACTTGTTGATATATTATTTTTGTGGATTGCTTTGATATTTAAGTTCTCTGATGAAGATGATGACTTATTATTGAAATCTTCATTTTGGAGCATCAGTCGCTTTGCTTTTTCGAATGTATTAATCCATTCACGCATCTCTTCTTCGGTCTCAGCTTGAAGTACAAAGGAAGGTCTATAAATAGGATACAAAAGATAACATTAGGAAAATCATGTGTGTCTCTTTTCTTTCTAAACTTTACTGATGAGCACAGACAACTTCAAAACAAAATCTTCTATCAATGTCAGATAGTGGCTTTATATCACAAAGCAAAACAGACACACGTTCACCAATACTGATTGTGCCTTTCATTCTATTACCTGTGATATAGCAAGTACCAAAGCAACCATCATATAAAAAGAACCAACGTCTAAACCAATTATTTCTAGCTCCTCTTGCAAAAAGATAACCCCATTTTTGACTACTTGTATGTGAACTTGGCGTATAATCTAAAGAATGTTTACTGCCTTGAGTTGAATTGATATATTTGTCCAAATCTCTGGCTGGACGTATGTTGCTTAAATATTTGCTTTCTAATAAATTACGTGAATGCTGTAGTTGTTGTAATTGGTAATTACAAGTGTCTTTATCCTTTATAAAGATTTGTAAGTAATTTTGATATATAAAAAAAAGTAATATACTTACATCAATGAGCCATTGTTTCCATGAAGTCAGATTGGATTCTATCTTTGACCATGAATCTAAGCCTCCTTCAAAGTCTTTAAGATGGTATAATGTAGCCAGCGTAAATCTTTCAACCAAAAAGTGTTCTAAAAGAGATCGAAAATGTAATACTCTGACAACGTGTTGACCTGACATACGGACATAGGATTTCCTTGCCTCATAAAGCCTAAACGCTTCTTCTCGAATAGCCGATGCTTCCTTTAGTCTACTTTGAGAATTATATTTAAAGAGTTGGCTTTCATATCTTTCTAAGCATTTTTCGTATTGTTTCTTGAAATCTTTAAATTCTTTAAGCTGTACTTTAACAAATGATTGAAGTGGTTGAATAAAATTGTCATCAATATCTGAAACCTATATTAATTATTATAAACTTTCTTCTTCCTTTTATATATAAATTTATATTACCAATTTAGTTTTAAATGCCAAGCTTGTTTGTAAAGCATCCGAAAAGCTTTTAATGACAGCCCCAGTGAAATTTGGATCAATGATCATACTATCAATACCCACTGGTATTACTTTCTTACAAAGTATATTTGTTTCTAAATTAAATTCTATAAAAGAAGTTTTAGCTTTTTTTTTTTTGTGTGGATTTTACTTATTATTTACTGTTCAACTTTTCAGTATATTGCTTCATATGTTTAGATAAAGAATCTAACCATTTTTCTAACAAGTCTAATTGTTCATCAAAATGTAAAGAAGATGATCGATATACTGGTGAGTCATTAATAGCATCATATATTGTTAATAATGTTGTCTGAACGTTGTTATTGTTAACAAGTTGCATGCTAATAATAATAATAAAAAAGAAAAGAAAGGAGAAAGAGAGAGGAGTGAACAGTGGCATTATAACTACGAGGTATTAAAACTCCACTTTTCATCTCTTTACTGCTTTTGGTAGGTCAAGGAGTTCTTGTCTCGTTTTCTTTTTCTCCTTATTTCAAATATATTTAATTTATAGTGTTCCTGGTGTCAATTTGCAGTTTTAAGACTTAAATAATTAGCGGGTTTTAATTTCCTAATCCACATATTTTTAATCGCCCAAGTCATGGTTTTTCTTAATTTGTTATTCAAAATGAACACTTGCTTTTTTATTAAAATGGACAAGACAGAGTCATTTATGAGAGTGGAGCTGATGCTATGGAGTAGAGAAAAAACTTAATCTTACGATTAACAAACCTTGACTACGCTCAATAAATAATGTGAATCTCAAATGCCTGAGGTCGACCCAAAAAACGGAAGAACTGGCTGATAAAATACCGAGAGGCAATTCAGGAGGACAGTACAATGCATATATTATTGCTTAAAAACACCTCTTTACATACTATATTTAGCTCAAAGCTATTTAAGCTTCAAAGGCTGCTAGGTTAGCAGGCATTGCTTAGCGTACTGCTCAAGGCTGAGCACAAATATTAAGGAATGACTCTGACTGAGATATTTATGAAAAGCAAACGAGCAAGAAGAGCTGCTTAGACTGGGTAAAACAATAGGCAAAAAATGACATGGATTTTTTAAAGAATTGTATTTTTATTGATTAATCTGGCTTCAGTATCAACATAGATCATTTACTGCGCGTTCTGTACGCGATACAACAGTTATAGTTACCATACCACTGACTGAGATAGTATCCTATTTTGTACTTGGTGTTTTGAATGTTGAAATTAAAATCTTTCAATCTTCTAAAAATGAGAATCGGAAAATGGTCTCAAGAGAAAGGTAGAGGGCTCAAAGCAAGCAATTCCTAAAGAAACCATAATAGATCATTATTTAAAATTCATTTCAAACACATTGGATGTAATGGATAAACTACAGAAATGGAAAAAATGTTATCTTATTATGAGGCAATGCACCTATCCATACTTTAAATAACGTGGATGATTACATAAGGAACTAAAAGAAGTTTGCTCTGACAATACTCATCTGTGGAGTATTGAAGATGTTATTCGCTGAATTTTCAGAAAGCTAGTCAATTTTCGATTCTATATGGTGAAGTGCAGACGAGACATCGATTGATGAGTTCCGCCGGAACAGTTGTCGACATACTCTCTGC
Source organism: Rhizopus arrhizus (assembly GCA_024220505.1). NCBI lineage: Eukaryota > Fungi > Mucoromycota > Mucoromycetes > Mucorales > Rhizopodaceae > Rhizopus > Rhizopus arrhizus. The sequence continues at coordinate 293,944 of JAKZZE010000021.1, forward strand.
AGTAGTGAACATTTACTTTCTATTTGCGCTTGCTGTTTGTTGGAGTAATTTTGGATAAAACTTGTGTGAGTCACTTTAAAGTGATCCCGTTAATCTATCGAATCCAATGGTGGAATACGTTGAGCAGCAACATCTCAGAAGGAGCTTAATTCCTTGACGGAAATGTTAACCTTTTGCAAGATATATGTTGCAGCGCCAAATACCATGTCCGTATGGTTGTTCTCTCCAGGTAAGAAAGACTGACACAATTGAATGGTCACATAGAAAGACATATGTCACTTTATGCTGCAAAATCAAGTGTTGAAGATCATCACCAACTACGATATACTCAATAGTGGAGATGTCACGAAAGGCGGGCAATTCTTGATTATCAGAGTCATTGTGAATTGGATTATGCCAATAATATTGTATCCATCGTCACCAAGGTTCGGTCTGGCCATTGCTTGGTTATCAGTGTATGCTATGGCTGAAATCTCACACAAGAATACAATACGCCGGGTAATTGTTCAAATCAGAAATTGAACATAAGTTTTGTAAAGATAGCTCGCTCCCAGGACGAGGTGGCTGATGATTGGTTGGATTTTTGTGTAATATTTGGATGTGCGAAAGAACCCTCTGTTTTTACTTTCTGCTTTCATTAATTCTCTCAAGTTGGATTTTAATGTCATCAGCAACTGAGGGGTAGTAAGCAGTAGATGTCTAATTCATGCTTTTGGTATGCGGTTTTAACAGACCACTGATAAACATTAGTATCAATAAAGTAGTTTAAATCCATGATTACATAAATAAACAGAACAGGAAAGAGAACAAAAAGACGTTTTGTAATGTACAGACGGTTCTGAAAATTGAATAACTTTTTTCTTCCTTCCTGTTTTAGACGACCTTTTTTTCTTTATCTTTTTCATGGAGAAAAGGTGCATAAAATACACAACTGTCGGAATTTATTATATATTGGGAATTCTGCTTATTCACACTCGCACCAATTTTCAAGCTTCTTTTTTTTTCTTCCTAAACCATGTCTCAAGCTGAAAAAACAACTGATTTAAAAGAAATTGCAAGACAATTATCTGATTCTTATTATAAAATATTACAACATTCTACTTTGAATGAACAAACTGTAAAAAAACGTTAATAAACAACATAAACCTTTCTCTCACTCTGTTTTATATACATGAATATTAAAAGATTCAAGAGTGTTTGAATCTACTCTCAAAGTATAGTAATGACTTGCCCATTTCATGGTTTACCCATGATTTTTTGGATGGGCTCTTTATACTGCAGAAGAAATATGCGAAAAATGGAACGAGCCCAATTGTGGTGCTATTGTCAGGTTGGTTACGTCGTAATTCAGAAGCAGACGAGATCAGAGAGGATTTAGCTCTTGATATATTACACAGTGCTTTATTAGAGTACAATGATGATTTAGCATTGCAAAAAGAGGCATGGATTGGATGGGTAGCCATGATTGGAAAGGGAAAGCGAGATATGAAGCTATTGGAAGGGATGACATCCGTACTTGAGATTTACAGTCAAGATGCTATCAAAGCAGACTACATGGCGGAATCCATTGATGCAGGAGTTGCACATGCCTTAGCTCACACAAATACAATGAATGATTTTGAAATAGATCATTGTCAGAAACTTTTGCGTGTGCATACAACTTTGGTTTCAAAAAAAGGTTTTCATGGTCTGTGTTCCTTGATGACAATTGCTGAGCATGTTGTTGATGTCCGATCTCGAGAGGAGCCTCAAACTCGGGTAGAGGCTGTTCTGTCTACGTTTGTACAGCTAACGTCTGATATCAAAGATGATTATGCCCGACTCGCCTTCTTGGCAGGCACACTGTAACGTATATCCTTTCCGTACATTTCTTAACTATTGCTAAGTTTTTTTTATACAGACGAACCCTTCAATTCAGCTTGATAAAAATGACAAAGAAATTGATAAAATTAAGACAAGAAATCGAAAAGGAATTTATTCATCAGCTTAATATCGCTTTAGACTCAAATGATACAATGACACACCAGGATTCTCTGTCATACTTTGCCGCTAGATGTCTTATTCAAGTGCCAGTAGAACAGCTGGAATCTATTTCGAACGCACAACTTTTGAAGGTGTTGACATCAAGCTTACTGACTAGCCCATTTACTTTTCATCATGGAGAACCATTTTCTCGTTTAGAAAATACAAAAGAGATGGTTGATCAATTAAATGCATTGACAGAGCAATCTTTATTTAGAGAAGTTGGCCGTATGTCTCGTACAATAGCTAAACTTGTAGAACTATTGATAAATGAAAAAAAAGAACAATTCATTGTACAGCATGTTTTGGACAGGCTACTTGGTTTCTCATATAATGTTTTTATTGACTGGGATCAATTTATTGCTAAATATTCTAGTAAGATGATGACACCAGGTAGAGTTGCATAATATTCCTTGGAACTGGTAATTTATCTTTTTTTTTTTTCTATCTTGTAGAGGAAAACTCCAATTACAAAGACCTTGAGACTGGTGCTTGGACTTTACTTAAAAGTATATTGTTTTCATTTACAGTTATACTAAAATCTGTAGCTGTGGATGTACCCAATGGTCAAGGCTTAGTAGAAGTACCTCACGCTGCCCAAGACATCATTTCTATCTTTGCCAACCTTCATTTTATTGCACAACATCTCGGACAAGGAGCTGGCCTTCAAGCATATCAGGATACGCTCACGAACACAGTCGCTTACCTCTTACATAAAGAAAACCAATGTCAACTCAACAAACTCATGTCAGTAGCCTTTAAGGAATATGCTCATGCTGTATACACAAAGGATACGACAAATACCGTAGAACTTTTATCAATCACCAAACAAACACGTCTCTTATTTTTTACAGATCTCACTGAACAAGTAATGAAAAGTATCGATGATGAAGTATTAGAGCAGCATATTTTGCCCGTTATCTATCCAGTTCTAAAATGGAAACGTATTGAGAATAGGGATCTTTATGAAAGCGCTCATACAGTGGTGCTTAATACGTTTTTAACAAAGAAACCTGTTTCGCGTGAATTAGCCGGTGTTTATGCAAAAATACTTATTGACGTAAGTTTTTAGTTTTATTCAAAGCGTTATTCTTTCTCATTTTTGTCAGAACTTTCCTGAACCTATGAATTTGGATCAATTTCGATATGGATTTAACACAATGGTACAAGCCTTGTGTGAGATGGATGACGCTTTATCTTGGCTTACTGTCAACCAGTTGATTGAAAAGATTAATTCTCTGGATCAAGAGAAAGATATACCACTTCGAAGTCAATACGGTACTGCACTCATCGATTTGCTTCGGCCTCTTTCTTTGGGCCCTTTTTTCCGTTCTATTTTAGATCAAGTCCAAAAGATAGTTGTATCACAAGAGACAAAGGCGATGCAGCAAGCAACAATGAAAATCATATTTGACACCGTCAGTGGTCCTGGCATCTCTGATATGAGAAGAACAGAAGCTGTGGGTTGGTATTTGGACTTAAAACGCCAACTGCAGTTGTAAAATAAAGAAATATAAAGGGATTTATTGACAAAAGAAACAAAACATGTGTTCTTATTAAGATGAAGCCTTCTTTTCGTTGACTGAGATGAAGTGGTAAGAGACGATCAAGATCATGGTGATTACTCCAAGTGAATTAGCAATGAGAGCAAGTTGACTATCAGAAATCATTTTCTATTAGAAAGTAATAGAATGTTAATACCATTATTTTCATCTTTTAAATGAGCTTTCACTTACTTTTTATTAATAATCTAATTTATTACAAAATAAAAAAGAAACGGAAATACAATTTAAGAACTTCAAGAATTTTAAATTCTTCTTTAAGCAATAAACAGTAGTGTGTGATGAAATAAATCATGCCCATAGAATAAAAAAGTTGAGGAGTATAGTAGCCTGGTTTTATTACATCTGTCCATTTTTTATGGTGAACACCTCTTCAAAGATACATATTAAAACATAACTTGCTAAAATAACTTTATTCGTCAAATGAAAGCTTGGCAAGACTTGGTCTGTGCGACTAATGTGTCTCTGTATTTGTTTACCGCGAAATCTTTTTAGGAATAGAGTAGACATGAAGTTTACGAAAGACAACAAGCACTTGACTTTAAAAGTATGGCGCGATATAGTCGTATTCGCTCAAGACTTATTGATATAATTCTTGAATATCTATTGCTGCATAACAAGCAGTGTAAAAGACAGCAAATCCACGTCATTTTCGAGATTTAATTAGTAAAGAAAAGATCCTATTCTAGAAATAGAAGTTGAATTCGATAAACATCATACACAGTCTTGTTTAAAGTTAAATTTCAAAGAGTCAATGATTACTTTAATTTATTAACATATGGAGCTTAGTTCAATTCACCACGGACCCACTGTTGCAACATGTCAAGACCACTTTCAGGTTGATCATAAGGAACCATATGACCAGCACCAAACACACGCAAGAAAGCAAATCGGCCATCTTCTGTTCGTCTGAGCTCACCAGCTTGCTTACCAAGCTTATCAGAGTACCATTCAGTATCGTTAGCAGCATTGAACTCAGTATGACCTGACCATGGCAATTCTAATGTCCAAGCTTTGTTACCCATCCAGTTACAAATAAAGTCAGCATCACCAGCATAGATCAAGATACGAACATCATCTTCTAAAAGAGGAGGAACTTCATCTACATAAGGACGCATCCAGTCACCAGCCATTTGGAATCTAAAGTTAATTTGCATATTACAGCTCTCATAATTATCTGTTTCAGCACCAATAGCCTCTTTAACTTCAGGAATATTCAAGTATTTTTGAACACTTTCAAGAATTTCATAACACAAGCTACCGCCCTTACACTTTTCACGTACATCATAAGGATTCATACCAGTTTGTTGGTAAGGTTGGATTTGATCTTTGTTACATTTCATGGCAGCAGGCAAACAGGCAAAGACATTTTGGTTATCATAGCAATTTTGAATCAAACGCTCACAAGCAGGGAATTGCGTCTCCATGGCTTTACAGGCAGTTGGGCTCAAGACGGGGCCATAAGAGTTTTCACATGCCATCTTGGCATAGTATTTGTATTGAATCAAGGGATCTGTTAAGCCGTTACCAATTAACAAACTCTTCAAATTGACAGGTGCAAGCGTTTCTTTGTTTTGGAAAAGTTCGAGTGAGTTAAAGTTGCCCTTATTGTTGCGGTTGATGGTACCACCAATAGCAGGAATATAATGGCCAGCATCTTTTTTAAACAAAAAAAAAAAAAAAAAAAAAAAAAAAAAGTTAGCTAAATATTATTTCAAAATAAATAAACTTACATGATTCACCAGAGACATGGAAGTCAAGGTCAGCGTATTCTGTAATAAAAACACAGTTTAGCGGTGTGTGTGTGTTTTTTTTTGCATGAAAGTGCACTAAAAATTAAAAATAGACTTACGTGGGAATTGCTTGAAAAATAGTTGAAGGAAAGCGTAGACATCCTTGGCTGCAGCATTTGTGTTGGTGGCTCCTCCACTACCATAAGAATAACCAACATTTAAGGGCTAAATGAATATATAAAAAATAAGACAACTTCATTTTAGTAATATCAGGTTTCTTACTTGATCTAAAAAGATGACGTTTGCTTTTTCATTCCATGAGTACTTATTAAGGACGGTATCTGTACCCTCTAAGTTAACAGTACAAGGACTATATTGTAGGACTAAGTTAGCTTTTTTCCTATTCCTTTTTTTTTTGTTTTTGTTTATAATTTTTCTTATTTACCCAAGTTCCATGAAAAGACCCGTCAGTGAAGAACAACCAGGACCACCGTTCAACCAGAGAACAAGAGGATCTTCCTTGGGCTTATCTCTTGACTCAAAGAACCAAAAGAAAAAATGCTTGTCATCATCCACATCTAAATAACCAGAGATCTAATATTAAAAAGAATCATAAACAATTGTTTCACGTAAATCGCATTAATTGTTTATTTACTTGTTTGACATCTGGATCACAGAGAGAAGGATGCTTATATCTCAAAGCATAATTTGAGAAAGCGGGATGAGTGAATACGTTGAACTCGTTGGAAGGATGATGAAAGACTTCCTTGAGCCTATCTGTTGTTGTTTGAAATACATGCTGGGCATCAGTCCAGATATGTTCTCCAAAGTCAACAATTGCTTTTTGCTCAAAGACAGCAGGTTCAGCATAAACCAAAGAGGTCATAAAGTAAGAGGCTACGATGGCCGTCTTTGCAAGTGAGAATAAACTCGGCATAATTCTTTTGATAATAACAAAATAAAAAGAAATCGAAAAACGGATGGGGATGCCATTTAAAAGAAAAAAAATTGGGTCTTGTGAGCGTTTGTAGCTCCGTCTGTAGATTTCTCCTCCGTTTGCCCGGTGAATCAAAATCAACTTGTGATTAAATAATGTGTAATGTTGGAGCTGAGATTGATACGTTGAATACATGAGATAAGAACAAAAAGCGATTGACTATCGCTATGTTTGTGAGCTTCTATTAAAATGAGATAGCTACGTGTTACTGAGATTCATGTTGGGTATTTCCAATTGATCTTCTTTTAGTTTATTTTGTGTCAGTAATAACAATAGTTTTCAAAAAGATTTCTTTGAAACTACTTTACCTTAAAGATAAAACAAAGAGTATTGCTTTATTTTTATACAAAGCTTAACAACCTAACCTTGAAAGAGCTCCATTTAGTATATTGTGATAAAGGGATATAAAACAGCCTATGCTTTTATTACAGAAACCTACATACGGAGCTTCAAGTCTTTTGGTGTGAACAAAGGATAACATTGGAAATAAGAATAGTTTTGAGACATTGACTGAAATAAATTAATATAGTATAATAATAATAATAATAGTTTTACAGTATAGATTTTTTCTGAACATTTTGAGAACAACTAACTTTCTATTGCACTTTTGAGTATAAATCATCCAGAACTTGACATAATTTTTACTTTTAATATGAAACTTTACTGTTTTTTTATAAAAATTATAATGAAAATTTCTTGTGAGTTGAAATCTTCTTTTTCTTATATAGCAACAACTTTAGGTGGCCCTTTCTATTATCTTTTTTTATTATCTGCATGTGTGTCGTTTTAATAAAAAGACAAGAAATAAAAAATGGATGACAATTATCAGTACAGTCTAAATAGTGATTGGGTGCAAGCGTAGACCATTGATCGTGACATTGGAAGTAGGGGATAAAGAAAAATAGATAGATCCTCGAATTTGGACCTAACCTGACGTAATAGGGAAAAGTTATTAAAGTTGTACAATGGCTTATTGGTGCTCAGGATATGAACACTGTTTTCAGCAAAACCTTGAAGCTTTTTTAACAACTTGCGATGCAAAAATACTTACGATACCTTGATTAGCTGAAGCCTATCGATATTAAACGAATCAAGCAACAGTATCTCATCAATATCCAATCAAAATGTGGATGTAGCCAGTATATTGAGCTTTTTGATTCCAATCACAAGTTTGTTGCTGCTACCATTGTTCATGGTATTAACGCACACATTTTGATATCGGGTATTGGTACTAGAGAGGGATGAGGGAGGTAGCCAATTTCGAGTGGTTTTGAATCGTTCAAATTGGCTGTCACGTGGAGGCAACTTTGCTTATGCTTCAACAGAGTTTAGCAGAAGCCATTTATTATAGTTGCAAAAAATGACTCCTTCCAAAATCCTCGTGTAAAAATATGGCAGCCATCCAGGTCGCGTCTAATCAGTGTTTAAAATTCTGATACATCATTACTTAGCACCAAGGGACAAGAGCATGAACGACGTGAATGCTTCTTGGGAAATAGAACTGACTGGTTGCCAATAGTCTATATGTCTTGAAATGCAAAAGGCCCATTGAAAGTAACTTGACGTGGAAGTCTGCATAAATAAAGTCAGAATTTATGTAATAACAAATATTTATTGATATATACTTAGCTTTATCTATAAAGCTGGTCAAGAAAATGATGTCTGTAAGTATGCATTACCTTTAGACTCCAGTATAGATTCAAAGTATCGAGCCCATGGCGATTCAACAAACAGAAGAAAAGTTGAGTGAGAATAGCAAATTAGAGAGCGAGGAAATAGAGGCTATGCAACGGAGATAGAAGAGCAAATCAACTATCACAGGTCAAAGAGCACAGGGAATTAAAAGATTAATCTCCTTGTCTTTCATTATTATGTCGCGAAAGTACTATATCATCAACTTAGTAATAGGTGTTATATCCTATGATTCAGAATTACTTTCTGTTCTTAATGAAAGTTTACTCATTCTGTTATGTCTAAAAGAAAAGGTGCCACCAGAGGGAAAGAAAAAGGTTTATTGCATCCTGTATCAAGTACAGAAGAGTATTTTTATCGTATTGCCCCAAAAAATTGTAAAACTCTTTATGCTATTAAAGGTTATCACCGTAACAATATATTTTTAAAAAGCTGCGTGTGATAGTATGGAGCACGATTTAAGAGCTCTCTTTTTGTCTCGAAAAAGCCTAAATATTTGCATCTCAGTTTTTAATGTGTCAAACTTCAATAAAAAAATAAGTACAATATATTTTGTACATTCATTAAGTATTCTAATTAATACTTTAACGTCAAATGCATGCTTAAAAATAGATAAATAACCTTAATTCAAATCGACAGAATGTTTTTTATTTGTCAACAAAAATATTTCAGTAAACGACGTTTTATTTCCGCCAATTGACAACTATTTTTCTAAACCGACAAAATCCACAAGTATGACTGTACTTTGAATGTAGGGTATTAGGCCATTGAGCAGCGTGTCTTCGCAAAGATATGGATAACGAAAGAGGGACTATGTCTGTAGGATACTGATCCTTTATAATATTAAAGGTAGTCTAGATAAGTGAGGCATCACTGTAGTGGATGCCTTTCCTCAAGCGCTGTAAATCCGTCTGATACAGGTGTCTTGCGCTTCTTCAAGAGCATAGAGCTGCGATTTCATTTTTGGATCAATTGACTATTTTTGAAAGCTTTTTGAACGGCATCAATTGTTAAAGCTGCGACTTTACTTTTTGGATTGACTGCATTATAAATTAAGAGTAACTTTACTGCCACGTTTAAAGGTAATTGTGAAGGAAGAAAAAAGTCATTGCTTCACCAGAGTCTAGTTTAATAGGTTGACAATTAAATACGAAAAGCCATGAGGTGTTTTCTTCTGTCAATATTTAAACAATTTGGAGATTTAAATAGTTTAGTCTCAAAGACATCATAGAGAATTAATAGATTTAAGATACATAATGATTCTATTGTGCTATAACAATATATTTCTTTATTTCTCAAAACTATTCTCAGTCTTAATATTGGTCTCTATTCATACATCGATAAATCTATATAAATTTCTTTTTCCTTTCATTAATTGATGACAAAAAGAAAATACAAAGGTTACCCAAATGATACAGTGATTGCACAGATTTAACGCTATAATTTTTTTGTTTGGTAACTTTTTCCAAATTTGTAATACTTGCTTACAGTAAGATAGTCTTTTTTCATGAGTGAAAAAAAAAAAGAATGCCACTTGATTACTGCGTTTCCACAATTTAAATGAACATTAAAGAAATAACATTTTTTTATATATAAAATACAACCTTGTGAGTAAACCCAAATTTGTCTATTCTCTTTTGTTTTATTTTGATGCAAATCTTTTCATTCTTTCCTCCGCAGCCCTTGCTCTTTTTTCTCTCTCAAGACGCATACGAGCTTCGGGTGACATATTTGCCATATCGCTCACTATACTATTGCTACCTCCTAAAGTCTTTTGGACGGAGGCAAATGTCTGTTTGTCCTTAGATTGTTCTCGCTGTTTTTGTTGTCTCAACTGCTCTTCTTTAGCTTCTCTTTTTGCCTCCATTTTAGCGCGTTCCAATTCTAAAAGACGCTTCTTTTCTTGTTCCCTTTCCAACTTCTTTTTTTCTTTCTGTATTTGCTCTTCTTCCTGTTCCTTTGTTAAAGGGCTGGGAACACGCGCTTCCTCTAGCCATTTCCATTTATCCGGGAGATCACACATACATCTTCTAAAAGCGTTACGTGTTTCTTTGTCCTTGCTAACCTCGTATGCTGTTTTGCCTAGACTATTTACAATAGTGGGATCTACGTTGTACTTTCTCAAAAGTTCTGATACTAAATCACCTGCCCCTCCCATAGCAGCAACCATATGCAATAATGTAGGATTATGCCGTAAATCTTCCCTTGCTAAATTCTTTGGCAGCAGGCCTGAAATAGGGAGATCTTTATGTTTTTCAATGTAGCTTATTGTTACTGCTGTTTTGTTTTGCTTTACGATATTTATTAGTTTTTCTACCGCAGGATCTACTGAGACTACTTCTGGCTGTGTTGTGGGTGCTTTTTGATCTTGAGTCTTTTTAACAGATGATTGCTGTCTTTTGACTTTCTCCTCCTCCATGACTCTCTGCTGTTCTTGAATAGATTCTTCATCAATTTCAATCACTTTCACGGTAGCTAATTCTCCATACACTCGCTTCAACTCATTAAGTGTTGGTCTTCTTGTGACAAAAGGTATAGATTTGGTGTTGTCTGCATTTAGAATCGCGCCATCATAACCAAACAAGACATTTCGATTATTACTAGGTGCATGAACAAACACAAATTCGCTTGCTTGGATTTTCTCTCTCCATTGAGATATTGTCTGCCGTACCTCTTGTTGAAGCATCTGTTCGTTGTATCGACGAATTTGGGCACCTGCTGAGTTTGCCTTTCCTCTTGCGTTATCATTGGCAGACTGGGAGCCGCCTTGCTTTCTACGTGCTATATTTTTTAACTTTTTTTTAGAAAAGAGGCTATGTTTCCTTATTAAGAGAAAGCTTACTTGTGTATCTGTGAATTGTCTTGTGTTCAGCAAACTTTACATCAGAAATACTCGCATTTACATCGATCACACATGCTGCAAAATGTCCGCCTCCGAGCATAAAAATAGTCCAGTAACGTCTGCCTTCGCTTTTTCGAAGTGCTGCAAGAGAAGATGAAGCAAGCAGATGACGATAGATACCATAATGAAGACTTGTATTTTCCTTATGTCTAAACCATGATAGAGCAGAATATCTTTTCAGTTGAGAGACAATAATAGGTTGATCAGAAGTACTATCCTGTTGTTCGTTTTGCTCCTCTTTTTGTCTAGATACAAGCGTGTTGATTTTGTCTTGTTCTTGTCCTTCCTCTTCTTCCTCTTCCTCTGATCCAGAAATGCTCTCCGTCAAATCTTTTTTAAATTGAATAGCTGTTAAGGATTGCGTAGAGACATGTTTCTTTTTTACCTGATAATAACCGTTCAAATTCCTCAAAGCTAATAGGTGCTGCATCCAGCACGAGCTTTCTTTTGATGTTGTATCGATGCCAGTCAGTATTATAATGACTTTTTTGTTCTTCTCTAGAAAGGAAAGACAGTTGGCAAGTTCGACACGTCAGCTCAGTGTCTTCTTGCTGAATTTGTAATCTTTCGAGAGCATTTACTGTTACTTGATTAGCTTGTTCTGTTAATACGGCCTCGGGAGCTTTTTCGATAGGTTCTAATTGTTTGAGTAATTCTGTTGGAATGTCAAATATGTGCAAAGATCTATTGTTGTTATTATTCATTTTTAAGAAAGAAAAAAAAAAGGGCGGAATCGCTGTTTTTGAATTAGAAATTTTTTTTTTCTTGTATAAAGTTATGAATGCTTTTGAACAATCAACAAGAAATGTTCGTTTGCCTTGCTTTCTTGAATGTGTTACATTTTTGGAAGCTAATACTGGGCATTATAAATCAAGTAAGACAAGTTAGGGCTGGATACATGGAACTGCTTGATAGTTTGTGGATAATTAAGGTTCATTTATCAAAATATAATACGACTGACTTTCACCTATGGATCAATACGAATTTAGATCATTAACTCATATCAGTAAACATAATGGATATAGGTTACTATACATGCCATACACAAATATTCTGGTTCCTGTGCTTGCTTTAAAAAATAACAATTCAATTAAAATTTGATTCATCTACGTACGTTATCTAGCTGAATATGAATAAACAGTCAAAGCGAGTGTATACAGGTATAAAATTGTAAGCTGATGTGGAAATTCTTTTAGTATATGGGTTATATTTATAATGATGTACAAATGTCATGTATTTTCCTTATCCTACTGGACCTGTTGAACAAAAACGCGTTTGGATTTACATTTATATTGCTTAATAAAGAGCTGTATGAACCTATTGCAATCAATACATTGTGTATGAAAGACAAAATCATAGGAAAGCAATAGACAAAGCAGAATGTTTTATATTCATAAAAATGAAAAAAGAAAAGAAAAATCATCATGCTAATGGTTTCGGAAAAGGGTTATAAAAAATAGCAATGATGTATAAGGAAACATTGAATCAAAAGCGAATAATCTATTGTTCTGAGTTTGTATAGTGGTTGTGCATCTACCACTGAGGCTTAAGGGTCAAAGCCAGCAAGAAAGAAGAAAAAAAAAACGAAAAAGAATTTTTGAATGGTTTATTTTCTTTATTAATTGATAAACAAAAACTGTGTTTCCCCATTTATTCCACTTAGCATTGTTGGGGTGCTCATTTTACGTAAAATTGTCGAGTAAAGTATACTGTCATAATCAGTAGATATTGGGGTACCGCCTCTGTCTGCTAATTAAAGTAAACCTTTTTTTTTTTTTTTTGTATATTTGTTTACACACAGACATATAATACCTCTCCTTTTTATATAATCACCTACAAGTTAGATGTCGGCTCGCTTGTTACCTAATGAGCTATTAACACAAGTTATTAATTTCACTCATCAAGCGGATTTAACACCTTATTTATTTGTATGTAAATACACCTTTCAACTTGTTCGACAAAAAGTATATAAAAAAGTGATATTCCCAAATGTAAACATAACAGAACAAGATATTTTATCGTTTTGTGAACTTTATGGACAAAGTCTATGCAGTATTAAACTACCACAAGCAAAATATTATTCAAACAAATTATATCAGGCAATATTTATTTTGTGTCCTCAACTCGATTTTCTGCATGCAAGCATCCTATTCCCAAGCCAGTTGAATGAACTAATGCCTTATTATTCACCTCATATCAGCTTTATGATGACACATATTCCCATTGAAGAAGAAGATATCATCTATTTGGATACCACAAGAACGGTACACTATTTCCCTTGTTGTGCTTCTTGCTTTATATTTCCAAAAGATGTTGATGTAGACCCTCCAACGCTTACACAAATATCTCACTACTTTCATCATCCCGGTGCACTTAGCAATGCCATTCTACCTACCTTTGGCCCTGATTTATTATCCTTAACTTTAAACCCTTTCGATCAGTTAACAGCTCAGGTTGCTCGCATGATTGTGTCGAACTGTCCTCAGTTAAGGTACTTGGTAGTGCCATTTGTTAAAGCAGAAGGATTGTGGATGTTACTACGGTGGTGTAATACATTAACTACTATTATAGTCGGCAACGATGGTAGTCCGATATTCATTGATGATGAAGACGACGATGATGATGATTACGAGAGTACGATAGAAAACAGTATGTTGGTCAATCAAAAAGCTGTTGAATCAATAAAGAGTCACAAACGGGTTTGGTGTGTTCACACTTGCATTCACTCAAACTTTCAACAAAAGAGAGTATCATGGCATATTGGAATTATACCCAAAGCTTAACCTCTTTCACTTTCCTTCATTTCTCTGTATTTTCTTTTTAAAACATCACTTTTCATATAAAGTAGCTAACAAAAGAATATACACACAATCACTTTATTGTTCAACATAACTTAGAATTCAGTAACAAAAATAATTCAATACAGTATTCACATACTTCAAACTCAGATCGATTAAAATTTAATTTTAGCAATAACGTTCATGATTTTCAGACAGAAATATTCCAGACCATAACAAAATAATTTTAGACAATAAAAGCTATATGTTTAACTCAACCGACGATATTTTTTTAGAAGTGTCAGATGTAAATTACATTAAGGGAGTCGTATAATTAGAGATTTATCTGTCATCATCTTAGCTGTATATTTAGATTGACTTGTATTGCATTGTACTGTCCCAAATACTTTATTTACAAATAAAATTAAAACCCAAATGAGCGCATGATGACAGATTTCATCGCTTTCGCCCGGATCAGATCAAAGAAAATGAGTGGAGACTAAAAATCCCTTATGGGATCAAGGGTAAAAATGTTTGTGGAGAAAGAAATGATGACGAGTATAAGAGACACTAGTGATAGACATTGGGAAGCCTGTCAAGGAGTCTTTGCCCAAGAAGGGTAGCTGTGAAGGCGGAGATTTATTATGGCACAGGTAAGCTATCTCATGGAGAATGATGCAGATAGTAGGCTATCGAAGAAACCAAGGAAGGACTGTTTGAAAGGAAAGTAGTGTTGGGTGAAGTAATTTGTTCAGAAGAAAGAACAGAGAATCGACTATTGTTTCAGACAATTGTAGTCGGCGGAGCATATTGAGGCAATGGATAGAATGGGACCTTGTAAGTGTTTGTGAAGGATAGAAGGGGCATGATCTGGATGTACCCCCCAGGGAGCCATCCGAGATACTAACATATACAGCGACTTCATTCTACTCTAGCCATTAGTAACCACATGATAGGATCGAAAGAAATAATCGTACAATATTGAGAAAGAATCGTAGAATTACGGAAGGAGCGATTTTGATAATTGTCTTGTTGGAACTATAACTGGGTCTTTTTTAGAGTTCGCTTGTCTAAGGATTCAAGGTGGAGTAACCATTTTTTCCATAACGGTGACTTTGAAAGTGCGTACCATTGTGAATGATTATTAGATTGATGGATATAGCACAATAAGTAAGAAAGCAGATTATCATCTGGAAGCGCGAAGGAGCAAAGAATGAATTGAAATTGGAGAATTTAGGCACTTTCTTGTATGAAAAATTCACTGCTTCATATACTTGCATCACTTTTAATCCTTATACTCTTTGATGAATTTCAATAAACATTAAAATTTTCGTTCATAAAAAAACAAGACAATAAAACCAGAAATCATTTTAATTGAAGCACCGAACTTATAACTTTTTTTTATTCTTATTTTTATTTTTAAAATGCTGACGCCTACTGCAAATCAAGGCATTGAGAGAACTCCAGAATATGTTCAGTTTATGAGGGAATTAAAAGAGTTTCATGATAAAAAGGGGTAAAAATAAATCAGATAAAATAGACAGCTTCCTAATTACAATCAAAAGAACTATTCTACAAGCAGAGCCTGTCTTGGGTGGTAAAAAATTAGATCTATTACGAATTTATAAAACAGTTATGGAAGCTGGAGGATATGAAAAAGTACATATAAAAGAGCAAACAAAATTTTTTAAGTTCACAATTAAAATTCGCGTAGGTTACTTTAAATCGCGGTTGGAAACAAGTTGGCGATCCATTTCGTTTTCCTTCAACCTGTACAAATAGTGCTTATATTCTAAAAGCTGTTTATACAAAATATCTTGTAAGTATAATTCATTTGATTTTGTCTATATATTAAAGAATTATGTAGCTTGGCTGGGAAGAAGAACATCACTGGCATCGAACATGGAATCCACCTGCAGAATTATTAGCAACTTATCAAAAAACTTCATCACCTGCCCCTTCAACAACAGCAATAACAACAACCAACCCTAACAGACAAACTGGTACAGCTTTTTCACAACCAGCTTCAGTGCCCAACAATCAGCAATTACCAACATATCACCCACAAGGTAAAGTCAAACAGGAGAATTTTTAACATGTACTAATATATCAAATTTAGCCATGTTTATGGACTATGAATTCCGAATGCGTATACTTCTTTCACTTCAGTCCCATTTGCCAAATGAAGTTGATTGGGCATTTAATACACTTATAAAATTCTCTTATGTTTCAGAAAATTTTAATTTAGACTTCATTCCAACATTGATTGATCTACTCTTGGATTTTACAGTAAATTTTTTTGAACATGACTTGGACCATTCAGTGAACGACAACATGATTAGCAAAACAAAGCAAGAGACTTATGAACGTGTCCTTCAAGTGTTTCATATCCTACGCAACTTTTCTTTTTTAGAAATGAATATTCGTCGATTAGCCCTACACGAACGACTGAGGGCACTCTTGATGACAGGAATATCGCTTGCACCTAGCTCACGATATGGAGAATTAAGTCGACACTGTTTGGACATTATGGAAAATATAGCACCCCAAGTGATACTTGTAAACAGAGCTGACCCTTATCTAACGTCTATGACACAGCTCCTTTTTAGCAATGACCGTGCATTTATTTTAGGAGCTATTCGGGCTCTAACGCGTGTGGCTGTCACAGAGGCTAACGAACGTATCTTGAGTCACGCAAATAGCCAGGTTATTGAACGTATGGCACAATTCTTGTTGGTGGACGATGAGGAACTAGAGGCCGCTACCTTGGAATATTTATATCAATATTCAAGTCTGAGAGGAGGGTTTTCTACACAATTGATTGAATGTTATCCTGGAAACTTGATTGGTCTCTTGACAGGCTTTCTCTCTTACAAATCTTCATTAGTACCAGCATCCACTACAGCATTAAGCACAATACACGGAATTCCAGCTGCTCAAATGATTCGTGTAGAAACAGTACAGCAACAGCCTTCAATTCCAGATCTGACAAATTATACGAATCTCGATGAGCCATACCGATGCCTTGGATGGTAAAGCATATTTTTTTTTATTGTTATTAACCATTTTTTATCAGGTTGAAAGATCAACTTATCAATGGCGACGAAAATGAAAAAATTGTACTAAAGGAAGTGTTTGGTAGCTATCAGAAACTTTTTGGGACCGAGAAACCTTTGGGTTTAAAGGAATTTTATACAGTATTAAAAATCGCATTCCCTCAGCCTTCATCAGTAGAAGAATCATTTGCCAACGGGGAGAACCCTCTAGAGACTGTTCTTTGCAATATCAAATACTCTCCTACAAGAAGAAAAGACGGTAAAAGATAAAAAAAAAAATGGTGTACTTTATTTAAATTTAATTTCTCTTTTAGGCTCTATTTGCCGATGGGAAGGATGCGAACAATCTTTTGATGATAAAACTGAACTCCACAAGCATATTGTAAAGGATCACTTAGAAGTAGAAAATGATTGTAAATGGATGAAGTGTTCCAGAAAGACATTTGGAGGAAAAGCGAATGCTATTCAACATATGCGCACACACTTTGCAGGAAAGATAAGCAAACAACATGCGTCAAAGCCTAAAACATTTGCGATCACTAAAATACCTGTAGATGAATCAGAAGTATCAGGTATACCATTGACTTCAGCACTATTATTAAGAAATTTAGCAAGACACAAACAATATCATACTTATTATTTGCCATATCAAAGTGAATTAATCCTTTTAGCTATGCAAAGGCCAAAAATATCGAAATATATTTTAACTGTTTTGGGTGAATTGAATTTTTAATAAATAAGAAACTACAAAGCTTTTTATTTTTTTCTTCTTGCAGAAAAACAATTCCCAGATGATGGACAATTGGTTATATAATATATCTTTATCAACTTCATAAAAATTCCATTATAAGCTAATGTAATCTGGAATGGCGAAATAAGCTTCCAAAAAAAAAAAAGTAGCCAAAGCACAAAATAACGTCAATCCAAAGGAGACATCAAACTTAACAGTCACAATGACGTCATAAAAAATGCAGTATATATTTTCCAATTTAAAAAACCGCATAGTAGCCCGGTTAGCTCAGTTGGTAGAGCGTGAGACTTTTAATCTCAATGTCGAGGGTTCGAGCCCCTCATCGGGCGATTTTCAGCGAGACTTGCCTCAATGAAGCTCGTTTTTATTTTTTTTATCACTCCGGATAATTATTGTAGCTTTGTTGCCATCAACGTCCGGTTATCCTTACACTACTTCCAAAAGAGGTTTAGCCAGAAATTAGCTTTTATTGATTTACTTTTACAACAGTGTGACGCAGTTGGTGTAACTTTTGCGGAAGAAGGGACTCAGTCCTAGGAGGGACTCAGTCGTAGGAGGGACCTCAGTCCTAGGAGGGACATCAGTCCCTGAAGATAAACAAAAAAAGTTCAAAAATAGAAAAACACAAAAAAAACACAACCCTATAAATATCCCTTTATCCTTTCACTTTTGAAAGACTTACTTACTTTTCGATATACTTACTTTTTGATATATACTTACTTTTGACATATTTTACTTTAACATAAAATAAAAAGAATATCTTCAAGGATGTACATTTAAAATCTTTCTGATCCCTTACATATACATCAAGTCAAGTCCTTTGAAGTCAAATTATCTTCATCGTATCAATTTTATATTCTCTTATCAAGAAAACTCTTTATTACTTTTTACTGTTTGATCTACAATACAAGATCTGGTGGTCACTTACTACAAGCAAACCAAATTTATCAACATAAACACAAGCTTTTGATCTCAAATTCTTTTACACTTCAAAGAAAAGTCAAATTATTTCTAAACTCTTAAGGCCATTTAAACGAAACAATACCTATCACAAGAAAAATTACATTTGGTGGTCACTACGAGGGAACAAATCAACAAATTACAAACATTATTAACAAGCAATTGGAAAAATCTATCAAATTAAAACAAATCGTCAAGAAAACTATCAAAACTCTACTTCAAGAACTACAGAACGTACCAAAAACAAAAATATCAAATTTAAAAATGGCCTCATACTCTACAGGACAAATCGCGTTGGCAAATGCTAACAATCAAACTTTTACACAAGGTTTTCGCCCAAGGTTAATTGAATTTTATGGCTATGAAGGAGAAGACTTTCGCCACTTTCAAGAAATACTTGATTCATACCTTGCAATCACTAATACACTCAGTGATGACAGAAAACTTATCGTACTCAAGTCTCAATTGCGTCGAGCTGCTAAAATATATTTTGAGAAAGAAATACTCAAGAGAATCCCTAATGTCACATATGACAACGCCATGGAATTACTCAAGCAACACTACATCACGCCTGAACTAATTCAGAGCTATGAATTAGAATTTAACGAAATGTTTCAAGGTGAACAGGAACATCCACAAATCTTTTTGGCGAGACTCCGTGAAGCTGCTGACCTTGCAAACATTACAAGTGAAGCAGTTGTTGAAAGTCGTTTTCGTGTTGGTCTCCTTAAAGAAATTAAACAATTCTGCATACAAAGTAGCGCCCATACATTCCAAGAATGGATCAATCATGCTGATGGATGGTGGAATGCCAATCGTCCACGCAAAATAGCCATGGTGGATAATCCTTTTATTCCAAGAAACGTCAACAATGCCCTCATATATCATGATGACAACAGATATACAAGACACCATGGAGTAAACAATCATAATGTAGAATTAATCGATACAGAAGAAAGACATATTCATGCTGTACCTATTAATGACTTACGCAACAATGCTGGAAGTAATTATATTGCTCCTTATTCTGAATTAATCACAAGTCCAAACCAACTAGTCACCATGGAAGTAAAAGGCAATGCAAATAATAGTCATTTGTATACGCAGCCAATGATGAATAGACATAACAATCAACTAGTGCATACCAATTCACAACACGACTTGGTTAACCTTATTCAAGAAACTATACGCAGTGAATTGAATCTACATCAACATTCATCACAACCTACCAGAAATTATAATCGACGTCCAAGATACGATAACTATAACAATTCTCAAAACAATGATTACAATAATGGATATAATCGAAATGAAATCAACGGTTATACCTACAGAGGCAACAACAGATACAGAAATAACTATGATCATAGTTATGGAAGAAATGAATATAGCAATCAAAATCGTAATCCAAATCAGCCAACTGATAATTATAATAATCAACCCCAGCAAGGCACCTCTCAGCCTCGCTATCAAAACCAACAATCAAAAAACTAAATGGGTCGGTTGCTTTTGATAATCAAAAGAATGGTCGATCGAACACCCATCATAATAACAAACCCATTAAACAACAGAACCAACAACATAATCTCAATGCCATACTTACTCAAAATGAATACGATAACCCATATCAAGCCCAAGATCTTTATGCTGCTATAAGACCTGAACACCCGCCCGAAGTTCTAAGCTCCAAGCCTTACTCTAAGCCTATAACAAGAGAAAAAGGAAAACAACCAAGTAGTACTTCAGTTACTAAGCGTGTGAACAAACGTAATCAAGTCAAGGAAACAAGCAACGTACCCAAACAACCTATACAGGCTACAGGAAATATGGAAGTAGACTCTGATCTCCCTATTGAAATCAAGCCAAAACCAATAAGAAGGAAAACGAAGGCTCCACCTATCAGATATGATATTGTATCAGATGTTATGAATCAAAAAGCAGACATATCTGTAGCAGATCTGATAGTAGCTGCACCCATACTTAGAAGGAGTTTGGCAAATGCATGTAAACCCAAAAGAATACCTGTAACAGAAGCTTCAAAGGAGACTATGGCTGTAATAGAAGAGGATGACATCAATACCACTGCCGTATATTCGAAAATCAATATCGGAGACAAAACGGTGAAAGTACTTGTTGACTGTGGTGCTGCCAAGACGTGTATGTCAAAATCCCTAGCAGACGCTCTAGGATTAGAAATAGATGCTGCCTCAGAAAGCGTATTTACCCTAGGAAACGGCACTAAACAACCTGCTTTGGGAGTAATATACGATGTACCTATTGAAGTACAAGAGGATTTAATTATTCCATGCACTGTTGAAGTATTACCATCTTGCCCAACTCATTTAATTATCGGAAACAATTGGCTAAACAGAGCAAAGGCCAAAATTGATTTTAATAGTTCAACCCTGAAGGTGTCCTATAAAAACAAAAAAGCAGAAATAGAAATATTCTTTTTACGTAAGAATACACCTCTACCAAAAATGGCCAGTTACATCCAAAGTTACCAACATCCTATCAGTTCAACAAATTCAAAAGAAACGAAAAAAGTGCATTTCGAGGATGATAAAACAGATTTAGAAGAAGATGAAGTTGATGAAGAATCAGAAGAAAGCACTGACGAAGAATCTACTGAAGAAGAAGAAGAAGCTGAAGATGAAGAACATTCACTATTATTGCTTGAAAACAACTACAAGGAAGACATACAGATAAAAAATCTTAAAGATCAATGCATTCTGGAAGCCTCATCAGATGGATTAATTATTCCAGCAAACTCATCAAAAACTATCATAATCAAGAAACCTAAAGATGAACTTACAGAATTAATGTATAATTTTGAAATAACCAGTGCCAAAATATTACAAAAATCTGGTGTTCTTGATCCTTGTCACAACTTTATTATCAACAGAAAAAGCTTGGAAATTCGAATATACAATCGCTCTAATGATAATATAATTCTGGACCCAGGTGAAGAAATAGGAATCTTGGAAAAACTTAACCTTAAAGAGGATACAATTATACAAGCATATCATGTTGAAAAAAACCTGCAACTTTGTACAATGGAAATGACCGACGAAATGGATAAAGAAACTTTGGATGAAGACAAAGAAACTTTAGAAACAGAAAAGTACAATAAGCTTGAAGTTGGAGAAATGGATAGAAAAACAACAAGAAAGCTAAAAAGGCTCTTAAAGAAATACGAAGAAATTTTCGACTGGAATAATGACAGTATCGGCCATACAAGGTTGTTACAACACAAAATAATTGTACAAGAAGGCACCTTGCCTATCAGTCACCGACCATATCGGATTAGCCCCTTGGAAGCGGAACACTTGCAAAAGGAACTAGAAAAATATACAAAACTAGGTGTGATCTCCCCTTCAAACAGTCCGTGGGCTGCGCCAGTCATCTTAGTTAAAAAGAAAAATGGAGAATATAGAATGGTGATAGACTACCGAAAGCTTAACGCAGTTACAAAAAAAGATGCATACCCATTACCACGAATTGATGACTTGCTAGACACGTTAGGAAAAGCTAAAGTTTTCTCAGCATTAGATATGCGAGCTGGTTTTCATCAAGTGCCGATGGAGGAAGATAGTAAAGAATTAACTGCTTTCACAACAAAATTTGGAATATACCATTACAATACATTACCAATGGGACTTGTAAACTCTCCTGCCACATTCCAAAGACTTATTGATTTATGTTTTCGGCCACTCATTAATAAGTGCCTAGTAGCTTATATAGACGACTTAAATGTATATTCATTCAACCAACAAGACCATTTACACCACTTGGAACAAGTTTTTCAATGTATACAAATTGCAAATCTCAAACTAAATCCCGAAAAGTGTTTTTTCTTCAAAGATCATCTCAAATTTCTTGGCTATATCGTAACAAAAGATGGTGTACAAACAGACCCAGAAAAAATCAAGAAAATCATCGAATATCCACAACCAAAGACACTTAAACAAGTCAGAGGATTTTTAGGCTTGGCTTCTTATTACAGGCGATTTATAAAAAACTTTGCCGCTATAGCAAGACCTCTACATGATCAGACAAAAACTACTAAACAAGTTCCATGGACAGAAAAGACCACTGAATCCTTTGAAACCTTGAAGAAACTGCTTACAACAGGTCCTGTTTTGACTAGACCCGATTTCAATAAGCCTTTTATTTTGGTCACAGACGCTTCAAAAGCAGGACTTGGGTGTATCCTTACACAATTAGATGAAAATGGTCACGAGCATCCGGTCATATTCGCGAGTAGGGGACTAAGGTCTAGTGAAATAAATTACGCACCGACAAAGCTAGAATGTTTGGCAGTCATATGGGCAGTAAAAATGTTTCGTCCTTATCTGTTGGGAAAAAGATTCACAATTATCACAGATCATTCAGCATTACACGGATTACTCAAATCGCCAAATCCTACCGGAATCATAGCACGATGGATCACAACACTTGCTGAATACGATTTCGAAATAAAATATCGACCTGGAAGAGTAAACGAAAGCGCAGACTTTTTATCAAGGCTCGGATATTAAAGATATACAACAATGAAGACAAATAAATAACAATACCAATCTATATATATATATATTATCAAAACTACATGGAGGAAGGGAGGGGTAGTTGAAACAAAATTCATAAAATCTTACAAAAACAGTATAAAAAAAAAAAAAAAAAATCTGAAACAATACACCTACTTCAAACAATAAGCATAATGGAACAATACAAAATCGATCAGTTGACACAATATCTACAAACAATGAAAATAGCTGAAGACACAACTTCTAGAATGAAGAAATACCTCAAGAAAGAAGCGAACAAGTTTACAATCTACCGAGACATCTTATATAGATACAATACTGAGAATGGGATCATCAGAAAAGTATTAAACAAAAAAGAAGCAGAAGAAATCATGTACGCATACCATCAACATCCATTGGGTGGTCACCTGGCTTACAATAATACACTACACAAGATATCATCTCGTTACTACTGGGATAATATGTCTCAAGATATTATGAATTATGTCAAGAAATGTTACAGATGCCAAATGCATGGGAAGAAAACATTAAAAGAAGAATTATATCCCGTAGCAGTTTCAGCAAAACCATTTGATCGGGTTGCCTTGGATGTGAAACATGTACAAACATCAAGATCAGGACATAGATATATTATTGCTGCTATAGATTATCTTACAAAATATGTGGAAGCGAGACCCTTACGATTTCAAAATGCATCAGAAATAGCTTTGTTTGTTTATGAAGACATTATCTGCAGGCATGGATGCCCAACGATCATGGTGTCAGATAACGGTAAACCCTTTCTAAGTGATCTCATCCGACAGGTGTGCAGAAATTACAACATAATACACAAAACCACAACACCTTACAATCCACAAAGCAATGGCCTAATAGAACGGTTCAACCGAACACTTGGACAAATATTACAAAGACGTTCTTATGAAGAAAAATTAGACTGGGATACTTATTTACCTGCGACATTGTTTGCCTACCGATCAATCAAGCAAGCTACAACCAAACATTCTCCTTTTTTCTTAATTTATGGTTACGAACCCAGAACACCTTTTGACCTAGATCACCACTTGTATGAGAAAAATTCTCCCAAATTTGAAGCAAAGCTGTGGCACAGGACAACACATCAAATACATAACTTGAATAGGATCCGTGAACAAGCTACTCAAGCCATCAAGCAAACTCAAAATGCTCAAAAGAAAGCTATAGAGAAAAAGATATTAGACCAGAGTAAAGAATTGAAACCTCCTTTCAAGATAGGTGAACTAGTATTAGTGTTTAAAGACTATATGTCCACCTCTTGGTCAGGAAAATTGCAAGACAAATGGGAAGGTCCATTCATCATACAACATATATTGGGAAAAGGCACGTATCACATCAAGAGTGCAGACATCCGGGATACCAAATTAAGAAGAGTACATGGGAATCGACTGAAAGCATATTTGCTCCCCAAGACGCAATGGATCATGGAGAACGAGCGAATTCTTGTACACCAAATGGATACTGAAACGCAAGAACTTCTTCATTAAAGTCACACATACAAAAAAAAAAAAAAAAAAAAAAAAAAAACATATATATATATCAATGAAAAAAAAAAAAAAAAAAAGAGAGAGAATCATTATATCAAATATTTAAACAAAATGAGCAACATTCAAGAAGTACAAGAAAACTCTGCTGCTAACACTCAAGGACCTGTCTACTTGGACACAGTTGAGAACTATGTCAAGAAGCAATACATCGAACAAGGAATCGAGGCTGCCTGTCAAGCCTTAGACAACTTCTTGATCTTTTATGAGAATCAATACAAGAACTACACATATCAAGTTGATGGTCAAATCGTGAGCAAGTATCAGTTCATCGCAAGTACAATTACTCGAATCGAATCCGAAATCATGGAACAGCAAGAGGCAAGCATGGTTAATGAAGAAGAAAAGGAAGGAGAAGAAAACAATGATGCTACTTTAAATCAACCTTTGATTCAAACCTACCAAAGTACTACTGATGATTTGTGGTTCTATGAACTATGCTTGGCTGAATACTTTGAGCAATATCGATCGTTATTAGAACAGCAATCGATGATAAACCGTCAAAAAGAAATCATAGCTGATAACTTTGCACAAAACGCAACTGAATGGGCTCATTCGAAATTCAAAAGACCTGAAAACAATCAGCGAGACATTTACTTGTATGAAACAGCAAAATATAACCAACTCAAGACTATTGTTCCTAACTGTACTGTTTACCGCACCCTGTTTACAAAAATGAAAAATCACGACCAATGGGGTCAGGTGTTGTCTCGAACCGAGAGCGGTTCTTCCCTTGGTGGGGGGATCTGTGACGCAGTTGGTGTAACTTTTGCGGAAGAAGGGACTCAGTCCTAGGAGGGACTCAGTCGTAGGAGGGACCTCAGTCCTAGGAGGGACATCAGTCCCTGAAGATAAACAAAAAAAGTTCAAAAATAGAAAAACACAAAAAAAACACAACCCTATAAATATCCCTTTATCCTTTCACTTTTCGATTTAACTTCACTTACTTTTGATATAACTTACTTTTTACTTACTTTTGACATATTTTACCTTAACATAAATAAAAAGAATATCTTCAAGGATCTACATTTAAAATCTTTCTGATCCCTTACATATACATCAAGTCAAGTCCTTTGAAGTCAAATTATCTTCATCGTATCAATTTTATATTCTCTTATCAAGAAAACTCTTTATTACTTTTTACTGTTTGATCTACAATACAAGATCTGGTGGTCACTTACTACAAGCAAACCAAATTTATCAACATAAACACAAGCTTTTGATCTCAAATTATTTTACACTTCAAAGAAAAGTCAAATTATTTCTAAACTCTTAAGGCCATTTAAACGAAACAATACCTATCACAAGAAAAATTACAACAGCAAATGTTAACAAAAAAAATAGAAAACGTGAGAAAAACCAAAAACATGAAAAGATATAAAATACTCCCCTTTTTCAACTTTACTTTTGACTTACTTAACTTCCCTCATATATTTTTATCAAATAAATATCAAGTTCCCTTTTTATAAAAACCTCTGAATTATTCATATCGAGCACGAACAAGTCCCTTGAAGCCAATATATCTTCATTGTAATCCCTTTTTATTTTATTCTTTACTTTTAATTTTTACTCTATCAAACTCAAGTCTGATCTGCTTAACAAGATCTGGTGGTCACTCTTACAAGAACCGAAATCAATTCTACTTAGTCAAGAACTACCTTTATTCCAAGCAAACGCGCTTATATTTTATCTATCTCAATTACTCAAACTCTGTGAACGCGAACTTTTACATTATTTTAACGTTGTGACGAAGAAAGTTCGGACCTGAACTAAGTTCATGTTGTTGTAACACACACACAATGGGAAAATATTAAAAAATTGTACCACAAGAATTGAATGAATACAGACAACTGTATGAATACAGACAGTGTCTGAATTCAGATGGCTATGTAGATTCATACAAAAATTTTCCACACTAAAAACCAAAAACAACAGATAATCAGAAAACTCAAAACATATAAATACCTCGACATTTTAACAGCAATCAAAACTTACTTACTTACTTACTTACTTACTTTTAACTTACCTTAACTACTTTACTTTTTGATTATTTTAATAAATATCATACAAAGTAAATCTTTTTTGTTTTTCTTTTATTTTACTTAACATCAAGAACAAGAAGTCCCTTGAAGTATATACACTTCATTGTAAATCCTTTTTATTTTATTTTATCTTTATTTTACCTTTTTATTTTACTTTACTCAAAACAGTTTGATCTACTTATAAGATCTGGTGGTCACTTTACTCAAGCAACTTATATTCAAATCATTACTCTTTTTGGAATCAAATCCTACCTAAACTTTTGATCTTATATCAAGTCTCTCTTAAATCAAACCTATTTAACACTATAAAAACCCTATAAACTCCAATCCCACATTGTGACCAAAGTAGGCAGTGTGACGAAAATAGAAATTCTTTTAATCAAACTGTACTGTAACACACAAGAATAAAACGGCGGAATTTAAATCGTTGCAGTTTATAACAAACGCCTTGCAGTTTACAACAACCACCTTACACTATACAACAACCGCCTCTTATGTTATAACAACCATTCAAAATACTGTAGCACAAATGATGAAGTTTTGGATCCGGAGAACAATGATGATCACAAGAACAAATTTTGATGTCCAGCGACATTGATGTCGTTCGACATAGATTGTAACCAACAATAAGCCACGCCTTTTTTTTATATAAATAAGATGAATATTTTTAACCAAATAACAGACATTCAATAAACAAAATCTTCTTGCGCTTAAAAGCAATTGTTTCTTATTGGGTCACAAACACCTTTTCTTTTCTTTTTATTTTTACTTATTCTTTCTGATCTGATACCTGAATTATCACGAATCAAGAAAGATCCCTTTTATTTTTATCTTTTATTAAACAATCTTACTCCTAATCTTATTGATCTATAAAGATCTGGTGGTCACTACTTAAAACCAAATTACTATATCAAAAGAACTGTTAAACGTTCAATCAAGTTAATCAAACTCAAGTCATTCAAGGCTTCAAACTTCAAATTAAACAAATCTACAACACTTTAACACAATCCAAATCCCAAGTACTAACAAGTTACAATACCAAAAACAGAACAAAACATAAAATCCAAAAACATATAAATAACCCCAAATAATAATCTCAAAAAATACTTCACTTCTTAACTACTTCACAACTTTTTATTTTATTTTTACTTTTTCTTTTTATCAAATAAATATTCTTTTAAAGAGGCAAACCATCTCTTATTTTATTTAACATCAAGAACAAGAAGTCCCTTGAAGCTATTATACTTCATTGTAAACCCCCTTTTTTATTTTACTTTATCTTTTTATTTTTATTCTACCTTAACTAAAACAGTTTGATCTACTTTATAAGATCTGGTGGTCACTATAACAAGCGAATCAAGCCAATCCAACTCATATAAAAGCAATTATTATACCAATTACAACTTAAATCTGTTTATTTAAACCTCAACTCAACACACTCAAGCGAACTAGTAAAAATTTATTACAGTACCACTTGACGAAGAAAGTTCGGACCTGAACTAAGTTCATGTCCTCAATATTTTTGATAAACTCAATGAAATTGAAAAACTCAACAAAATTCATAATTCAAAGGAAAACACAAAAATCTAAAAACATCACAAAATCAAGAAAACCAAAAACATATAAATATCAACAATTTATCAAGCGTTATTATTATTATTATTATTATCTTACCTTATCCAAATAAATCTCCTTTGAAACAAAATACTTCTTTTATTTTATAAATAGGAAGAATCAATAATCCCTTGAATCATATACTTCATTGTAATCTTTTTTATTTTATCTTTTATCTTTCATCTTTTTATTTTACTTTTATTCAATTCAGACTGATCTACTTAACAAGATCTGGTGGTCACTCTACTCAAGCGAACTTACAACTCAAATTATCTACTCTTTTTGGATATTACTTTATCCAATACCTTATTCAATTACCAAAACTTTGTCTCAAAAACTTATATCAAACCTACTTAAACCCGAAAGCCTAACAATCTCACAGCAGTAATGTAACGGAAATGGTAATAAGGATACACAGAGATTAGCCGAGTCAAGTCAGAAAGATAAAAAAAATTAAAAATATTGTAACAAAGATTACAACATTAACACCAGCAATGGCTGCGGTTTGTGATTTTTTAATTTTGAACCTTATTCCTTTTTGAACTTTATTTCAAAATCAAACTTTATATCAAAATCAAACCTTATATCGAAATCAAACTTTATTTTTCTTTGTCTATAAAATAGACAAGTTTTTACTTTTTATTTTACTTCACTTATCTTGACTTACTTCTCTTAACTTACATATCTTAACTTTACTTATTTTAAATATATTTTATCCAATAAATCAAGTATCTTTATCCCTGAATCTTTTGGTATAACACTCTTAAAATACAAGCAAGACAAGTCCCTTGAAGTCAATTATCTTCATTGTAAACATTCTTAAAACTCTTATCAAGTTACCTTATTACAAACAAGTTTGATCTACTTAACAAGATCTGGTGGTCACTTACAAGCGAACCTAATATCAATACTCTACCCAACTCTTATTTTTTTTTTATCCATTTTCATCAACTTTACTTTATTTCAAAACCGTTAAATCTTACAAGCCATTGAAGCAACAAAAAATTACAACACAAAAAAATGACAATCATATAAATATCCCTTTATCCTTTCACTTTTCGATTTAACTTCACTTACTTTTGATATAACTTACTTTTTACTTACTTTTGACATATTTTACCTTAACATAAATAAAAAGAATATCTTCAAGGATCTACATTTAAAATCTTTCTGATCCCTTACATATACATCAAGTCAAGTCCTTTGAAGTCAAATTATCTTCATCGTATCAATTTTATATTCTCTTATCAAGAAAACTCTTTATTACTTTTTACTGTTTGATCTACAATACAAGATCTGGTGGTCACTTACTACAAGCAAACCAAATTTATCAACATAAACACAAGCTTTTGATCTCAAATTATTTTACACTTCAAAGAAAAGTCAAATTA
The DNA here is from genome assembly GCA_024220505.1 of Rhizopus arrhizus. Taxonomy (NCBI): domain Eukaryota; kingdom Fungi; phylum Mucoromycota; class Mucoromycetes; order Mucorales; family Rhizopodaceae; genus Rhizopus; species Rhizopus arrhizus. The sequence goes on from JAKZZE010000021.1 coordinate 323,567, forward strand.
TTTCTAAACTCTTAAGGCCATTTAAACGAAACAATACCTATCACAAGAAAAATTACAATGTCCTCAATATTTTTGACCCGAAGGTACATAAAAATTAATGCAAGGTTGAAAATTGAAAGGTGCTGTAGCACAAATGATGAAATTTTGGATCTGGACATCAGTCCCTGAAGATAAACAAAAAAAGTTCAAAAATAGTGTGACCATAGTAGCCAGTAAAGAGGTTACATGAAGCAAAAGTGAAAAAAGTCAAAAAGTGAAAAAAGTCAAAAAAAAGTATTATATATATATCCCCAACCATTCAGTCGAATGAGAAAAATTAGTCAAGTTCTTTTATATTTTTATATACTTAACTCAATAAAGCAGGCTAACTTACTCATAAAAGTTCCTGATCTCTTATTTTATTTTACTTTTTATATTATTTTATCAAGAAACATCGTATTGATCTTACATATAAGATCTGGTGGTCACTACTTAACAAGCATCCGCTTAAATTCTATATAAAACAACAACTTACAAGGCTATCTTAACCTTACAATCAAGCTTTACAAGCAAGCTGCACCTTTATTTATCCCATAAACCCACAAGACATTTCAAATTAACAGTGTTGAAAGAAGACACACAATAAAAAATTTTGTATCACGCCAGTTAGAAAATGAAGTTTCGCATAACAACCTATTTGAAAAAGGAAAATTAAATCTTTTGCTTGAAACCAAAGACATATAAGTGCCCTCGTATCTTATCCTTATTTTTCTTTCCTCACTTCGGAATCTTATGTCTCTTTATTTTGTTCTTTATTTTATAAACCATTAAAACAACCAAGCGTTTAATTGAAACCTTTTGATCTGTGTTCTATACTAAACACTAAAGTCCCTTGAAGTCAATAATAGTCACTGTAAACGTATTCCCAAATCTCAAGAGTTTAACCTACGTTAACATGTTTGATCTACTTAACAAGATCTAGTAATCATTTATATCAAGCGAATATACTTTATTATCTTTTACTCTCAAACTCTATCAAAATCTCATATCTCGAGGCCTACAATCCAAACGAAATTACGAATTATATAATGTTACACAAGATGAAGCTAAACAGTTCTTTTAAGTTTGAGTAAAGTGACCACTAGTTTGTAAAGTAATCAACTTGAGATAAAATAAAAATGGAGATTTCAACAAGGACCAAAACTATATATGATTTTATTTAATATTATGTTTCCAGAGTTTGTAGATTTTTCACAATGTAAATATTAATATATGTATTATGCGGATGTCGAAATGCCCTAAGCATAATGCAGATGGCTAAATGCTACATGCTGTTATGGAGATCTTTACATAATTTAAGTACTTGCTCCTCATTCACCTGTCTATTTTGATAGATCTACATATATATTAATAAGTCTATATTTCCATATGCTCACACTATTAATCGTTAATATTGCTTGATTACTATACAATGTTTATCTTTGGAGCACAGCGGTAAACTAAAAATAAAAAGATATTAAGATCAGTCCAAATAAATATTTACTCCAAATATATAAATCAAAATACAATATAATATAAAATCTTAACAGCAAGGATTTCTTTTTAAGTGGGAATAATAGCATAAATATTGCTGTTTTTATTTTTATTTAATAAGCAGGATGTATTTATATGTTTGCGATGTCAAAATTTTTTAGAGTAGAACATAATAAGTTTTTTAATATGATACCACTACTAATTCTAGATCAAACTATTACATTACCTGTTAGAATAAGAGTCTTAACAAGGAATGAATTACAATGTTACTAAGAACGAAAGTAAAAGGTACGGTATATGCAAGGTGAATAGTCTTTTGAATCAATTTCTTTAAAATATTCAAAAGCTGAAGTCACCAATCAAATCCAAAATAATATCAGCCATTGATATGATATAAATATAAACAATTTACTCCTCACATTTGAGCTTTCATTTCAAGTTCACCCGTTAAATAATTGTATTTATAGAAGCTTTTCGATACCTTACTATAACATTAAATCAAATTAACTCTATATAAAAAAAAAGCAGCTTGAAGCATTGTAGCGGAATGAAAATTACAGTAACTCTATTATATCGCGTTGTTGGAAGAGCAGTTCTAAAGATGGTTGATATAACATGTATAACAAAATTTTGGAACACCAATGAAGAGATCGTCATCTTTATTTTAATAATGAGTATCTATATATATTTCAAAATTCATATTAAGTTGATTAAAGTAGTTAAATTGTGTGTGCCCAGGTTCTAGATCATAATAATCTCTGCTTGATCTAAAATATATAAGGCAGCCAGAAGGTCTGGGTGGTACTTGTGGCCTGTGTGTTTCATAGCTTTTTATGCAATATCTTCTGTAACTCAGCTAGTGCTACTTTGGAGGATAGGCGTTAATCATAGGAGGAGCATTAATCATAGGATTGATATTAATACTCGAAAGGTCTAATAAAATGTAATAAAAAACCTGAAAAACATATACGCGTACCCCACATTTTATATCCTTTTTTGGAATTTGTTGTTATTTTGTTTTGATTGAGTTACCTTTACAAAGAAATCTTATCCAACATATTTATCTCAAGCAATTTAAATTATAACTATTATATTTTGTTTCCTTTTGAACGGACTTTCTTTTTTTTATCGTATAATCTAATGATACATGTTCTGGTGGTAAATTATTATAATGAAATCAAAATCTATATATACCATGTAGTCTAAGACGTTAAAAACTAAACCATAACCAGTACCAAAATATATATTAATATAACAAAACATACCAATTATTGCAACTTTACTTATATCTCTTCTTTATTTTTTCCTTCTTTATCTTTTTATTTATTGTTAATAAACCAAACTAGAGGCAGGCACTGTATAAAAATTCTTGGATCCTTTTACAAAAGGTTACAAGCTCCTTAAAGTAAATTGTTCTCGTTGTATTCCCTGTTTTTTATCAAGAAGCTTTTGTAAGGCATTACTATCCTCAAAATCTTAAAGGGTTTTGAATCAAGTAGACTTTACAATGGATTGATTAATATAGGTTATCAGTTGCTCCTTGCTAATCCTTGTTCTGTAAGAAAAAGCAACATTTATATTGGAGTAAATATGTATTTTGCTTAATTGAAAATTAACTACTATTTGAATCAATAACATTCTGTGAATGACTAACAAGTTCAACGCGTTTGGCTTTTACAAGGTCCAATATTTTCTCAATCAAAAAGCAAAGTTTCAGTATTATCTTTAATATTCAATTTTTAAAACATTTTACAACTTGGTACTGTTAATAGCAATTGCTATAACGACCTATTTTTTTAATTGCTTTAGTGACCTTAGTATAAAGCTAAAACTTACATGTTAGTGTCCAAGCAAACAAGTTTGCAGCTTGCAGCTTTAATTGGTGCTTTTATTCAATAGTGCATGTTTTATATAGGCTTTTCTCATTCTTCTGAAATATGATCCATTTCTCTGTATTACTTGCAACGTATATTTTTTGCTCTCAATCAGTATAAAATAAATCTTTAAAAAGTATCTTGTAATTAGTCATGATTTAATTACGATTCAGTATGTTTAATCCAATGTCACAAACACCAGTGTTACTCTGAAATCTAGTCACATCAAATTGAATCCAAATTACTCCTTTTTTTAAAAGCAATTGTATGTAATACCAAAAAACCACGAATCGTAAAATTAAACTTGTCTATTAAACAGAGCTAAGTTTCCTGATCAAGGAGCAAACTATTTAGATGTACTACTTGGTTTGTTTATAACATATCTTTTGATGTTCCTTTATTGAAGTACACAACAATTAAATATTTGTATCTAAGTACTATCATGCTATGTTTCACTTTTGATACAGTCGTTGCTATCAGTTTTATCGTTAGTGTTTCATGAAGAGTATAAACAGTTTTTATATTTTTAAATAAATTTTACCCTTAAACGGAAACACTTATCATCTTGTTTCAAGGCCTTATCTTTTCATAAATGTATTTCATAATATCAATATATATATGAGTATAAACAGCCCTGTTATGATATACTAATGTTCGTGATATAAATTATAATTTGTAAACGAGCTTGACTAAAAGATGATGATCCTATAGGAAAACGTAATATACATGAATCATCCACAATTGTTTCCACGCAGCACACTATTTGTAATAATAGCACTACTTTATAAATATTTCTATTAGGCTTGTTAGATTTTATTCTACTGTATTTTTATTATCATATGTAGTACTTTTTTTCAATCATTTGCAGGATCATTTATTTATGAAAAAAAATTTAGAAGCATAATGCGTACAGAATTACATTTAGTAAATTTATGAACACCAAAATGTTTATGTATTTTATAATTTTTTTATTTTTTTTTATTTTTTTAAAAGGGTATGCGCGGCAATAACGACCAGCGTTATGCCGACACCGATTAGAACGGTGCGGAGGACAGCAGAAGATGACGGCTTGAGATCGTCAGAGGGAGGCGCTGGATTTCGACGCGCTCTGCTCTTGACGCTATACGAAAGAAGTTAGGTGTGGGTATTTTATAACAAATATTTTTACTTACATCTCATATGCATTTGTTAAAATAACAAAGCATTCTTCTGCTTCCTCCTTCGTCATACCCTTTGCTTTATCAGGGTGATAAAGAAGAGCCAGCTTCCTGTACACCCTTTTAATATCAGAGACCGTGGCGTTCTATAAATCAAAGTATTTAGTTTTGTATTTTACGATTACTATTTTTCTACTTACTCTACTGACCCCCATTGTCTTGTAGGGGTCCAACGCCACGCATCTCGCCCTTCTGGCTTGAGCCAGAGGCTTCACCTCCAGATTGGTAACTTGTGTTGCCAAAAGCAACAGAACAACGCAGCCAAAAACCAGGAGAACGAACCTAATAAAAAGCATAGGTTAGACAATAAAGCCAGTATTTTTTCTATTTTTTTATGACTTACGTTAAACTTTTGGCCAAAGTTTTGAGGCCACATGCCTTCCTATGCGTCTGGTGACGAGAGACGCCTTCACTTCCTGAAATAAAAAACAGTTTTATCAGTAAATTTTATGGTATTGAGTTTATATTTTACCTTTTGTTTTCAACAGAGAAAACAAAAACCGCAAAGTAATCGGCAAAAGCAAGAGCACGATTAAAAAAATGTTGAAAAAATAGCAAGCGATATACGCGTTTTGAGACATGATAAAAAATAATAAAGAAAAAAGAAGATTGGATTGAAAAAAAAAAATAGCAGTTATATAAGATTTGTCTGTAGATTTTTGGTTGGCCAAAGATGGATCAGTTACCTCAAGTGTAACATAAACAGATATGCAGCTTTCATTACCAGCGACTGTTATCCAATATTTTTTAGGAAAGATATACTATAAAGCCTTTAGTGAGCAAAAAAAAAAAAAAAAATCAAAATATTGAACTCTCTTTGAAAAGAAATGACATATGCCAAAATCAGAAGGTTAGTTATTTTTGTTTCAAAAAGTTGACATTAATTATTAAAAACAGATTGTAAGCTGGTTTTGGTAAGCCGATTCCTTAAACAGTCCTCTGTGAAACCGTGTGGTATTTACTTTTTTTTTTTTATTTTCTTTTGTGATATATATTGACTGTGTATAAAAATAGACAATCATAATCAAAGATAAAGTTTATAAATTTGCTGCACACTCTTGTATTTGTGATTGTTCAGCCTATACTAAAGGAAGAATAAATATTTTTAAATAAGAATTTATGTTTATTGTGTTAAATAATGAGTGTATTTGTACAACTTATTCTCAATTTCGTCATAATCAATTATGGAATACCAAAATCAGGTCAATTTGTTGACCATCTATTGATTCTAACAAAATAAAAACTTTCATGTTGATCATAGAAAAAAAAAAATTACAAAAATAAATTGTGTTGTTTCCTTTTTGTGTCATAACTGAAAGTAAGAGTTGGCTATAGTAAAATATATATAGGCTAATTTTGAAAAATATCATACAATGGATTAAAAAAATGTCAAAAACGCATTATAAACTCAGTTTCAAAATATAAACTTAAAAATAGGTAACAATTAAACCTGTTTACTCTTTTGAGCCATAATTAACGGTCAAAAAGATAAGGGTTTGGGAAAAGCAGCTGAGGTCCTGATTTTTTTTTTCAAAAAAAAAAGGGATCAACCAATTAAATCTAACCTATCAAACCCAGATTATAAACAACTTTAACGTATTGTGTTGCATGCATTGAGTTAAGACATTTACTATAATAACCAATCTGCATTCTATAGTTAAGCTTGATCAAACTGATACAGAACAGCGGGTGCATAATAATGAATACAAATAGAATTTACTAAAATAACTGGCGTGCTAATACTAAGAGCACACAGATTAAACATACGATTCATAAGCAGATACTAAGGCTGCCTTCTTGCAAATGGAAAAGTAAACTTATTAGCTATAGATATAAATTAATATCACTTGTCGATATACTTTGATAACCTTAAAAAACATATTGTGCTTCGGCTTGTTATAATGATGATTTTTATCTAGCTTCTTTCTTAAATATACGCATCCTCTAAGAAAAAAGCAACAACCTCTAAGTTTGAAAACTACAAAAGCTAAACCTTCAAATCATCGCTTTGTGTACAGTCGTTACGGAAATCATTGTCGTTTCTTTTTTAGAAAATTGTCGTTCTTTGAAAAATATATTGTTGCTGTTTGAAAATGCAATGTCTTAAAATAATTTTGTTTTGTCGTTGTGTGTTAGGTAAATTGTCGTTTTGAGAAAGGTCATATTGCCGTTTTCGGTTAGCCGTATTGTTGTCTTGATTTTCATTAACGAAGTTTTCTTTTGCCCTTTATTTGAGCCCACTTTCCTTTGATTCAAATTGTAATGTCAAATGTATTTTATTATGAAGATGGACAAGATAATCTTTATGATGAGCAAGGGATGAGAGTATATGACCCCATGGAAGACGTCTTGACTGAAGTCAATGACTCAAACATTATCCTGGAAACGCTAACTAATCAGAAGACTTACTTTGATCAAAAGCCTCTTGAGAAGCTGGTTGTAGACAAACCAAAGTGGTGTTAAGTCGGAAAAACGCACTATTGCAGTCTCAGTTTACACGAATTATAGCGATAAAGAAAGAGAACAATTCATTGACAAAATGATTGAGTGTGCACAAGAAAAGGGAGCAACAGCCAGAGTTGCACGTAGTATGGGAATCAATGTTCGTAATGCGCAAAGATGGTGGAAACAGTACAGGGAAGACGACACTATGCCATACAAAAAAGGCAGTGAAATGAAAGGCCGTCCTAGTACTTTTACCAATGAGCATGATAGTTACCTCATTGAATTGATAGACGACGATTCCCAGATAATTGTGAGCGATATTATGGAGAGGTTGACTGAGAAATTTGAGGGGTTTAGCATTTCTAACTCTCAGCTCAACCATCATTTGAAAAACGATTTATGCCTTACCATGAAGAAAGCCACTTTTGAAGCAGAAGCAAGAAACTCTAAAGAAAACTTGCAACAAAGATTCGATTGATTTATGCAATGGAAAGATTCTGATCTCGACTTCACAAGAAATTGTGTCTTCATAGATGAGGCCGGCTTTCATATTAATATGCGGTTTAATTATGGAAGATCTGCTGCTAGAACCCGTGCTCGTGTAAAAACCGAAAAAACTAGATCACCTTCACATACAATCATTGGCGCTATTCACTCAGGTAGTGTCCTTTTTGTTCAGTTAAGAAAGCCTCCTTCTAAAAGGAAATACTGGGTCAACAAACTTCTAAAAAAAAACAGAAAACTACTAATAAGGGGGTAAAAAGAGCTGCCTCACTACCACCAGAGAACAAAACTAATTTTCCCAAGGGCACTGCTACTGCTCATTTCATTAAGTTCATAAATGAACTGCTGGATGTAATGGACTTGGATGAGAGTCTAAAAGGATGTTACTTAGTCCTTGACAACGCATCAATTCATAAATCGCAACCAATGATACGGAAGATTGAGAAGAGAGGATACAAATTGATGCATTTACCACCTTATTCTCCAGAGCTAAATCCTATAGAGCAATTTTGGGCTTTGGTAAAGAGAAAGCTTAAACAAGGCCGTATGATGACTGAAGAAAACCTGTCAAGCAGAATCGCCGATGCATGTAATCAAGTCTTGATTAGCAATCTTTATGGCTTCGCAAGTCATTCTAAACGTCAAATTATGAATTGTTATAATAAAACTCCCATGTAATCGTACTGCTTGTTAATTTTTTTTAGCGAAATACAAAGGATTGTTTAGCTAAAGCCGTTAAAAAAATTTATTAAAAAAAATTACAACCTCAACTCCTTCTTTCTGGTCATGACGTTGGCTACATTCTGCTTTCTAATAGTTTCCTTTAATCCATCCATCATTATATCTAATGCGTTCTTTCTTCCATTGTCTAAACCAAAAATTACTAGCTGGATAATTGGGGCATTTTGCCTCCATCTCTACTGCTACCTTGACTAACAACTTCACATACACATTTTTTGCTTCCTGTCCATCCAAATAATTCTGCATCTCTTGAAAATTAACGATGTAAGCACCATTAACAGCATTTTCATAAAAGGTGGTGCGTGTAAAGGAGAGCCACAATTCAGCCATCATATCTTTGGTTATAGCTTGCTTACTGCAAAGAACATATAACAACTCGGAGGCAAAGTGATAGATATTGAATGCCTTATGTTTCTGTGATGCATGACCATAAAAATGTACTGGAATAATTGGCATAAACTTCTTTAAATATGAATGAAGGCAGTGGTAGCCCCAAAGCTTGTATGAACAATTCTTAAAGTACTGATCTAGTAACTGCTCGGTGTTCATATATGGTTGTTGGGCTGTTGGTATCAAAATTTCACAGGTAGATTCATCTTGAAATTCAAAATTTCCAAGGGAAGAGCCAAGGAATGGAACTAAGTTACCATCAGTAAAAACATAGCCTCTAACCATCAATAATTCTATCATTCCAAAATAAATAGAAATTTCTTTGAAACCTTTATTCTTCGTCATTTTCTTTTTTTTAACTTGCAGACAGGTGTGGTGTAAAAATCTGATACATCCAAGCCAAAAGCGCTATCGTCGTGTGATGGTTGATTGTGCCAAAACAAATCAAAGTTGGTGACCAAGATTGAATGATTATCGAACTTGGCGATACAATTTACAAATCGCCTTATTTGTTCTAATATTTTATTGTGTCCGTTTACCAACATTGGTTGTGTATCTAATTTCAAGCCATTGACATGCTCATACTTGACACCGTCCCTTAATGCTTTTTTGAATAAATCTTCTACATGATTTTCTTCTTTTTGTTTAACTTCGATGGTCGTTGCTATATTTAATGATTGCTTTAAAAAGAAAATTACGCTTGAATTATGGCTCTCCTTTACACGCACCACCTTTTATGAAAATGCTGTTAATGGTGCTTACATCGTTAATTTTCAAGAGATGCAGAATTATTTGGATGGACAGGAAGCAAAAAATGTGTATGTGAAGTTGTTAGTCAAGGTAGCAGTAGAGATGGAGGCAAAATGCCCCAATTATCCAGCTAGTAATTTTTGGTTTAGACAATGGAAGAAAGAACGCATTAGATATAATGATGGATGGATTAAAGGAAACTATTAGAAAGCAGAATGTAGCCAACGTCATGACCAGAAAGAAGGAGTTGAGGTTGTAATTTTTTTTTTTTTGTAAATAAATAGTTTATTTTTATTTAAATTATAATAGGAGTCACATGTCTGAGAGCGGTATGAACCAAACGGAACAGAGTGTAGGCGATTGAACATGCTAGTCAAGGTCGAGTCTGCCCCTTGTGAGGGTGGCAAACTGCGACATAGCACGAGTGACCAACTGTTTATCAATAAAAGGAAAGCCGTCAATAGTAAATCTCCAATGGGCACGCCAGATAACGGAAAGCACACAGCAGCTGAGAGTCCAGATATCAATGCTGTCAACAAAAGTAAACTGCCGAAAAGACCAGAGAATTGAGCATACATCGTCTTGAGTGAAAGTGAGGTGTGGACTAAAGAAATTGAAGGCATCCATCCATACTCTCCATTTCATAGGACAGCGCACGAAGAGGTGTTGTAAGTCTTCAGTGTTGGCAGAACAAAATTTACATTGTGAAGAGGTCAAACCGTTATCAAATCTTGAAAGAAGTGATTGGCTATAGAATTTACGGTGGAGTAGACGATACCATAGAGACCGACTTTCAGGCGAAACAGGCATTGTCCAAAAAAGTGACCACTTGGAGGTTGGTATTTGTGGTATTGCCGATGATGGTAGAGATCGCTGTATGAGAGACAACCGAAATGGTTTAGGTTTGTAATTGATCCATTGGGGGTGCGAACAGAAGGCATCGGTGAACGCTGAATCATCTACTTCACCCAATGGTTGATTTTGATTCAATATATGAGGCCAGATAAGTTGATTTGGCTTGATGATACGATTATGAATATCTCGGCTTAACTTAGAAACCAGACGAGGGGAGGAAGGCTAGTCAGATGACAATAAAGATCGTATACATCCAAAGTGGTGATCGTACGTAAAAAATTGAGACACTTTGAGATTTTTGTGTCGTGATCGAGTGATCCAATAATCAGTAGGAATCATAACGAATATAGCAGACAGGGGCAAGCGGAGAAATGTGGCAGGAGTACACTTTGCCTGTTGTGTATCTGCATATCCGAAGGAATCAGCTGCCTCATATATGTTTTGCATAAAGTTATTGGAGTGAGCAGCAGGACGTAATCGCAAAAGAGGGAAAAAGAGAGCCAGTCTTGTTCCAGTATTTCCTGAATGAAAACGACGTATATGATCTAGCAATATAGGTTGACTACAAGACTGAAGGTGGTTGTCTTCCAGAACTTGACGAAGCCAGCGTATCTGTAGGTTGTGTCGTTGAATTTGTGGAACCCAATCAGCCAGTATGGTTTTGTGACCGTATTGACCTGAGTTTGATATTCCCTGGCCCTTTCTTTTTTTCATTGTCTTTTATTTTTTGCAGTAAAAATAATGTCGTCAAGCGTTGGAGTCAATTGTACAGAGCTTAAACAAAAATATGACAACTGTTTCAACCGTTGGTATTCCGAAAAGTTTTTAAAAGGAGATACAACACCAGAGTGCGAACAATTGTTTAAAGATTATAGAGCATGCGTCATGGTAAAATGAAGAATAACAAAAAAAAAAAAAGTAATACTCAAGCGATTAATAGCTCACTTTAAAAGAAAAAGGGATTGATAAGCTACTGGATAATTCACGTAAAGAAAATCCTTTTCCTACAGGAAATGCACAAAAAGATTCAGAAACAGCCGATTAAAAAAAGTACAGAAAATAAAATAAAATATAGAATAAAAAGAAATACAAGTGCTTCTACGACAATCTCTTTCTTTTTTCGCTATGGTTTGCAATTCTATGCTGTTTGCTTATTTTACTGTGGCTAGTTATATTTAAAATATTGGGGGAAATTTATTTAGCACCAATAGTAGCATTAGACCAGTAATAGCGAGGATATATGTTTTAATCATGGAATTCTTCTAATCAACTTGAAGATAATTATTTTGCAACTTTTCTTAGGATTTGAATTATGGACACAAAAAAAAAAAGCCAATTTGGATAAGTTGAAGAGAGTGGAGCAGGTGTGCATGTAAAGCATGATATTAGCAATGATGATTTGGAAGGCATTGTATGGTATTTGATCAAAGAACGGGACCTGATAAAGAGAGACTTTAGAATGTGACTGTAACTATGAATACAACACTTTAAGCTCATAATAAAATATAGTAATCGTATAAAGTATGGGATATGGAAATGATACTTTTTTATTACAAAATTAAACAAGAATAGAATAGAAGCAATTAAAAAGGGGACATGTGATGAGATTTATAATTCAGTCTTGGACGATGTGGTTTAACAAACTGTGCTATTGGTTCAAGTGTTACTTTTTTTACAAATTGAGATACGAGCTTTGTGGTAAGTTTGGCTGTCACCAAATTTTCGAAATAAGGTGCTTTGTTGGTATGGTGACTTGATGCCCTAAGAGAACTTGCCCCAGAATCGAATGAGCTAAACGAATGAGCCCTTCTGAGAAATTCACCTTTTATAGGTGCTTTTATAAATTGGGCGTCAGTATCAAAGGATATGCCTGGATCTAATTCATCTACAACTTGTTTTTTCATTTAAACATGTCTTTTTCTTTAAAAAGGTTCCATTTTTAATACATACCTTCATTCAGTTGCTCCTCTCCAAAGACCTTTGGATGACTTAGCATAGACCTTGAGACTTGTTCATGATCTGGCGTGGGCAATTGTATTTTCCATATTGTATTTTTTGTATATTTTTCTTGAATGATGTCCTCGTCGATACATAAAACATTATTTCTGGATTTCGAGTTATTTTGTTTTTTAAAATGTTGTTCATTAGCCATCTCTGTTCGCAATGACTTTTGAAGAGGATAAAAGGCTGTTAACAAGCCAACCTGCTGTAGTTGAATGTCATCATCTTCTAAAAGTGGTTTTATTCTTCTGATGTGTTCATTGATGTTGAGTTTGATGTCAAGTTGATAGTCAGTAACATATTTTAGTTTGTTGTTTGGATACTCTAAAGACCAACTTGATTTCCCAAATTGAGAAAAGTCAGAGGATAACAGTGTCAGTGTCTTGGTTCGCGAAAAGTGTAATTGCTGAGGTATCATTTCATCGTATTTTGCTAGCCTGCGAGAGAGTGTCATTGTATGATTCTCTGCTGATGGTGATGATGGTTGATCCACAGAGGGAAATTTACAAGCTGGTTGAATATAAACCTTTGAAAATCCACTCAGGATACTTGCTGACGTATATTCCTCAGTCAGAGGAGACCAAGTTAATTTCCAAAGATATTGCTTGCTCTCTATATCTGATAAGTGATTTGCGGCTATGGAACGAACTACAAAAGGATGATCTTTTTCTGTATACTTTTGCTTTAGAGTTGTATCCCAGTAAAGATAACTCTTTGTTGCAACATTGAATATCTTGATAGGTTGATAGGCAATGATGTGCACAAATCTGGATTGGATCATACCACGAATCATTGATTTATAAGGCTCATCAAAAAATTCATGAAGAGGTGTTAAATCCAATCGAGTTACAATCATACAGTCGCTAAAGAATCTATAGAGTGAAAATGGTTTGTTTCGTTCTTTTGTTTTGTGTTGATCCTTTAGAAAATTTAAAGCGTGATAGAAATTGTTTGTGCTTTCTGAGTTATTATTAAATGTGTAAGATTTGGAAAGGTGCTGTTTATAGCCTATTTTGGTATTAAAAATAAATACAATGATCCTTACGTTATTTTTTACCCAACATAATTTTTCTAGGCCAAAAATAACCAAATTCGATCCATAAAGATAAAAGTAAAGACCATTGTGTATCTCTATCTGATTGATTAAATATATCGTCTATTCTACTCTGTAATGTCTCTGTTGGTCTTAATATCTTATCTACATTAAATACAGCATGTTTATCTATTTGGATCGAATGCAAAGTATGTCGAGTGATTGATGTAGTTTTGTTATTTGAGTGAAATAGCATGTAAAGGTCAGATAAAGACTGAATTAAACTATCATCGTTCATTGTAGTAACAGCACTAGATTCAATGAGATTGTCAGTCCATGAAGCTTCAGACACAATTTCAGTTGTAATGTAATCATCATTGTTTGAATAAATCATTGTTATTTTTGGCATAGTTTCCAATACAAAACAAGCTTGGTTTGCCAGTGTACCATTTGGACAAATCCCTTTTCTCCAATCCTTTAATCTTTCTAACAGTTCTTGAGTATCGCTTGGATTTAATTCACTTGATTCTAATAAGACCATGTAAAGAAAGTAAAGAGAGAGAGAGAGAGAAAAAGTACGAAATTGAAGAAAATAGGAAAGGGAAAAAAAAAGTTTATTCCGTGTTACTTGATACAATGGTCATTTGACTACACGCAGTATTAGTCAATTTTTAATGTTCAAGATCTTGTTACTTTTTCGCCTGTTTGACTTCTTTCAAATTAACTTTGTCAGTTTTCTTGAGTTCTATCTCTTTTTGCTCGCCTTTTCCTTTCTGCTGTTTATGTGGATTATTATCTTTTGGATGTCCATTCAATCGAATAGATTCTTCATAGATAACAATGGCTTCATCCAAATGTTCTATCATGTACTCTATTCTTTCTTGACTTGATGGATGAGTCGAATCAAACCATTTGCTGGCTAATTCTACAAGATATTGAAATAAATTGGCGTTTAAACTTTCATATTTGTCTAGTGTCTTATCATTCTCTTTTCCTTGATTTATTATCACCAATCCACTTGTTTTCTCTTGGTTTTCTCTTTTCTCTTTGGCTTCAATTATCATATTTTCTAATATTTCTATTGCTTGCCAGGTCTCTATTGCCTTTCTGGGATCATATCCTGCTTTAGCCATCAATTTTAATCCTACAAGATCAGCCTACAACAAGATTTGATTTAAAAAATTAGACATGTTCACAAGTCAATCTATTACCTCTCTTTCTAATTGTCTGTTGTATGTCGTCTCTGATTCTAGTGTAATGAATGTTGAAGTGAAAACGCCAATATCTTGATTTACGTGCCTAATATACTGTTTAGTTTGTGTGTGTCATGAAGGATTTCCCCACATTACGGTCCAAGTATGTCTGTCACCATCCATAATAGACACCTTGCTATGTCATTAAACATAGACATAAGCTTTACAATCCCATGTTTATCAGCAATATGCCTTTGCAGTGTATGTGCCATCTCATGGGCTAAAATAACTGCCATTCTTTCCGTGTCACCTTCAGTACAAGCATAAAACAGATTAAAGACAAAGATACGCGGCCCGATACACAATGCATTCACAACATTGTTATCATTAACAAAGTCCACCTGAAATTCTAATTTTGACACAGATGGCTCAACGTTTTCTGTGCTCTTTATTCTGGTCTCCAGATCATCTGATGGAACCATCAAAAGAGTGCCTTCTTTGTTTTCCACCTGGGGCTGGTCTTTATCTACAGAATATCGCCGCACAGGAGCTCGAACGTCATCTACAGCAGCAGCAGCCAAATTATCGACGATTTCTTGCATCCATACCACTATTTTGTCACTTCTTGGTAGAATCATCTCTTGCTTTTCTTGCAGTAGCGTATTGAGAGCGGTGTTCATCAGATCTTGCTCTTGCTGCTCATTCAAGTAAATCAATCTCAGTCGGGATGTGTTTGGTGCTTGATCTAGCCCGACAGCAATAAAAAGAGAGAGACCGAGTAAAGGTATGCCGGCTAATGCTTTGTTGGTCCAGTGTGACATGCTTTGCTTTTTATAAAGCCTCAACAAGAGTAAAGTGGCTGATAGATTTGAAAACATTGAAATAAGGTTGATTACACTCGTTGTCTTTAAGGTACCAATTAAAAAGGTCGGAAGAGATACCAGAGGAACCTGTGAGGGACGGCTGACATGAAATGGTCTAGGCTGAAGAATTGTTTTTTGGATAGCCAGAGTTCTTTTGTACGAACATGATGACAACCAGGGGCACAAGAAAGGATTGAACCTTGAAAGATGATGAACCATATAAGTAAGAAAGAGAGTAACTTGATTATATCTTTATTTTTATATACATTTTAAAATCAAAGAAAAAAAAAACAACTGCTCCATTTGGCAAGCATTGATGGATACAGACATGCTTACCCTTCATAGAAACACATCAAGCGACTTTCTTTACACCCTATAAAACGAATCCCTCCCTTTTTTTTCATTTAAAGCTTAAAAGTCATAGAATAGTGATTATTACAAAAGAGGAGACTAACCGTGAGGTTCCCTACCGTCATCTACATCTTTCTTAGCAGACATGAACAATTCATATGCTTTCCCTAGACAGAATTCTTTGTCTATAAGAATCACACAAAACAAAGACATACTCATTCACTGATCACGAAAACATCAACCTTTTTGAGATGCGCATGTTATTATTTACATTCTAGCTCCTACTGTCGCGCTTTAACAGAGAGCAGCGATCCCAAAGATTTCATGAATTGCAAAACTTGGTTACTTTTTTAATACATCTTCTCCAGACACACGTATTTCATGTACTGCAATTAATTCTAAAAAAGAAAAATAATTTTGTTCCTTAATCAGCATATAGGATGTTGATAAAAGAAGATTAATGTGACAGGGCGATCAAAGAATAGGAAGGTGAGTGATAGGATCAATAGGAAATGATGCGAGAGAGGTAGGCTCCTGAATGATCTTGTTACAGTTTTATGCATCAACAGAGGTTTCTAAATATAAGTCCGATAATAAAAACAATAAACATAAGAATGAATTAGAAAAGCAAATGAGCCCAAACGGGGATGTATACAAAATAACAAACCACTGACAAAAGCGACTTCCCTCTCAATTTAAATGTTTGGCTGATAACACCTAGCATCTTTTTTAAACATGACGGTTAAAGATGTTTAAAGCAATTCTCACAGAGTGTGTTGGATCAATCTTGTTTCCACAAGATCAAAAAAGATGACAGCAAGAAATGAAAGGGTCATGATGAATCTCTGCAAGTAGAATGTATGTCTCTCCCCCCCCTTGTTTCATCATGTTCTTTTTACTATGATTGATTCATGCGTCTAAAACCCTTTTCCTTTTTTGGTATAAATACAGCTTGCTTTTTTTTAATAGCCCTTTTTAACCAATGTTTTTTATTGTTTCATAAAAGAAAAAAAAAAAAAAAAAAAAGCCTTCAAAATATAATACATCCAAAGAAGAGAGAACAATGACGAATAGATATATAAAATATGTGTGTTTGTGTGTTGATTGATTGTTGTTTAAAAATATATATAAAGTATATGAAGTTTGTGTGTGTAAATGTGAGTGTGTATGTGTGAGTGTATATAAATATGTATGTATATTCATAATAAGGTATCTTTTTTTTTATATCTACTGTTCTTCACCACTGTTATTTCAATGTTAATCTCTGGTATAAAACATATCGAATGGTTTGCTTACTTTGAAGAGTCTTTAACTGGAGTCTTTGTTGATGATTGTGTGATCCAATCATGTTGAAAGGCCTTTTCAGGGGTTAATCTTTTTTCAGGGTTCCATTCTAAACACTGTTTGATAAAGTCCAGAAATAATGTATCACTGCATCTCAACACTTGACCGAGCGATTTACTTGCCGGTCTACGTCTTTTCCCCTTTGAATTACCTACGACCTTTGGCTCTCCTCTGCGGTCTAGGATGAAACAGTTAGGGTCATTATCATCATGACTTTGCTATTTTGCTTACCAAAGAATAAGTGTCTTCTTTCACTTGATTGAATTAATTCTATATCAGGCGCACCCATCACTTCCATAATACAGCTCAATTGATCTTGTTCATTCTCTCCTGGGAATAAAGGTATGCCTGTATAGAGTTCGGCTATAATGCATCCTAAACTCCACATGTCAATGGCCTTTGTATAATCGAGTCCAAGTATGATTTCAGGTGAGCGATAGAATCGACTTTGAATGTAGGTATACACTATTGTACAGTAGATGAGTTGGATTGTGGTCTTGATCATGATTACTATTCACTGTACCTCTATGATTCTCTGAGCAACTAGTACCAAAATCAATGACCTTGATTGTACTTTTATTTGGATGTTTGAGCAAGATATTCTGTTGTATTCAAGTTATATTTTATGTTTATATCCTATCATCCCTTTCTTTACCTCTGGTTTTAAATCACAATGAATCACACCGTTTTTAGCAAGCAAAGACAGTGAGCGTAATAATTGGATGGTGAATCTATTTTATGTTAGCCATGGTTTACGATCATGTTGCATGTACCTTTTGATGAGTGGAATGTGAAATCCTTGAAAGTTGTTTATTTTAATGAATTCGTACAAATTCATACTTAGGCATTCACAAGCAATACACAGATGATTTCTGAAATAGAAATGATCCGTCATTTTCACGTTATGATGTCTATCCTCTGGATCCTATTATTTATCATTGTAAGCAGCAGGCATCAGTCATCACAGGATGTATTACCCATTTAATCAAGTCACTCAGGATCTTGATCTCCGTCTTTGCCTGAGCATGCACTCTCTTTTTGTTTCTGATCAATTTGACAGCCACGATCACATTCAGTTTATGATCAAGACACTTGATCACCTGTCCAAACGATCCCTGTCCGAGTTCTTCCAAAATCTCATAACGATACGCCAGGTGATCACCCACCACACTCTTATAATTACCTCGTTCATCATCGTAGCCATAGTTCAGTGTTGGATTATCTGGCATCGCCTGACGTTTCTTGATGTTTTGCTGACCCAAGAAATACACTTCGGAATATTGATGAATTTCGGATTGTTCAAATGGACTGAGCTGATGTCCGTAAAATTTGATGGCCATCTGAGGTGACTTTGGAAACGGACTGAAGGCTTCCTCCATCTCTTTATCCCACATCATCAAGGCATCCTTGATCTTTTCTGGCCTTTCCACCAACAAATCCAAATCGTTCGCGTGCGATTGGCTTCTTTTAAACAACCTCGAGTTTTTAGCTTCATCAATCGTATGTTCTGCAACCATCGCTTCCAGCTTTTCAAACAAACTCACCATACGTGCATTACTCGTCTTGCCTACAAAAAGAGATCAGACACGTGTGGGCAGTGGCTCACACTTGCTTTTGTTTTACCTTGCTGATTGGATGGCACGCTGTTCATCACCGTATTCTCATCCACCAGTGAATTTTTTCTGCTGTGGTTTGAATAAGCAGAGGTCGTCTGTTTTCGTGAATAATCAAATTCGGTCTTTGTTTCACCCATGCTTTTCCTTCTTGCTGATCTGGGTCGTACACGAGGAGAGGGTGCAGAAATAGGAGATGTTTTTAGTGGTGGTGTAACCGTGGGCTTGGATGAGATCGGATGACTTTGGCCCTTTAATTTACGAGTCGATAGTGATTTTTTGGGTTCATCGGATGAGGTAGAATGGTTTGGTATAGGCGTTGTTTTATTAGAACATGATTTGTTGGATACAAAACTATTTCGTTTTGCTGGTTTGGGTAATTCTAATTTGATAGGTTCAACCTTCATTGGAGGTAATTGAATAGACTGAACTGGTGGCGGTTTTGCTAGACTGCCTGGTAAAGTCTAGAAGGGAAACTGTGTGAATTGGAAAACAATTTTTTTTTTTTTTCTTACCTTGCCGCGTTTACGAGTCATTGGAACTGTAGTAGGATTGGCTGATGATTTCTTGGCTTCTTCTTGTTGTTTTAATAAACTTTTACGCCTTGTGGTTATTTTAGCCGCCATGGATGGAGAAGTAGGTAAACCGTCTTTCAAGTTCTCAGTTCGAGACATACGTCTGGTGGATAAGACTTCAATTGGAGTCTTCTTTTTTTCTCCAATACTTCCATTACTTGTACTACTCGTACTCCGACTGTCTGTATTCAATTGACGAGCCTTTAGAGAAGCCGCAGCCAGGATAGATTTCCTTCTCATCGCATCATCGTTATCCTCATTTCGACTCTTCTTTCCTTCTTTAGGCGATGTTCTATTGGATGCGGCAGCGACTGAATGTCGACGTTGTCCATCAGCAGCCAAGGTGGATTTCATATAGGTTGGCACTAATTTTGCTCTTTCTTCTTGGGCAAGGGTACCACTTGACAGTGTCCTTCGTCTGGGTTGTTGTTGAAGAGGTTTTTCTTTGGCGACAATGGACCTTCTTTTGGTCTGGTTGATGCCATTGGTGGGTGAACTGTTCTTTGGTAGAGGGGACTTGGAAAGAACAGAGGTTGCGACGATGGATCTTCTTTTGGTGTTATTGATAGTATCCACCTGCAAGTTATTTTTTGTGTTTGATGTTATGATGGATCGTCTTTTGGTGTTATTGATAGTATCTGCTGGTAGAGGATTGTTCTTGGATGGAACTGAGGTTGCCACGATGGATCTTCTCTTGGTGTGGTTCATGTCAATCGGTGAATTGTTATTCTTTGGGGTAGAAACAATGGACCTTCTTTTAGTATCAGTTGGTGAGATACTGTTTTTTATTGTGGCAGGAACAACCGATCTTCTTTTGGGCAGTATATCTGCTGATGCATTGTTCTTTGTTGCTGCAACAATGGACCTTCTTTTTGTAGGATCCACCGGTGAATTATTATTTTTGAGTGCATTAGAAGAAACAGAGGTTACAATCGACCTTCTTTTAGGAATCACCTCTCCCGGAACATTATTATTATTATTATTCTTTAGTGAAGAAACAGAGAGCCTCTTTTTGGAAGCCAAGGGCGATTTATTCTTTGGAGATAAGAGTCCCAACTTGGCCAACTCTTGTTTTCTCCCGACCGCCAGATTATCACGAAAACTATCAGCCAATTTGACATATTCTGTCGTTGTGCTCTGTCTTCTTTGCTCATTCTTTTTGTTTGGTTGAATCACACTGCTTTTACGTCTTCCTTGCTGTTGGCTATTCGGCTTTTTTGCCTCTACTACTTTTATATATTCATGATTTTTTTTCATAGGAAGCCAGTTTTCGGTGATGTAAGGTTTGGTGATTGTCGGTGAGGACATGTAAAGATTATGTGTTTACACGCAAAATATTGTAAGTTTTTTTTTTTTTTTTTTTTTCCTTCTTTTCGTAAAAGTAGGTTGTTGATAAGGAGAGTAAAGTGAGAGAAATAGTGAATTAAATAAAGAACGAAATATGTGTGTGTGTGTTTTTTTGTTTTTTTTTGTTTTTTTTTTTTTTTTTTTTTTTTTGTTCAACAAAGAAAAAAAAAGAAAAAGAAAGGAAAGAAAAAGAGCGTCTTATTCTATTTGAAAAATGTTTTTTTTTAAAAAAAAAAAAAAAAAAAAAAAAGGTAAGCAACAGGAAAAAAATAAAATAAGAAATAGGGGAGGAGGGGAGGGGGGGGGGGAAAGGGGAAGAAAGGTTTGGTTTGCATAGGTCAATTGAAATATCATAAGGATCTGTTCATCTCTGTAATATAAGTGCTTTATTATGATTATAAACCATGCGATTCTATTTTAACCTAACGAAATTGGGTCGGATACTTAATCTACTGTCTTATTATCTCAGGGCGATTTTATTGTAAAATACGTCACTTTCTTTAGGATGAGATGAATAAATTTGAGTTTGGTGTTTGTCTCCTTTGATTTCTTGGTAGGACAATTGTCTGTGTGAATGAAACAAGTTGATGTGAAATATTGAAAAAAAGAAAGGATGAACACCTGTTTAGGATGATTGATGTAGACACAGATTAAATAAACACTAAATTTCACTCCTTATAAACACAGGGTTGTTTTTCCCCTTTTTTGGAAATTGATCGATGGTGTGATGAACAACAGACTGTTTTGGTAGTAAACCAACTCTTATATTAAACCTATTCTTCCCCTTCAGTTTAGTTTATAAAAGAAGGAGAAAGTAAGATAAAGAGATTGAATCATGAAACAATGTTTGCATTACAGAATGCTCTAAAATAACCTTGAGATGATAAACAATGACGCCACAACAAGTTTATAAAGGACACAAGGACCCTTTTCACACAGACTTAAAACTGTTTATAATCATGACTCCTTTGAACACACATCGTTTGAATCTCATCTCCTATTGTATGAAGAAGGGGAGAAAGAAAGAGAGAAAGAGAGAAAGAGAGAGAGGTGACATGTGATTTAGTATTTATTTGTTTGGTAAGGTTTGATGTACATGTAGAATAGTAAGATATACAAAGGATAATGATTAGACTGTGAGATGCTATTTTAAAAGAAAGTGTTGGTTATTTGTTTTATAATTTATTTCTTACTTTTTGTGTAATCCAGAAATTGAAGCTTTCAATATTATTAAATCCATGCGAAGCATCTGGTAATAACTGAATCTTTTCTATACTTGGATATATTCTTATGAAACGAACGATATGTTCATTCTTCCATGTCTGTCTACTCGCCAGTGTGAATGATTTCAAATGTGGAGTGGCAATTGATTTTTCAAGTTCAGATATAAGTGTGTCTGCATGAACATGAAGTTGGCACCCCAGCACAAGATCATTTAATTGTGGGGACTGAATAATGAATTTTCCCAAGGTTTGAGCATCAATTGATACATAATTGGTCTGTTTGGGTAAGCCGATGAATTTGATAGATCTGATGTCGAGTAGTTGAGTAGGTTCGAGATGTAGACTGTGATCAGACAGAGTGGTCCATCCACAGACTGTGAGATGCTTTAGATTAACACAAAAAGAAAGAATATATCGCACAATACTGTCACGTACTCCCCAGATATGAATAGATTGAATGTGAGAGAGGTGTGGATGAAGAATTAATTTTAAATCGATTAATTTCCAAATCTGATTTGATGGTGGCTCTAAATAAATTGATCTCCAATTCGATGGATTGTCACAATAAAATCGTAAGGTGCTTGAGACAAGTCTTAAAGAAGATAGATCTTTTGATGATAATAATGAAGTGATATTTACAAGTATTTCTGGTGGTAAATCTAATAACATCTATTTTGTGTACAATAAAAAAGAATAAAAATAAAAAATAAAAAATAAAAAATAAAAAATAAAAAATAAAAAATAAAAAATAAAAAATAAAAAATAAAAAATAAAAAATAAAAAATAAAAAATAAAAAATAAAAAATAAAAAAATAAAAACAATACTTTTATAAGTTCTACATGGGATTACTTAGGAGAAAGTTTCATATAAAATCTCTCTCTCTCTCTCTCTCTTTATAAACAAATCAGGACAAATCATTTACTTTATGAATCATTTGGAATTCTTTTTTTTTAAAAAAAAATACATTAAACTGCCTATTTGAGTTATGGATGAATGTGATATGCACCTTGACTTTCATACCAAACATACTATTCTCTTGGCATTTCTTGTATTTCACATTCATAGGTTTCGCATCACAACAGCATGATATATTCACTGACCGCTACTTCGGCCCACACCGTAAGTTTGTGTCATTCTTTCTTACTTGACCCTTCGTGATAGGCCATAAATTGTATTAGTTCGTTTAAAAAATAATATTCTTTTTTTGTATGCAAAGTAAAATCTTGATTCATCACGCATCTGTCAGCTTCTTTTACAGAAAATTCGAATGTTTTATTTTATTTTTTGGGTGATCTGCACAAGTAAGATGGATGATCTACTGCTGTATTTTTATTATTTTTGTTTTACTTGTCTTCATATAATTGAATCTGTTCTGGGTTTCTCTTTTTTTTTTTTTTTTTTTTTTTTTTAATGTTTCTCTTGAGTGTGTACAGGGTTTCTAATAAAAAAAAAACATTGTGGTTTATTGATAAAAAAAAAAAAGTTTATTTCTAATAAAGGATTACAATATAATAAGAATTATTTACAAAAAGATGAAATTATAAAAGTGGCAAACTATTTCTTCTTGTATTCTCTTTCGTTTCTAAATCAACAGGACTTTCTTCTTCTTCTTCTTCTTTTGGATGATGTGTTGTCATGTTTGTAAAATAAAGAGGTCCACTTAGATTACTTGTATCAATTGATAACTTGGGTCGTTTATTCGTAAATCTTGCCTTGTCTTTGGGTGGAATAAAATTATTTTGTACAAAATTGATGGATAAAGCGAATATAAAAGAATCCTTAATCTCTTTCTTTCTCTTGTTTTGTTGAATATCAAACAATAAACCACTTCTGTCATAATCTGATTGAGAATAAGTATGAATAATCATTTGTGGTTGAGTACAGAATCTGACGTGATGATTAGAAGATCGTTTTCTTTTATGTGAGGTTGCAAGACATGAAGCAAGTGTTTCACTCATTGAGAAGGAAAGAAAGAAAGAAAGAAAAAGAAGTTGATTTCTCTTTATAGTCCATCTCTCTCTCTCTCTCTCTCTCTTGACCCCTTTTTTTTATTATTATTTTTAAATCAACATACATTCAACAAATGGATTTAAGCGGGTTTTGTTGTTAAAAATAATAATAATAATAAAAAAAGGGAGGGAAAGAGGATAAGAGGGTGAACTCCTTATTATTTATTATTAGATAATAAATATTTACATACCAATTGTACAGATAGGAATGTCCTTCTAACGCGTTCTCTCTCTCTTTCTCTTTTGCCAAGAATAATAAAATATGCCCTTTTTATTGTACATTTTCTAAAAATAAAAACTATTTTTTATGCAAAATGATGATCGTCTCTCTTCATTGTGCCGCCATATCTTTTCTTTTTAAGCAAATTCAGCACTATCAGCATCTCGTACATCTTGATATCCACCAGATGGGAAAGCACCTGGTGCTTCTGTCCAATCTATAATATAACCTAAGTCTATCATTTCTTTTTCCCCCCTTCTTTTTTTTTATATCATTTACTTCCTGCACCAAGTGGATCTCCTCTTTCTTGAAGGTTACCAACACTTGTATAGACAGTCATTGGC
The DNA here is from genome assembly GCA_024220505.1 of Rhizopus arrhizus. NCBI lineage: Eukaryota > Fungi > Mucoromycota > Mucoromycetes > Mucorales > Rhizopodaceae > Rhizopus > Rhizopus arrhizus. The sequence goes on from JAKZZE010000021.1 coordinate 347,972, forward strand.
TACAAATGTATATAAAAATAATCAGCATTCATTTTTACAAGTAATATCATACCTTGATAATAAAACTAATAACATTAAAGCTAATAATAAATCATATTAAACCATCTCATTCTATACACACACACATATTCTCTTCTTACAACATGGCAAATCCAAATCCACTTTCACTTTGTGGATTACCACCGTGCAAATAAAACCAAATCAAATCCAACAAGATGCTTAATCCAAGTACACCTGTAAACTATATAAAACTATAAGCAAACAAGAGAATTCTATCAACACGACTATTTACCGTCTTGAGTGGCGCATTTGATTCTCGATAGTTATAGGCCCAGGTGCCAAAGAAAAAGATGGGAATGTTGTAGGTTGGATTAGAAGCAACCGCACCAAAGAGTGAAAGTGTCTTGTAAATTATCAGTTTTCTCTTCTTTTTTTTTCTTTTTTTTTTTTTTTTTTTTTTTTTTTTCTTACCAAATGTAAACCTAATAAACTAGCGAGATTACTTTGTTGAGCCAATTGTCGAACAATATCCATTTTATAAAATAAAAAAAAAAGAGAAAGAATGACAAGTTACACAGTTGTATGGATTATTGGCGCGTATTTTAAAAAACAGGTGAGCTGTAAAATCACAATACTAGATTTGAAGCAAACATCTTTTTGTTTCTTGCATGATTTTTATTTAGCTTAAAAAGTATTATTTACAAAAGTTAGAATTGCTGAGTGGGTATAAATAAACCATTACGGTAGATACCAATTTGCTTTTTGGGTGGCGGTACAAATTCAGGGGCATCAAGGTTGAATGAAAGCTTCTTATTTTCCTTCTTCTTCTCTTCTTCTTCTGCTAAATCAGAGAATGAAATAACAGATTTCGTTTCATCAACTTCATCCTTCTCATCATCGTCTTCTTTTGTTTCTTTTACAAAATTCATAAAATCTGACTTGATCGCTTTGTCTTTTTCTTGTTGTCCTGTTAAGTCTGAGAAGGAAATGGTTAGTTCACTCGACTCATCCTCTTTTTTTTCGTGGCCTTCTTTGTCTTCTTCATCCAAAGAAACAGTGACAGGTCCAGTTGAGTCACTCTGCTGCTGTGTTTCTTTTTCTTTACGTAAACTGTCCAATACGGCTTGAATAATATCACTTGAATTGCCAAAGACTAAATCAGTTAAAGTGCAGGTAATGTTGATATGCTTCACTTTTTTTTCATTCTCTATTTCGGTAGACAGTAAAGAAGCAAAGTCAATAATAACTTCATTTATCACTTCCTTCTCAACATCCTTTTCTATCTCAAGCGTCTCTTCTTTTCTTGGCTTTTTATCCGTCCCAACAAAGTTGAATTGAAAAGGTGCGATGGTTGTTCTGGTCACTCCCTCGGGTGGATCGTTCAAATCTAAAAGAAAATCAGACGCGCCTTCATTCTTTTCTTTTTCCAGCTCAGTCTTGCGTTCACCAGGGTTGAAATCCACAGCAAGGAAGTTTGGATTCGCAAGCTCCTTTAACCAGTAATCAGGATCCCACGAACTCATTGTTGTCAGTTTGAACAAAAAAAAAAAAAAAAAAAAAAAAAAAAAAAAATACAAAGAGCATGTTATGGTTTGCTTAGTGACTTGTTCTTTATTGTTTATTTCAGCAAAACTGAAAACAGCTTGGATAGGGGATCAAACGAGAAATTCAAAGTCAGTGTTGAATTCCTGTGTCATTGACCCGTTCACTCACCGATACTGTCGTCTTGTTTCCCCACAAATAGGTCCCTGTAGCATCAATCTTCCCTGAGAAATTGCGTCGCTCATGACATTCTGTTCTCGCTGGCCTTCACAGGTTGCTACATCCGCCTTATCGTGTGGCCTCTGGATTGCGTCTGCCTGTTCTGTCCTGGTCGTTTGACATACCTTGGCTCTGCATTCATTCCCTGATGAAGGTTGATGCATGGTGGTCTGCCTGTGGCCTCCACCCTTCCTCAAAAAATATTACTCCTGACCTTCCCCAGTGTGTCGTATCTGTAATGATGATGCTGAAGACACATTTCATTCTGTGGTAGGACGCTCACCGAGGTGACGGTTCTGGTCTCTCAGTACTGTCTTTGTTGAATCTGATAGACCAATGTCCTGACTCGCTATCTGATACTAATCATCCGTGGGGAACATGAACTAGAACCAATGTTACTAACGAAGAATTAAGAATGATGCAACAATAAAAAATAGTATGTAATGTAAAGTATACTATTTTGAATATTAATGATACTATCGAATAGTGTACTATGAAGAACAGACTATTGTATTCACCAACAGTAGCACCCCCCAAAGGAATTGGATTTGACTTTGCTATTGACATTCAAATCACAAGCAACCCTAAATCAACAAAAGAACGAAAAATACTCTGCTAAGCTCAATAAGCAGTCAGGGGATGATTTCACAGTACAAAATGCTACTCTACTACTAATGTATCGCTTTCCAACACAAGAGTCAACCTATTTCATATACTTACAATTTTGTATAATTCCAGCTTGACTTATAAAATAACCCTAAAAAATAAATTTATATCAACCGTAAAAGCACAAAAAGAATAACAAATGATTTTGTTATATTACACAAAGCAAGAGAGATTGAATACGAAAGGATAAAATCTAAAGGAATACTAATTTCATTAAAGAAGATCATGCTGGAATTGCCAAAACTATGAAAAGACAGTTAAATGTAAACACTATAAAGGCAAAATCAGTAAAAGTTTTTCAACCATTTGGCTTTTTCATTACTAGCACAACTATTCATTTGATTTTAGCTTTTAAGGTATGTAACCATGATGATTTTATTATAAATGACTGATACTGTCATTCCTGTTTATTTTTAGACTATGATTAAAGCAGCCTTGCCAGACAAAGAAGACATTACAAAAACTTATATTTACTCTGAATACACTGAATTTTTATTATCCACTGTAGTACGTGTAAGTGAATAAATATAACTACATGGGAAAAATTAATCCAAAGTCTTTTTACAGCAAACCTCATTGCTCGTCAGAGAAGGATCTAGTTGTACTATGTTTTCTAGCAAATTTGACAAATCAGTTATGAAAAATCCTACCTCATAACAACCAAGGCTCCTATACACAAACCAGCAACGGTAAGAAGCTTTATCGTGAAAAGAGACCGCAAGTGCATATATTTTCATTGATCTAATTGAGCTATTCGGGTCAAAGGCAAAATATAGTGGTAAGAGCAAGTCTTTTCATACAGCCGATATACTATCTTTTAGAATAAACATAACTTTAGAGAGCCATCAATGATAAGTGCAGCATCCTGCCAGCTTCTTTGCAAGATGTCTAGTAGTGGAACCAAAAGCCTTTTATATTCAGCTAAGCAACTCAAAGTCTTTTGTAACCTAATTCTGATTGATGATCAACCTTGAAGCAAAACTGAGGAGATTTGTGGCAACCCGCTCTATGAGTCTGATGACAACGTGGTCCTATAGAAGGTTATATATCGATTGATTCGATCGATAATCAATTTTGCTGAAATAGACCATATCATTGTTCTACTTTTCAATTAAACTCAATGATTTATTTAATTTTTCCTTTATTTTTTATTTTTTTCCTTCAGCAGGCTTTTTAACAAGCCTTCAAGTCATTTCTTGAAGAAGGTCTCAAAATCATCTATTGACATGTTAGATTGGCATGTTTTAGTGCTTTGTACGAATATTGCCTAACAGTTTAGCTAGTAATCAAATTAAGACTACTTCAAGAAGCTATTAACATAAAGGAAGGATTAGTATAAGCACTCACTGATTAGTAATAAAAGGAAGTTCGCTTACAAGTTTTAAAGGACAAATTGAAGATCACCAGGATATATGGTTTATACATTAAAAAAAAAAAAAAAGCTATGCACTGCCCATATTTGCCTATAAATGTAGAAAATGCCTGGATTTCATTTGCTGTCTGTCCTTGAATATGCTGCAAATCAGAAGTCAAACTTGCTTTATTTTTCAAAATTTTATGCCGCCATATTAATAAACTATGTTTTTCAGGAACGTTATTTTCTACCCCAAAAAAAAATCATTACAAAATTACACATGTCCAAATCTCGGAAATTAAGATAGCAACGAATTTAATGTAAACCGAATGGCAATAAAATAGGTTTTGTTATTCTATACTTTATTCAAAAATTGTCTTTCTCCTATTCATTTTCATTTACCCCCGCTTTCTCTCTCTCTTTCTCTTTACAGTATTATCTTTTCTTTTAGTGTGTAATTTGATAAAACAAGTGTTTTATTTCATTATTTGCTTTTATTTTAAAAATGGTAACAAATTGGAAGGAGGGATTCTATAAAAGATATGCTATTTCATTTTTGAGTATAAACTTAATTCATTAACCTCATAAAATTATAAATAAACTTTTTTTTTTATAGCTTTAACTACTTTATCGTGTCAATGCTCATACCCACTCGCTTTTTCTTTCTCGTTAAAAGATGATTCAAGGTTCTAGTGTAATTTACTCATTTCCTGTCCAAATGCCTAAAAAATAAAGTCAGGCGCAACTTATACTGTGTGGCTGGTAAAATGTGTCCATTCTGAAAAAATAAATGACGCTACCTGATAAATATTTAGCAGTTTGCTAGCGAATAATTGTCGCTCTTAAAATTTTACTTTGTCTTTTTGGGCCGAGTCAAATTGGCATTACTGAGGGATTATTGTCGGCTATGATGTAAAAGCTTTATTTCTTTCCTTTCGCTCCAACAATTGAATAACATGACAAAAAAATACATTTTTTATGAAGATGAACACAGTAATGACTTAGAGAGAGTCTTCGACCCGATAAAAGATGTGTTAACCGAAATCAGAGATCTAAACGTAGTACTTGATACCATAACGAGCCAAAAGTCCTATTTGAGTCTCAAACCAGCAGAGAAAGAAACTACTGCAAAAGATTCAACAAAAAAGGATATAAAAGTGGTCAAGAAAGCAGTGTCTACAAAGACTACAACGACCAAACCAGAGCGATATTTATTGACTGAATGATCGAGGGTCCTACGGAAAGAGGAAAAATGGGTTTGCATGCAAAGGATCTTGGAATTAATCCTCGTACTGCTATGCGCTGGTGGAAACACTATCAAGAAACTGAGAAGGTAGTTTACAAAAAGTTGCAAAGGAATCCCGGCCGACCCAAACTCACTGACTACTGAGCATGAGCAGCACATTCAACAAATAGTAGAAAAAGTCTCACAACTTTGTGCTGATGACATTATTCTTTCTCGGAAATCGCAGTTTGAGGACTTGAAGACTTCAAATTCTCAAATGAACCACCACTTGAGAAACAACATGTTCATTTCAATAAAGAAGCCAACCTTCGACCCTGTGACAAGAAACTCTGACAATAACTTGCAAACGAGATACGACTGGTACATGAAGTGGAAAGGCTCGGATCTGGGTTACACTAAGAACTGCATTTTTATTGATGAGGCTGCATTGAAGACAGATAAACAAAAAAAAACAAAAAAAAAGAAAGCTTGTAGGAGGCAAAGAGCAAAGAGCAGACGACATTATTATTGAAGAGCCTACTATAGAGTACGATGGTGTGGAGGAGAGTACTGCCATTGAGAACAACAAGTCAGTAGCAAAAGGTACAACTACTGCTCACTTTGTAAGATCTATAAGTGAGCTTCTTGATATCATGAATATGGTCGTGATAGGAGGTTGTTTGTATATGGTTCGAAAGAGAACAAAAACATCGATTATAGAAAATAGAAGAGCGTCCCGTTTTTACTTTATGACAGAAGAAGCTGAAGGTCCTTCAGAACCTTATATTCCTGTTCGAAATGAAAATCACCCAGTGAACAGTGACGTGGCTGAATACACCTCTGTGGGCGATGCAGCTACCTTATATTTTCCTCACAAGAATAAAGGAAATGCTGGACTTGTAAGACAAAAAAAAAGAAAGGTGATATACTGAATAGTTGAATAGCAAACATCATTATGTCCATCTAGATTCCCTATATCAAAGCGAAACATGTACGATGTTCGAGTCCGTTTGATACCCTGTCCTTTGAATCCGATAGAGGCCACTTTAGTGTATCCGCCATTCAACCCTTCCTATCCTCCTATCATACCGCAAAAAGTACACAACCTGAAAGCGTCATCAGTTATTTACAACACATGCAGGCATCTAGGATATGTGATTCTATCAGTCTTTCTTATTCTTCAGAACGTGGTAGCCAGTGCCCCAAACGGACTCTCATTTTTGGGATTTGGAAAGCTGCCAATCTCTGTCGCCCGGTCTGTCCGCGAAGGAAGCGGCCACACACAGATACTGATCTTAGACTACACACAGTGGGCTGCTGAAGCACGATGTATAAGTTTGAACGGCTTTCTTTGAAAATAGAGAAATGTATTTTGTTTCTTGTCTTTTTTTAAAACCACTTTCAATGCTATCGTTTTATATAAAGCAGCAAATAAAAAAAGGGGGGGGGTTAATAAGAGTCTTTTTTATTTTATTTTTTTGTATTATTGATAAGAGACAACCATTTGAAGAGCAGAAAGAATTGCATTCAATCCTTGCTTGTCATCTGCAGCAAATTGATAAGAACCATTGAGTTTTGTTTCGAGTATGAATGAATTGGGTACAGATGTCTCAAAGTCCAAGTCCATATTGTTTGATAATGTTACGCCGTTTAAATCAAGGACTTCAAGAGGAATGGCACTGAGTTCATCTTTATAAAAAGATAATGTCTTTTGTTTCACAGTAAAGAATCTACGTTTCCAGAGCTAAGAGTAAATATGCATTAATCAAAGGCTAGTTTTCATATAAAAATGTTTAATTACTATGGTTCCATTTGGCTGAACTGATATAAATCCTGAAATAGTCATTTCTGCCCTTTTTTTTGCTTCAAATAGTTCCTGTTGTCGTAAAACTTCCTTTTCTTCCAATCCCCTTACTCTTTCTACTTCTTGTTCTCTTTGTAGCATTTCTTGCTCCAACTCTCTTGCCCTTTCTTCTTTTTCTTTTTCCACAAATTTCCGTCTTTCTTCTTCCGTTCTTTGCCTTTCCTCTTCTTCCGTTCTTTGTCTTTCTTCTTCTTCTAGTCTCTGACTTTCTTCTTCTTCTAGTCTCTGACTTTCTTCTTCTTCTAGTCTCTGACTTTCTTCTTCTTCTAGTCTCTGACTTTCTTCTTCTTCTAGTCTCTGACTTTCTTCTTCTTCTAGTCTCTGACTTTCTTCTTCTTCTAGTCTCTGACTTTCTTCTTCTTCTAGTCTCTGACTTTCTTCTTCTTCCATTCTTTGCCTTTCCTCTTCTTCCGTTCTTTGTCTTTCTTCTTCTTCTAGTCTCTGACTTTCTTCTTCCTCTAGTTTCTGACTTTCTTCTTCCTCCTCTTTCTCTTCTTTTTGTTTTTCAGCCGGAGCTTTTTTATCCATTTCCAATTTAGCCAGGCTTCTGATAGATGAATGCCTACTCTTCACAGGGAATTCCTTAGCTTTGTTCCTCCTATCTTGTGATATACTTCTTCTTTGTATATGACTTGTATCAAACTTTCGAGCTCTTTCTTCTAAATAAGATGTAGAAGATGATCTTTGGCAGGTCTGTCTGTCTAATTTAAGAAGAGTCCGAATATTGTCCTCGCTAAGATCGCTCATATCAGAAGCAGTAAGTTGAGCATAGTGGAGATTTAAATGCAGTGCGATGAATCGACTGTGGACCAAGGCCCGTGCTCTTCTGATACCAGTAAATTTTTCTGGTAACCAAGTAATCAGGATACATTGATTATTTAATTTAACAAAGCCATAGAATATCTCATCCATTCTCAAATGTTTCCGAAATTCACTAAAAATGGATGTAAATATGTATTTCCCTCTTGAAGAGGCCTTGTTTACCTTAATCCACCAACACCGGAAGAATACAGAGATATGACATCCCGAGTGTTTTTGTAACCAAGAAGTAACCTAAAAAATGTCAGCTATTTTTATTTGTTTTGTTTTTATGTGATATTACCAATTAATTGTTTCCGATCCAGTGATTAAATTATAAGCCTCAGAGATGTCTAAATAGTTTATATCACACATGTTTATTTTTGAAATTAAAAAAAAAAAAATACACAGGTATATGGAAAGAAAAAAACAAAAAAAAAAAGAGTACACAATTCATATTAAAATTGGACTTTCATGTCTATATTGAGTAAAGTAACAATTATAATTTGGTCTTTTTGACTATCCCACTGTTACGTTTATTTTGAGACAAATCGGGTTTCTTTTGCTGGGAATGTCGTGATAACAAGAGAAGGGTGTGTACATTATATCTCGGAATTTATTAAAGTAAAATCACACATGAGCTTGATGTTATATAAAAACGATGTTTCCTATTTAACATGAAATAATAATAAAAAAAAATAAAAAAAAGGGGAGGGAAATGGAAAAAAGATATACAAGACAGATGGGATATACTATATATATGCGTGTATGCATGGTATCAAGCATAAAAAGGAAAAGGAATGTACAAGAATTTAAAAGGATTCATTTTGGTTTTGACATTTTTCTGTAGAATGGAATCCATATTCTTCACAGTTGTCACAATACTACACATAAATACTATTAGCAATTGTTTCTTCTTATTATTCGGTAAACTTACAGGTCTTTCTGGTTGATCTCCTTGTGCTGACACTGCTTTACAACTAATCAAATCATGACCATAGATTTCACAAATCTCACAATATGGTCCATTCTCTTCCTGAAGACTTTCTGCTATTGATTTTCTTTCTTCTTTTTTGTTGACATGTAAATCATCTTTTAAATCCTGTAACTCAATTTGTAACTTTCTAACCATTTTGCGCTCCTTGTCTAAAGCCTCTTCCATGTCAGCTTCCTTGAATATCTTGGACTCAATCAAGCTTTCGAGTTCAGATATATCACGGTTTAAAGAAGCTACATGTCTCTTGTATTCCTTTTCTTCACTTTCTTCTTTTTCTTTAAGCTTTCTTAATTCATTCATATGGTTTACGTTCAATTGTTCCAATTTCTTTTGTGTGTCTTGTAAATGTTTAGAGATTTCTTTTACTTTATCGTCGTTACCAAGGCCCTCTAACTGAATCACTGTTGGCTTTTGCTGTTCTGTCTGATGCAGTTTCTCTACTTCTTCCATCAACTTTAAACATTCAGCCTCCGTTTGCTTGTGAGACTCTTCAAGCTTTGTATGCTTTTCTGTCAGCTGCTTGTTTTCCTTCTTGAGCGAATCAATCAATTGTTGGTAATGAGTCATGCCCTTTTGGTTCATTTCTGCTTGCTCTTTTTGTTTCATCAACATTGCATTCTGTGCTTGCAGCTTTTCGATCTCGCTTCTAAATGTTTCAACTTCTATCTGATGTTTTTCAAGGTCGATCGGTCCAGATACGTGACTCAACGCTTTGTCTTGCAAATCTCTTTCCAATTTTTCCTTTTGTTCCGTCATCCTACGAAGTTCAGCCTCGGCCTTCTTTTGACTTTCGACAGCAGAGCGTACTTCATCGAGGTATTTACTGCGTGCAGCAAGCTGTTCATCGTAATCGGTCTGTAATCGAGCCAATTGCTCTTCTACCTGTGCTCTTTCGTTGGCCAGTTTTTCACTTTTCTTGACCTGCTCTTTCCAATTCTCAACTTCTTTTCTAAGTTGGTCATGGTTCAGCCTTTCCTTTTCAAGCGCCTCTGTGCTCATGACCACTTGCTCTGTTAACCGCTTGCGTTCCTTTTCCCAGACATCCTTCAGCTCCTCTGTGGCAGCATTATTCATCACTTGCTTGATCTCTTGCTTTAAGTGAGCAATTGTTACTTCGAGCGCCTCGCGTTTAGCATTCTGCTCCTCTATCAACCTTTCACGCTCTTGTTTCATTTCGCTGATGGTAGCCTCAAATTTCTCAATGGTTTCATATCCTGTTTTTCGCAAGCTGTCTCGTTCAGCCTCAAGCAGAGATGCCTTGCGACGTTCATCTGCCAAGCTAATCTCAAGCGCTTCACGATCCATACGGTGCTTCTCAACCGAGCTCTCATAGAGCTCAATGCTTTCCATACCGGCACGCTTGAGTTCATCGATCATCTCCTGTAAACCAGCGATGCGGTCCTGGTAGTTTTGTGCACGAATTGATTCGGCTTGGTAGGTTTCTTTGAGTGTGGTATAATCCTTCTTGAGCTTGTCAAAAGTTTCCTTGGAGGCACAATCCTGATGAGCTAGCCATTTGGCTTCGAGCTCCTTGAGTTCTTCCAGCACACGATCCTTTTCACGCACATGGCGTTCAGCATCTGCCTTGATTCTTCGAATTTCACGTTCCTTTTCCTCGACCGCATTTCGGTGAATTTCGACTTGCTCAGAAAGAGAGGTCAAAAACATATCCTTGGCACGAGCCGCATCACGAAGGGAGCTCATCTTTTCATGTACTTCTTCCATTTGTAGTTCGAGTTGTATCTGGCGATCATCACCAGAGTCTAGACCAGGTTGAAAGAACTGCTGACTGGTCGTGGCTTGCGTCATTTGCTGCTGAAGGGCCTTGGTCTTTTCCAGCAGCAGCCTTTCTCCCGCTTGAGCAGCAGCGGTGGCAGCTTCAGCCTCGACTACTTTATTTTCGAGTTCATAAAGACGATGCTCGAGCACAGATTTTTCTTTACGGACAGCCGATGCATCATAGGCCGATCGATCTCTTTCCGTAATCAAATTCATTTGCTCTGTCTCAAGCTCCATGATTTTGGTCTCCAGTCGTTGAATCGTTTGCTGTGTCGTTTGCTGCTTTTGCTCCCAGTCCTTTTCTTGCTCACTGTGCTTTTGCTTGATTTCTTCCACAATCGCCTTGTGGCCTTCGAGCGTAAAGAGCTCTTGACCGTTTCCTTTGAGAACCAAGGAACGTTCCAATATTTTTTCGGCCGTCTTGTTTTGTGTGTTTTCTAACTTGAGATAATGGTTTTCAGCCTCGAGAACTTCGACACGGAGTTGGAGTTGCTGTACTTTTATCACATTTTCGTCTGGTGCTTGGTCGATCGCCTCACCCAACACACGGGCCAATCGTTCCTGAGGGGACTCAGATGCAACGGCTAAAGGGATAGGTGTGTCCGTTAGCATCTCTTCTTCTTCAGGAGGCGACGATAGGATCGTATCATAATCATCTTGAAGGCTTGCGTTATTTGTAGGTGTCACAGCCGGTGAAGGAATGCCACGGTAGTGCGTAGGAGTCGGGGATTGAATATGAGGAAGGGAACGGATGCTGTGGCGATTGGAGGAGGAGGAAACAGGTGAAGTGGCGGGCGTGTTGAGTGAAGTGACCTGATTTGTTGTTGATGTACGGATATTGGGTGCACTGTTACGATTCTTTTGTCCACTGAGTTGAGGTGGATAGCGAGCTGCTCTGGATGATTTATTAGGAGATAAGGAGCGGATAGACTCTGAATCTTGTTGATCCAAGGGGGTTAGCTTGGACGCCAAGACAAAGAGACCTGTTTGTGGTGGACAATCAAAATAACGGATGCTATTGGTAGTGTTATATAAGGAGAGGTGGCATTCAAGCTTTTTTTTACCCTTTCACAGAACCATCATTTTTGCCTGAGCCTAAAATATCTAACTGAATACCAGCCCATAAGCCTTCTTTAAATTCAGCTTCACCAAGAAATTTTAAGGTACCAACTACACCCATTGAATCCACAGCTACTCTCTCGCCAATGTAAAAGTTGGGTTGAGTAGGTGAAGTTGTCTTTTGTCTTGGTTCGACAAATGAACGAGATCTTGCTTTTGTTTTGGTTGATTTTGATGGAATAGGTACAGGAGGTGGGACTTCTATAGTTTTTCTTTTTCGTAGATCCATCGATGGTTGTCTTGACAACCGTTTTGCTTTTGGATTGGTCCCAAGCGATATACCAGTGGTCGGTAATCTTGACATTATTCAAAACAAAGAAAAAAAAAAGGGGGAAGAAGAAGAAAAAAAAAAAAAAAGGAAAAAGTCATATGCTGCACAATAAATTCTTAAATTGAAAGTGATACACATTATGGATTGAGGTCATACGTTAGTTCGCTAATTCAAATAAATAACTCATAATTCATTGTATGATATATAGTATTTTAATATAAAGAAAATCTAATCAAAATGCACATCTCTCTTCACCTTTACTTCTTTATTTCGGAGTAAAGAGAGCATACGAATGTCATTTAGTTTGAAATATACATTAATTATAGTAATTAATATTAATAAATGGTACAAAAATAATATTCTTATCCTTTATTAAAGCTCTTTTCTCCTCATACCTTCCTTGATGTTACAAAAGGGATGGTATAGACAAGGATCATAAAAGATGGTTGAAGGGGCTAGAATAAAAGGGGGAAAGAAAGAAAAGGGCAAAGAAATGAAGCTAAACAAAATTCAGGTCACACGATGATTACTAAAAAAGGTTAGTGGTTAATCGACCTAATATTTAATTTCCGCATAACTATACGCACAAAGTATTCTTGCCACGAAGTCATCCATCGAAAACACAACACTTTTATATTTTTACATTTGAAAAAGTATTGAAAATAATTACTATTGAATAAGTTATATGTCTGATTTATCAAGAGTGCTAGCGAGTGGCATTAAAGGCTAGTCACATTTGATATTCAGTTTCTAACAAGTCTCGAACTTTATTAACAAACCAATCTAGATTGGCAATACCCAGTTTTAAATAATTTTGATTGTTAGAAAACAAAATAATGCCTAATATAATGTTGTGTTTTTGCCCAAGAGAATCCTGGACTTCATCAAAATACGTACTAGAAAGCTGCAAATTCAAGCAACTAGCAAATGCGTTTTTTGTGATGTTTGCAAATGAGATCAAATAACAACCAACTGCATCCATTCGAACTAAATTTAGGTTGAAGAAAAAACTTTTGATCTTCTATACTTTTATAGATTCAACCTTTTTTTTATATAGCAAAGCTTGTCAAGCAAGCGTGATATTATTAAAATTTGACGAAAAATTTTCAAAATGCTATTTTTATATATTTTGATCGTATTAAAATAGGACAAATTTTAATAAAATCAACCAGGCCTGTTCACAACCTGTCAATTTGAACACTTGTGTGATGTTGCTCCCCACAGACATAGAAATCTAAGTGACGACTTTGGGAGTTCAATATACAAATGCTTTCAATATTAATAACGAGAGCTTTTCTTCCATACATTTTATTAGATGCTGAATACTCAAAGAATTCTCCCTAACTATAGAATTTGGTATCAACAAGGAATATATAAAAAGACATCCAAATGCATAAATCACCTATCCCTGTTTAACTCTCATATGTAATTGTCTTTCTAAAGCAATAGAGATTGAGAAAATTCTATCTTTTATCCTATTTCCATGTATTTAGTGATCCGAATCTCAGCCCCAATTTTAAATGGTTTAAACAGGAAAAGAGAAGACGTTTTTACAATGCTTTTGATTGTTCTAAAGCTTTACCTTATTTTTAATTTTCAGGCCTTTATTTAAAAAATCTTTGCCAAATTTTCTTTGAGATACTGTTGAACTTCATTTGGAGTAGATAGAGCAATACTTGAATATGAAGCGATATTCCATGTTGCTGATAATGATATTAATGGTATTCTATGCTCAGGCACTTCATATTGTCAAGGCTTATGGTGTTGACTATATAAAAAACGAGATGCTTCCTCCCATTCAGTATCTTACTACGTTTGTTTTGCTAGTATTATTCCAATTATGCTGGATATAGGCACATGTACCCGAAATTTAGTGTGTGGCTCAAGCAGTATCTATTTATAAGAAAAACATTTCAGCAGATCCTGGCAAATTTAGACCGATCAGTCTGACCTCGATCTTTCTCAAAACCCTAGAACACTGCCTGCAAAATGACATCCAATTCCACAGCCTTTTTCCCGATATAGCACAGGGTAAATTCAGAGAATGTTGCGGATCACTAAACCAAGCCTTCTGATTGGCTGAATATGCCAAGTACTAGGTACTCACCACAAAGTTAGCCTTATTTTGGCTTTTCTCGGCATAGAGCCTGCTTATGACACTGTCGATCGAAATCTTGTCTGGAAACTCTATAGCCATCCGCACTACTTCCACTACCAGATCTCCTTCAATGCTTTCTGATCAACCTTAATTCGAGGTTCTCCTTAATAATGATACTTCCTATCATTTCTCCCTTACAAATTGGTACCTTACAGTGTCCATACTATCCACACTACTCTACGCAATCAACATCAATGAACTATCGAAAAGACTATGACTGAAGGAACCATCTGAAAATATTTCCCTTATAGAGCTGACTCGCTTATTACATGCTGACGATACGGTCCTCATTTCTGAAAAGTCAAAATGACAGAGTTATTAAAAATTTGTAAAAATTACAGTCTCTCGCTTGCTATCGTTGGAACCCTTTTAAATGTGTGGTGATAAGTGACAGAGACGATATCTTGAATTATGAATTGTATAGGAATAATTTGCTCAAATAACTTTCCTTCTCGTAACTTGGAGTATCCTTCAAACCAGACAGTTTCCTCAACCCATAAGACTTGATAGAGCACAACATTCACAAAGCGTTGCTGTAATGGACCTCTTGGCTTCGATCGGTGTCAGTCCTACTGGTTTCTACAGGATATCGTCCACTGAATTCTATGCACAAATAACTTGTGCTTGGCTAGAATATGACTTAGCGATCAATCGACTCACTGTTTCCCAAATCAGAACACTAGAATATTCTCAGATTGAAAGAAAACTGAGCTTGATGCAATTCATTCGCTCTTTCATCGTTGGCAAACGTGACATATTACACCTAATTTAGGTAGAAACTCTTTTAGATGTACTATATATTCGTTGTAAACATTAATTCTTTCACGCTGAATGATATTTAATATTTTTAAAAAAAAAACCAATTTGCGTATATAGTTAAAGCATAGACTTAAGAGCTTAATACCTACTTACACGAATGTAAATAACAAAATAAACAATAAGGCTAAAGCTAACAAATAGATTTTTGCCACTTAGGATACTCGAATAACAAACATAAGAATATATAAAACGAGACATAAAATAAAAAACTGGTAACGACAATAATAGTAGACTTAAATAATTCAGTCAGAAAACTTTTTTTTTGTGTTGATATTCACAGGGATGAAGGTAGGAGGAAAATGGTATTGTCAAAGAGACCCAACACCAGAGAAGTAGAGATAACTTATATATGTTTGGTCGTGTTTTTGATAAGTAAGGAAGAATGATACATTAACTTTGTTTACTGTAACTTTATTTAATAATTACAAAAATCAATAAAGGTAATATTAAAAGATATTATAACAAAAGCTATATGGATACTAATCAGTTTACGATTTCTGGTTTAGCTTCAATAGTTACGGTTAATAATAATGTGGAAGGAAGCAGACAGGGATCGAATTTAAAAAACACTAATATTTACTTTCAAGACTAAACTGATAAGTTGTTAGTCACCATGACTAAGCATAAATATGAATAATAGAGAGGTTTTGTATGCCGCTTTTCAGCAGTTATAAACCAGTGACAATAGCTGTGCTACTTGTGTAGCGTTCTCGGACATCTTGAGCCGTGGAGAGGTGTAGATTAATCCAACAGAGTCATGATCAGACGACATTGCTTTACCAGTATTATAAGGTCTTGTTATAAATGACGTCTAGTATGAGGTTAGACTTGTTTTCCTTATCATCGCGCCACTAATAATAATACCAACGGACATGCTACCAGCAGATTTCGTTTGTGTTGTTTTAAAATTCTCCAGCAAAAGCTTCTCTCGTTTTAAACATCTTTAACCTCTTTTCATTTAACTCCTGCGCTCTGTTATAGTCATTGTCCGCTAATTTGACCTCAACACAACTTTATTTACTTGATATATTTGAATACTAGGTCCACATGCTCAGCAGATACTTGTTGTGCTATTTTAAGCATAGATACATTGTCTCTCTTAAGGTTTTTATTTTCGCTTGAGACATTGCTATCTAATAAGCTATGTAGGATATATATTTTAGTGAATGAGTGTGAATGCTACATCTAAGCTTACACTTCAGCCATCGTTCCATTTAATCTCTTGAATGCGCTTAAAAAACTATAGTTATTTTTAAAAGGATCTTGTTCAGTATTGAGAGAGACAACTGCAATGTTATTAATAAACAAATCCAAATAACTCAATACACTCTCACGACATCAATGCTCTTTAGGCCGCTGAAGGCGATTGAAGCGCATAGATTGAAAAATAACACTAATCCCTTCAAATTCTTTCTAAAAAAAAAAAACAAGGAGGCCAATGTATAAGAACAAAATATACATTTGAACTTATTGTTTATATCTAAATTCATCAATATATCAGCGAGCGGCTTTTGTAATGGCTTGTTGAGGCCACCCTTGACATTACCTTCTTCATTTTCTTTAAGCTCTTCAGAGCTAAACTTACACCCCAAATCATCATCATCAATGTAAAGTATGTAGGAATGAAAGGGGCTATTGATGATTGTTAAGTGTTTATGCCTGTTTTACTGCTCTATTGATTTAATTATCTACTGCTCGAATGAATAATCTTTGGTTGTTCTATAAAACACGTAATCATGCAATCATGCAGAAACCGCACACACTAGAGCCTCGCCTGAAAGCGGTCTTTATGATATTATCTGTTCCACTGTAACTCTATAGTTAGCCGCTTCTCTCAGAATTTGACAATGACTTGACCTCTTTACATTGTAGATTTTACTCTGCCAATACTGAAGACTTACAAAACCTCTTCGGACGCTCCCCTAAGAAATGGAGCATATGGATAAATGTTTTGATTTTTTTAGTCTACATCCTATTTTTTTTTCTCAAAACAATGTCTACTTGATACTCTGATCTTTTTAATAGCTTCTTTTCGTTGATAATACCGATCTCTGGACTTTCAGCTGCTGTGTTCTCTCGGATATCTGGCATGTCTATTGAAAATTTACTATCGATGATTTTCCTTTCATCAACAAACAGCTAGTTACTAATGCTATATCACATTTTGATACCCTTAAAAGGGACAGGCTCAATCTTAACCAGCGAGTATCCTATTCGTTTTGGTTCACACCGTTCTCATACGTATGGCTTCTTTTATACCATAAATAAGGATAAATTATTTACAAAAAAAAAAAAAAAAAAAATTAAAACGAAAATATGTAGTCAATATCCTATCTCCTCATGCATCATTTTTAAATCTGATTGAATTACTTTAGTTAACATTTAAGGCTGGAGTAAGGAGAGTCTATCTCACTGCAACAGATAATCCAAGTCTTAGAATTACTGAATCTTCTAAGCAATTGATCGTGGATAATTTCCAAGGTTATGTCAAACACTCTACTTCATTTTTTGATAAATACTTGGCTCTTGAGCCGATGTTTCAAGTTACACTATTAATAGAAAGAAATTATAGAATGATTTTTTCTAAACCTTGTACGCAAAAAAAAAAAATCTAACTGCGCAAAGAAAATATTTTAGATGCGTAAATACTAGACTTAGATTCGTAAAAACTAAGTTGCTGAAGCGCAAAATAAAATGATTCAAATGCGTATATTGACTAGAAAAAAACCAAATTTACACTGGGATGAAATTGGAAAATACGCACATTTTTTTTTCTGTATGAGATAATGGGCTTGTAATTAATTAAAATTCAATAAGCAAATTAAGCAAAACGCCCATGCTTCTTGATGTTCCCTTTTTTAGAGTGAGAATGCGCATATCATAATTTTCCCATAAAAATAGCCCACTTTTATTTAAATCGATCACCCAACATTGGTAAGTGTGTGTGAATAAATGGTATTGTAAATCAGTTTTAAATTTGGTTGGTTCCTATTTGTGAATCTGAGATTGAAAATAACCACTTGAGTTTATCTACCAACCATTTTTAGTAATACCACGCTTAATTAAAGTTCCAGACTGGTAATAAATAGCAAAAAAAAAAATAAAAACTTTTCTTCTTCTTTATCTTATTTTTACTATTTGTGATAGAAAATAGCAAGTTTTTATTATTATATACTCACAATCCTCTTTTCCTCCCCTTTTATTATAAAATCATATTCATACAATTTAAAAAAAAAAACATAAAAAAAAATCATTCAAAAAAGTTTTATATTTTGAAAAAAAAAAAAGAAAAAAAATCAATGTCGAATCGTAATATTCATGTAAAGAATACCAACAAAACCAATAACAATAACCGTTCTTTGACTTTTGCTGCACCCAAAACCAATAACAATGTTACTATTGCTGTATGCTTACCCAATAAAAGTAACAATGTTGTTCAACAACCAAGAAAGAAGCAGCAAAATAACAATCGACGAAAAACCAAAAAGAAGCCCACTTTTGAAGATGATTCCTCTCTTTCTTCTAGTTCTTCTGAAGAATCTGATACGGTTATTGTTCCAATCAAATCCCCAAAGAAGAAATCAAACTACAAACGTCCTATAATTGATTACAAAAGGTATAAAAATAATTTTATAAACACATGGCTTTGTATAACATCAATTTCATAGTTTGGTTGATCAAGTGTACGCTGGGCCCACATTTAATAACGCTCCTGCTCCATCTTCTCTCCCTTTACCTCCCGTTTTTAATGCCCGTGGTTCTCCTACCATGTTACCTCATGCCATCAACACTGCTTATGAAATGGAACAAACAAACTTGGCTCTTTCTGAAATCCAACGTGGTCTTCGTTCCATGCTCAAGATTGAATCTTAAAAAATAGGAAAACACTTTCAAACCTATTTCCCTCTCACTTTCATCCCTTCTTACATCTTCCCCCCTCCCTTTTGTCTCCCTCTTTTTCTTTATATACCTTTTTGTATATTTTCTTCTTTACCTCTTGTATTATAATCTTTTCCTTTTTTTTGTTTCATATCTTTACCTTTTTCATACAGTTTTGAAACGTTTTTTTTCCTTTTTTTTTTATATTTTCTTTTTTTTTTTTACAATTCTTTTTTTATTTTTTTTTACTTTTATTTTATGTTTCTTCTTATTCTTTTTTTTATTCTGTATCCTTTTTTTCATTTTTTTTTTCTCAAAGTTTTTTTTGATGATTTTTTGATGTACAAATTTTTTTTTCTGAATTCTTCATTCTTTTTTTTTTTCTTTTTATTTTTTCTTTTTTTGCAATTTTGTATTTTATTTTTCTTTTGTATATTTTTTACAGTTTATTTTTTTCTTCCTTTTGAATTATATGTTTTAAAAGAAAGGTCAAGAAAAAAAAACGAATGAAAAAAAAAAAAAAAGCAAAAAGAAAAACGCTCAATGTTAAAAATAATGAAAAAATTAGACAAAACAAAAAAGAAAGCAAGAAAAAAGAAAAAACAAATAAGCAACCTATCAAAAAAAATCTATTTTACTCAAATAAAACAAAAACTTTGTCCACTCCTTTATTAATGCTTTTCTATATCATCTGTATTACCACAAATGTTCTGTATTTTTTATGCGAAAACTTAAATACAATGTTTACGATATCAATTTGCATAAAATGTTAACGTCACAAAGACATATAATAGCTTGAAAATGAGTAATTTTAATAATTTTACATGTTATTTCTATAGATGCTTACACAATTGTGACAATGGAGAAAAAATATAGCGTGCTTTTCCAATACTGTCCGATGTTTTACCATGCACCAAAAAAAAGTAGAAAAAAAAAAGAATTATGTGGCTGTCCCAAAAATAGCCTTATTTCTACAGCGGCGCCAATGTTTACTAGATTGATCACATCCCATTACAGAATTATTTCAAAAGATAAAATACACAAGCATCAAGAATACAATGTAGAAAAAATAAATAAGAATATCAAATCAATCAGTATAAATAAGAAAGACTCTAACCACCAACCTTTGATTCACTACTTTATAAAAGTATATGCCTAGATTACCGATCAAAATAAACCAAACTTAAGAGGAAAGAGAACTGTTTTATTTAAGTGAGAACTACAAATTTATAGATACAAATAGATGTTTAGCCTCCTAATCAGCTATATCGTTTCACGACACAATAAAACCTGATTACATCAAATCAAAAGATTATTTGATCCCACTTCTAATAAGTAGACTCCTTATTTTTAGATAGTTTTCGAATAAAAATGATAACAATTGTCGCCACAGAGAATAGTCGATTACATTGTACGAAGAATAAGATATAGAATGTCTTGTAGAGGAATAAAACAGATAGGATTATACCGTGGTTTATGTGGGTAAAATACAGAAGACTGGGTAGAACCGAGATTACCAAATTAGAAAGGAACAGCTTCAATAGTATTAACTGAAACCCTGGAAAACACAAATTACAACGGCCATTTCTTTCAATCAATTCTTTTAAATAAACTAGCCTTTTAATGTATCATAAAAGAATGCGATCCAACTACAATCATACAAGAGGTGATGACCACTTATATTACTAGTACAATGCTGTGTTTCCTAATCAAAGACAACGAAAATAAAGCATACAATAAATACTTGAATACCATCTCTGTACCTCTACCTAGAGTTTGGATCCGATGCTTGATTAAAAGACTTACTGTGATAGCAATAAGCTTTCCCTCAAGTGCATTGTATTGTATTTTTAATTAATAAACAATAAACTACCAACACTACGTCATGAATTTTAAATCCAGAATAGAGTAATAGATTTATTTGGTTGGTTAAAAAATAAATGGATGAAATGGTAAATATATACGCCAAAAATGCATTAAATTAAGTTGTCATCCCCCCCTTTTTTTTAAACAATGAGCACTTTAAAAGATAAACTAGAAAATTTAGCTGAGAAACAGGAGAATATCGTCATAAGAATAAATAAAAGGAGAATAGAGGAAGCTGCTGCTGCAAGTTCCCTAAAAGAAAAATAAAATAAAAACAATAAACTTATTTTTTCATTATTAATTAGAAAAAAGGTAAGAATATTACTCAAGTAGCACATTGTAATAATATTCAATTCCACTTTCAAATATTTTTTGTATGTGATCCTTTTACAGCAGGATGAGCCTCTTTGTATATTTACAAGTTGACAAAGTCTTTCAAAAGGGACACAGCTCAGAATAAATATATGTACTGGTATGTGTTCTATTTTTGTGGTATCTAAAGTATCATTAAACTCGTTATTATTATTATTAGAATGTGTAAAAATAACCTGGTAGATATATCCAAACTGAACTACTTTGCTGAAACCAAGCAGAAGGAGCTCAAGTCATATAAAACTAAGTCAAAAACGTAAGTATTTGATATTCTATTGATATATTGTATTATTTATTCATTAACCAAAACAGATGAATACTCCTTGTGGTCCTTCCCAGTTAAATAACCTATATGGGGTACATTAGCGCAGCGATTCCTTGCTCAACCTTCGCTACTATTTTTTATTAAATATATCGACCATTTCAAATAAAAATCAAAACATTATCGCATTGGAAACTTGACACCTTTCATGTAATTGCTTGTGGGGCTTTAAGTTTATGGAGATTACACTGGAAATATATTTTTGAAGGCACATATTTCTGGTTAAACGAAGCGAGATCCACAGCGTTACTTAGACGAATCCACAATGAAAATTTACACCGCCAAGTAATGTAGAAATATTAAAATTCAATATCGTAATAGTTATTTTATTGCTGTAATTTTCACTATGTTGTAACAATGCTCGTCTGGAGGCGCCACTAGAATAAAATCTTCATACAAAAAAAAAAAACGATAGTAGTGGATGTACTGTTTATTTCAAGATATTGATGAAAATTTTCAAATAATTAATAGTAGTTGAGAAAAAATGATTGTATAATGATCATTTTGTAGATATTGAAAGGCGGATATCAATCAGTGAGGTAGAGTCAGAGAGAGAGCATCCATATTAGAAATAGATTAGAGATAAATCTTTAGAAGGGGATATGAGTTGGTTATGTAGATCAGAGTAAGAAGTGGCGTATTACAGTTTATAAAATTGATAGCAAGAAGCATAATTACAAGCATTTCCATAGCAAGGCCAGGTTAAGTACATTGAAATATAAAGCAAAATAAATATGTAATCTATTGTGTAGTATTATGAAGAGATAAAGCTTACGACTTCCACTAATCTATGGGCAAAGACAGCAACAAGCGTCTTGGGACTTCATTATTTATAAACCCCAAATAGCCAAGCAACAAGAAAGGTAATTATCCACATTTATGGTTTCTAAAATCCTAAATAAATAAGAAAATAAAATAGGAATTAGTGTATCAAAAAGTTTGGTATAATTTTAATCTTACCAGTAGTTTTCCAACCTTGAAGCTCTTTCGGCTACCCAAGGTCACCAGTGTTACCTGATATTAGTACAGCTACAAAAAAATGGATTAAGTCACAGATCCAATACATAACATGAATATAATACATTTAATTTAAAAATTTTAATGTCGTTTAAACTCGACACAACAATTTTTTTAAAAAAAAAGTAAAAGCTATAATGATAAAAAAAGACAGCGAAAAATCCCACTTTATAAATGTTTTTTTTTTAACTATTGTCATTGCTCACACTCTGTTGAATAGGTTTTTTTTTCATAGTTCTTCCAGATATGTGCTATCAAACCAGCCTGCAGTTCATGATAAGCGTTCTTATCCTAAATCTTTCTATGCATGCCAAGGACGGACATACTTTGCTTTTTACATTGTATATCATCATAGTTTTCTACATTATGTACTCATTCCTAGGTTTTCAATTCGATACTCGTCATATGGCAATTCAAGTTTCAAAGATAAAATCCAAAAACTGGACACAAGAGCTCGACAACTATTGAAAACTACAAAGCCTCGACCATGCAGGTGGATAGCGAGCTTGATTGGGAAAATAACAGCGATGATACCAGCGATAGGAGAAGCCCTTCTCCATATCAGAAACGCCTAAAGGGATTTAGCGAGGGCACTCCGAGGTTCGAACCACAACTGGGAATCAGCTTATTACCTGAGCACATCAAGCCGTCAAGAATTGACATGGTGGATAAACAATGCGACTCTCAAGAACGGTCTTCCAATACTTTACAAGCAACCAAGCTCAGATATCGCCATTCACGTCGATGCATTAGATCCAGGCTGGGGAATCAGTTCTCTTTCAGTACAAACCGCAGGTTGCTGGACAAAAAAAGAAAAAGAAGACAGTATCAACGGCAGAGAGCTAAAAGCCATATCATTCGCTATTCAACTGCACATGTCCAGACACAAAAACTCAACTACAAAGATTTATTCGGACAATCGAACAGCTCTAAAATACTTGAATAAGGCAGGTGGAACGTCGTCAATGCTACTTCAGAATCTAGCGACACAGATCCAAGGCTTATACAACAAATCAAATATACAAGTAATTTGCAATCACACTCCTGGAATACAGAACATAGAAGCAGACTATCTCAGTCGACAGAAGCTACCTCTATACGAATGGTCCTTACTAATGAAATAATTCAGATATCTCCAATAAGAGTGAAGCCCTCAGAAATGCAAGATAATCGCATTTGCAGCGAGACACAACAGGAAATTGAAGAAGTTTTGGAGTTTTTTCCAGACCCAGAAGCACAAGCACTGGATGCATTCAATCAGTGGTGGCCTTAGAAAGGACTGTACTTAAGCCTACCATGGAAGCTAATTCCAAGAGTGTTGAGGAAAATATAAGAACACTGAGTCCAGGAAGCAATTCTGATCACATTATTGTAGCCAACTCAATACTAGGCAGAGCCTTTTACTGAGGATGAGACGAATTCAAACTTCGGTTGTAATGCAGATCAATCACAACTGGACAGTGATTGCATGGATGTTATATTCAAGTAGCGTATCAAAGAAGTAATAACTACTCAAGATGTAGAGTATTTATCCAAGTCGAATAGGACAAAGGTGCACAAGGCTTATGATCATGGATTGCGAATTTGGACAAATTGGTGTAAATGCAATAAATTTGAATCTCAGGTGCATAATCCAAGAGCAGTTTATTGGTTTCTAAATGCATACAATCGCTTATCCGCACCTATCTTGAACGTGTATTGGTCAATAATTGCTTCAGTATTTAACATAATCTACGAGAAGAAACTGCCAACTGCAGAAGATCCTCTAATAGCTTCATTTTTTTTCAAGCCAAACGTAAGTTAAAAGTAAATATTTCTAGAACAGAAATACAACAAGTGGTTATACATGTAAGAAGTTGGGATCAGAATGAAGAGTTAAATATAGCACAACCACAAAAGAAAACGGTTATTTGGATTGGTAACGGGATCATGTTGAGACCTCGCTCGGATTTGGGACGTTTGCAATATCAAAATGTCGACTTTACATGGTCAGACGATGGCCAGCTTTTGAGGGTTTCCTTGATATCAAGACAACCAAAAGAAAGTCAATGGAAAACAGCAAAAATTGGAGTTGAAAGTCAGGTGGATGATATTGACTGTCCTGTGAGGACACTTAAAAACTTCATGGATCGCACGGCGAACATACGAGAGAACCTCTACAAGGAGCATACATTATTTCTGGCAGATGTGGAAAAAGAAGATCAGATCAGACCTATAAGGCCAGCGACCATCGCATCATGGATACAACAAGCGATGCAAGGCACGGGCATTGATACAAGTATCCACAAAGCGCACTCACTGAGAGCAGCAGCAAGCACTTGGGCAGTAATGCATGGGTATAACATTGATCAGGTGAAGATGAGATGGTTACTCGCTCTTCTGCTTTTAACTGGATCTCTTCATTACTTTTTATCTCCTAAATTGAAGCAAGAAAAAATGTTTAGAGCGCTTCAAAGATCTGAAGAAAGAAGATTTAGAATTTTTTTATTATATATTGAATCTGAAAATAAAGCATGGCATGAGAGAGCCTTTATCATCACATCTCTACCTTTCACCCGGAAACTATGTGATTATAAGTATGCAAATTGATACAGTAAGCATTGTATATTCATATTTCAAAATATTTTCATTTACCTGTGAATTCAGCCAATACTCATCTCTTCTTTCGATTGATGCAGACACTCAATACATCACTCATCAATGTTCTTTGCTTAACATTGCAGCTCTACGTTTATTATAGTGGCCATTTGATAAATTACTGTTTTTGAGTAATATTACATCACTTGATTCTATTTTTTTTTTTTTTTTTTTTTTTTTTTATATAAGGATTTTATTCGGATGCCGCATATTTAGCTGGTCATCATAAGAAACATTTTAATAACAGGGCTTAAACCCACAAACAAACACAGAAAAACGGCCATGGAGATTTGAACTAGTGTCGCCAGACGAGAGACTAAACTAGCAGAAAGAACTTTTGACTACTTCGCTAGGGGGCTTTGCCCCCTCACTTGATTCTATCACCTTGATTATATACACTATTTCCAGGAATAGATGTCGCGTTTACTTGTCGCTTTTTTGTATATATTGTATTATAAACCTTGTGAAAAATGCGACTTTACTTTTTGAAAATGGTGTACGGTATTTTACCAGGCAATTAAAGAGAAGTCTTTAATATTTAGAGTTAATAATCATAGTCTGTTGTGGTAAATTGTATTAAGTCTCTCATCAACCTTTACAATTTTTCTACTAAAACTCTTGGCTTATTCAATACAATAGGAGATACAATCATGTGTACTCATTTCAAAATTAATTTGTATTTTTTATGCAAGCATTATTTTTATTTTTCCGGTACGAATTAATCCGGCTCGGAGCATTGGTTAGCATGATAGACAGAATTGGATAACAATCCTCCCCTCATCATGCACTAACACGAATCCTTCTCTTTTTCCATCATAATGGCCGCCGTTCAAATTTCCAAGAAGAGAAAAGTAAATAAAAAATAATGATTGATGCCCATCCGTATTATTGGAAAAAGATGAAGAAAATTAAAGATGAAAGAGAGAATGGATGCATAGATAGAATGATGGAACAGTACGACACTCAGCAGTATCGCCCTCTTTCGTTTTTAATTGCTTTTTTTTCTTTCTTTTTAATGCGGGACATCAACTACAGTTTTATTAAAAACGTTGAAACTAACCAATCTATATTTTACAATTACTTTCTCTCAATCCACTCAATAGTTCGTAAGTGAATATAATCTGTAAATTAATGAAAACTATAAGATTATAACACAATCTATAGGTTGCTGATGGTGTTTTCTATGCCGAATTAAATGAATTCCTTACTCGTGAACTTGCTGAAGCTGGTTACGCCGGTGTCGAAGTCCGTGTCACTCCCGCCCGTACCGAGTAAGAGAAAAGAGTTGAGAGAAAATATTCACTGACAACACTCGATAGAATCATCATCCGTGCCACTCACACACAAAACGTTCTTGGTGAAAAGGGTCGTCGTATCCGTGAATTGACTACTCTTGTTCAAAAGCGTTTCAAGTTCCCCGAGAACGCTGTTGAACTTTATGCCGAACGTGTTCAAAACCGTGGTCTCTGTGCCATTGCTCAGTGTGAATCTGTCAAATTCAAGCTTCTCAACGGTTTGGCCGTTCGTCGGTAAGTAGAAAGAGATTGAAAAAGAATGGAAGTCTCACAATGAATAGTGCCTGTTACGGTGTTATCCGTTTCGTTATGGAATCTGGTGCCAAGGGTTGTGAAGTCGTTGTCTCTGGTAAGGTACGTGCTGCCCGTGCCAAGGCCATGAAGTTTGCTGATGGTTTCATGATTCACTCTGGTAACCCTGCTCGTGAATTCATCACGACTGCTGTTCGTCATGTTGATTTGCGTCAAGGTGTTTTGGGTATCAAGGTCAAGATCATGTTGGATAACGATCCCACTGGTCGTAACGGTCCCAAGCAAACTCTTCCTGATATCGTCACTATCCTTGAACCCAAGGATGAAGCTCCTATCACCGAACCTTCTGCTCAAGATTTCAGACCTGCTGCTGCCCCTGTTGAAGCTGTTGATGCCAACTAGATTTGTTAATTGTTAATAAATAAAAAAATTATTTTGTATACACACGCACACAACGAATAGAAAACAAGTGAATCTGCTGATAGCTGTCATTTCACCTGATAATTAATATGCATACAGTGTGTGTGCACATGTGAGTGTGGAAAAAATTGGAAAAGAGCGATTTTTTTTTATTTTTTATTTTTTTTTCTTTCGAAAAAACATGAACTTGTTACAGTCACTACCTGGTGCATGGATAGACGATGATATTAAAATGGAAGAAAAAAATCTTATAAAAGCAAATGAGATTGACGTATTGAAACAAACAATTGAGACACTTAGGAAAGAAAAAGAAAGATTAGAAGAAACAAATCATATTGTGAAAAAGAGCATCGAAATAGTAGCCGAAAAGAGGTTATTAGCAGAACAAGCCAAATCAGACAGAAGGCTTGAAGACTACATTATCATCTCTAATCAAGAACGTGGACCAACCCAAGAGGAGTTGCTGGCTGCTGGTTTAGAAGGTTGGGAATGGATATCGACCGTTTGTTAGCGGACATTGAGGTTCTTTTTTTTTGTGCGTTGTGCTACGCATAAATAAACAGTCACTAATACATCTGTCTTCATTTTTGTCATAAAACAGTACATGCTCTTAACCATCACGCATATTTTCAAACTATTCATTTATTGTATTCTCTTTTAGTATAAGAAATTTATATAATCATAATAAACACATGTCAATTATTCTTTATGCTTTAAACTATTATCTAAGTTTTCTCTTTTGGATATTTAGTACTAAACTAATGTACTTTACTTGTTAATCAAACGAAATCAGATGATGATATCAAGTTCAAAAATAGCTAAATTAATGGACATTAAGGAACGCAATAGCGCACTAGGGTGAGTTCTTCTTCTTATCAGATCAACTATCACAGCAATATTACTCTTTGTCTGTCTTCATTTAAAATGATCTTTAGAGGGGCTTCTCTTTTTTTTTCAGTATTTGCTAAAAAAAAAGCATGTATATCAATAGCTTAGACAGAAAAAAATAAAAATATGTCTTGATTCGCCTTCTATCCTCAAATAAAACAAATTTAATATAAATAAAAGTTGAAATTGCTCATAGACTAATACATCATTGGTACTATGATCGATCTTTGTAGAAAAATCATTTGGTTTATAGAATCATGATGACTGTACACTTTGATATTAATGTTCCTTCATTATTTACTGACATACAAGAATTACTAAAGAATTAGAATTCTTGCAGTCCACGAGTCCTTTTCATCCTTTTTCGGATTGTTCTTCAAGGCAAGGGCATGTAGCGGTATGCAAGATACCTCACACGTTATATTTACATATAATTAGTAGTTCAAGTTGTGTAAATAAAGCATACAACAAAGTCAATATGTTGTTTTCTATTATATGTACATCATTGTTTTTTTTATTATTTCTTTTTGTTGGCTGCACGCTTTCCTTGACCTATACAAAAAAAATGAGAATCAATAAATCCACTTTTTATCCCTTATCATACCTTTCTTTGGTGCACCCTTTCCTCTTCTTTTTCTTCTTGCAATCTCATCAAGACGTTCCTTTTCTTCCAAATCAATTAAACCAAGTTGAGGATATAATGCCTTAATATCCCTGAAATGCACAATTTGTTTAGGATTGTAAGCTGTTAAAGTAGGCCCCAATAAACGTTGTCGAAGTATTTTATTTCCTGTACGTGCGCATGTTGGATTATAAACGTTGGAAAAGATTTTACAAGATAATTGTTGGAGTTGTGAGATTCTTCCTGTTGACATTTTCAATAAAAAAAATCCTTCAAAAAAAAAAAAAATAGAAGGGGGTGATTTCCAAATAGGGTCCAGTGACTTGTTTTACATGAGTGGCTGACGGACAAAAAATTCATGTGTTGTGCGAATAAGCTTTATTGATTATTTTGGGATTATATTAGTTCAAAGATAAAGCTGTATTTAAGTTTTTTCCTTACGTTATAAGCTCAAGTTTATTTGGTAATTGATGAATCAATCAAGTATAGGTACTTATTGTTTGTTTGAGACTATTGGAACCGCTACCATTTTAAAAGTTTGGATGAGGTACAGTCCTATCTTACTGCCACTTCAACCTTTTGGATTGCTACCTTGTTGTAAAGACAGTGAATCTGATACTGAATAATCGCACATGTCTTAGAAAGTGATGTGCGTCCGTACTAGCATTAATTTTTGAAATAATTTTAAGAAATGCAAGGTTTTGTCAAGGATTGCTTACTTCTACTCATTTTGTATAGTCTAGTAACTTGAATACAATATAATGATAACAGAAGAGAGAATTAAAAGCGAGTGCATCCAATAAAGAATGAATTCAACATGATTTTTTTTAAAATTGAACTTAAATGGAAAAGTCTTGTTAACACTTTCTATTAACGTTCTTTTATTTTACATAGCTCCAGCTTGTTCTGTCGGTGAGCACTCATTACTTACATTGATTACTTTATGTATTTGTTCCTAACAGAATAGGGAGCAATTGAGTGGTTATTGTCCAAATTTATTGAATACTCTGGATTAGACATTTGAAAATAAAAAGCTTTTGTGAACAAGTGGCAAAGGATAAATACACAGTATTTAGCACTTAAAACTACTCAAGTCAAAGCTTGGTCTCTTATTGTTCTTGTAATTTCTCATTAATGTCAAACAAGTGGTAAAAAATCCTTCCTTCTGGACATAAAAACATAACATTTGACAAAAAGTTAACGTTAGCAAACACCATTATTTCTATCTCTAGACAAGCAAGCAAATGCTACCTTGATTTAATGAGCATGGAGCGTGCAGGCATATATAAAGCAGTGTGATTCTGTTTAAAGAATTCTCTGCAATGAACAAAAAGAGGTCAAGACCATCAATACAATGTATGCTGAATAGTATGAAGATAAAGACAGTACATCTTCAATCAACACGGCCCATTCGTCTGTATTTTAGCTTTACTCTTATATGTAATTATCTGAATAGCAAAAACAACAGCAAATAACCATTGAATTTGTTGAACAATTTGAAAATGTCATGCAAAACAAATATAAAATACTAATAGTAATCAAACCTATTTGAATGATGGTGGCAATTTTTGATACTTATTTATTTTTACTATACTATGACCTGTTTAGTAGAAAAGAGAAAGTTTATTGATGATAACAAAAAAATTAAAGAAGTGTCAAATACAATGACACCAAATTAATTTTCGGACAAATTTATTGAAGATAATTTTAACCTCATAACAAAATAAAGTTGCCATCAATTCATTAAAAAAAATGTCAGCTCGAATCTCCATAGACTGCACACATGCCCTTTAATTATATCTGAAGATGAAACAAAAGAAAGTAAAGCACAGGGTTTTTTGTCTGATTAAAATACATCACACGATTAGAGAGATTACAGAACTTGTTGGCTTGAACAAGTCTACTGTGCAAGATATAAAAGCCAAGATTGACAACTATGGCAGCCCTTTGCCTCACAAGAAAAATGGCCGTCCATTGAAAATAAACAAATGAACTGAAAGGCACTTGAAGAGGATGATCAGAGAGGATCCTTTTGCCTCTTTTGAAGAGATAAATATGGAGCTAGCAAAGCTGAATGCTTTTATTTGTGTAGAAACTCTTTGATCGTATGTCGATCGACTCAACTTTAAATCGTACAGAGCAACACACAAGCCTAAATTGAACGCAGGACACTGCAAAATTAGGCTTTGCTGGATGAAGGAACACATCAATTGGACCAAAGACCAATAGAGAAACGTTGTTTGGTCTGATAAATCGTGATTTTGTATGTAAAGCAGTAAATGCGATAAAAGAGTACTCAGAAAAGAAGAAGAGCGTTATGACAAAAGAAATACAGTATCTACAGTCAAGTGGAGTGGTGATGGTGCTATGGTTTGGGGATGTTTTTGTGGAAGGAGGTTTCGGACCTTTAGAGATGATTGAAACCGGTTCTGTAGACCAAAAAACATACATCAATATTTTGATCAATAGGTTTCATACTTGGTTTACAACTGCCGCGGTGCACCAGGAGAGGGATTTTATCTTCCAAGGGGATGGCGCTTCCTGTCATACAAGTGGAAGGAAACCCACCAAACTAGGGGTTTGAATACTGGCCTGCTCAAAGCCCTGATTTGAGCCCCATAAAGCATATTTGGAATGTTCTTGAAAGACAAATTGAGAGAAAAAGATTGTCCATTAAAAACTTGCAGCAATTGAAGGTGGTTCTACAAGAAGAGTGGGCAAAACTGGATGATGAGTTCGCCGATCGGTTAGTTCGAAGCATGAAGAGGCGATGTGAAGCAGTTGTTGAAGTTAAACGCGGCGCAAGAGTACTGAGAATTATTTCATAGATATATTTTTAAAATAAGCACCTGAACATGTCTTTTCTCAAAACTTGAAAACCCAAGCTTAGGTTCACAGGTATTAATTGGTCTTGAATTTACATGCAATATTTTTAAAATTTTTGTCCGAAAGTTTATTTGGTGTGATTGTATAAATACACAAAATACCTCCAAATTCCCCAAAGAGGTGATCAACGCGATCTGGTCGACTATAACGATTGAAACAAGTTCTGCGAATGAAACGAACTTGGAATGATTACAAAAATTTCCACCTGTGGAAAAAAATTTACGCAATGGGCTGAAGCAAACACTCATTGATTTACCTCGATTTCTCTGGACGCAACATATTAATACTGATACTCCAGAAGAATACTAGTTTTGTAATACTGTCAAGTTTGTGTTGACCGGCTTTACTGATACTTGCTGTATTGCCGCCATCGATATCGAGTCTTGCACCGATTATGAACGGACGTGGTGGGTTAGGTATGTTGTGCCCATCTTCCAAACATTTGCTAATCAAACTGGAACACTCTCTTTTGACTGGCGCGAAGTTGAGACCTCCCATTATGCATTAGAGGGTATGAATGATTTCTTTGAGAAGGGCAATCCGCGATATGCTAATGGTCTGGCTTATGATATCAAATTCGGTGAACGAGTAGTCTTGGAAGGATCATCGAGCCAAAATAAAGCGAATATGAACAGGATAGTCGATGACAGCCTCAAACAACTCAGCTCTCTCATGAAAATGCGCAAAGGTATCGTGAACCCCCATTTGAATGCAAGCTTTACGACACTTTTAGCAATAAAGGTATTTGGTATCCAATCCGTGAAAACCAACATTGTTTTATTTGTGGTCCAATTTAACGATGAAGGTCGCTTCATTTATCATGAAGTAAGTGCAGCAAATATCCCGACAAAGTTTACTCAAAGGAGTAAATTACTCAAGGTCTTTGAAATTATATGCTATCTATTCATTGGCTTGAAAGAACAAGAAGTGAATTACAGGGCCCCAGAAGACGAGAAACAGGGTGCAATAGTCGTGTTATCTCAGCATTCAGTTCGTGCAAAACTTCACGAAAATTCTTCTAATTGCTCTCTCCATTAAATGAAATAACAGTTTTATTCTACCCTTCTCAGTGAAAACTTAATTATCTCGCATCATAAAAATAAAAAAGCATGAGCGGGTCAAAACGATTTAAAACGATTTGGCTGTAGCCAGGCTCTAGATTTTTTTTTTTTTTTTTACAAAACCAAACAAAGTACTTTTGGATACTTTTAATTCTATGGATACTTTGTCTTAAGTGCTTCATCACGTCGTCCAAGATGACTGGAGGGTTCGCATCATTGCACTCAAGAATAACTTTTTTGTGCTCCTCATTAGGAATGTGTGGACGACCAGTCTTTCTCCGTTTCTCAAAGATACTATTAGAATCTCTCTCGTACTGTTCAGTCCATTTTTGTACTGTACGAACGTGAATTCCAAACTGTGTTGCAGCAGCAGCCACATTTAAACATTCCTCAAGCAACAGCTTGAAGAACCTCATTTTGTCCTGATCAAAATAGCGTGTGTAATTCTGTTTTATTAATGCTTCCCTCATAATAACATCACTATGAGGCTTTACCACATCCTTTTCTATATGAACTATCTCTATCCCTTTCTAGCTTTCCAGAGGCAGTTGAGCTAAATATTGTGTATGAGAGTTCAATGTTCCAAAACGAAACTGCTCCTCATCAACAATATAATCCATTGGTTCAGGCCTTCCATACTCGTCGACGACAGAGCCTTTCCCATTTTCATATAAGAACTGAATGTTCATTATCATGTGGTTTCTGGTGTAATTGCGGAAAAGAAATAAAAGAAAGATGAGCACTTGGTGTGCTCTAATATATCCAAAGATGCCAAGGCTTGTACTACAAAACATTCCTGGCAATAGGACATCCAGTTTGTCAGTGAAGACGCATTTACATTGGATACAACATGAATTTTGTTCTCACCATTGGGTGCATTTGTTTTCCACCAAATGTGAATTTACTTTCTGGAAAGAGTGCATATTTAATTTTGTTAGTAATCTGAGGGCTGAATGTTTAATAGGTTGCTTTTTTAGAAACGGAAGAGCCATTTTAAAGTTGCATAGGCTTACAGTCAAAGAGTTATGAAACAAGATAATGCTTTAGACTGATAAGATCTTAAAAAATACATATAAAAACTGTTTTGTTTACTAATTACTGTACCTTTCAAAACCTGTGTTACAATTATGAAGATTAAACAAATGAAGATGCGCTAAAAAGAGCCGATCTGTTTGAAGTTCTTTTAATAATTCAATGCCCGGCGTTTGTGTAGCCTGTTGTAAAATAGCACACTTCGTTCTCCACTCCTTTACTCTCCTTCTTTCTTTTTACTATTCACTCTTCTTCCTAATTTTGCTTGGTTTTCCTTTGTTTCTTCTGGTTTTTATTCGTTTCACCCTTCACGTTCATTTTTTTCTTTTCTTATTCTTTTGTAAATCTCTCATATATAATTATCGCAATTCATTTCAATCCAGATGACAGAAGCCCATTCCAATGAGGAGACGTGCTCCTTAAACGAACGGGTATCTTTAGAGGACTCCAGAATAGATTCACAATCTGCTCAACCCTTGACGGCTGAGCTCCTGGCCGAACAAAATGAACTGACTGAAGTATTACCGAAACCCAATGCAATTCGAGCTTGGGCTGCTGATTTGCCACAAGCACCAGATTCTGTACAACCTGCATTGACTAGCTCGCATGTATTTGAAATGGATACACCAGATAATGGAGGAACAATTCATGAGACGAAGGATGTATTTACTGAGACACAAAAAGTTGCTTATGTTGGACTTTGTTATCTCACTAGTCTTGAAGTGGTTCACGATTATCAGGGAAAAGAGTTTGCATTAGCAAGGATGAGTGCTGACAATTGGCAGAGAAAATTAATGCGAATGCTTTATGCACATATGGATATTTCAAAAGAGGAAATCAAGATGATCGAGTCATTATCAAAACACAGTATTTTACCAACGGATCTTGTTCATCAGTTTACAGCTCAAGGCGATACGGCAGAGATCAAGCTGGACGACTTTTTCAAAAATAACAATAATACGATGGAAGACAAAGTGATAATTGACCTACGTTGGACAGTAATTTGTGATTTATTTTTAATTTGCCTCAGTATAGAGAACTACGATGCTCGTTCAAGAGTGTTTGTGGCTCGTATTGCTTCTTACCTATCTCTTGATTGGTTTCAAGTCGTTGGATTTGAAAAGAGAATAGCTGAACATCTCCTTCTTCAAGATGCCTCCTGGGAAACAGAGACAGTCAACAGTATGGCAACAACCGTGACTAACATGACGATGACTAATGCAGAAGATGACGGCTCTATCAAAAGCCATCAGGAACGCCACAGCAGAAATAAACAACGAAAGAGAAGACGTTATGTGATGGTCGGCTTAGCAACCATTGGGGGTGGTCTTATCTTGGGTCTTAGCGCAGGGCTGATGGCCCCTATGATTGCTGGCGGTATTGGCGTGCTCTTATCTACTGTAGGGGTTACTGGTACAGCTGGCTTTTTGGGTGGCACAGCAGGTATTGCACTCATTACTGGAGGTGCTACTGTTGCTGGTGGACGTAAGATTTTTTTTTAAGTTTAGTAAATTATGTAACATGTATAAACTCCTTTTTATTTAGGTATTGGTGGCAAAGGTATGAGTAGACGTATGAAATCTATCGATACATTTGATTTTCTTCCTGTATATACGGAAGAAAATGTCAATTGTATTATTACCATTACCGGGTAAAAGGAAAAAAAAATAGAATTTTTGTTTCAATTACCAAACAAGATACACTTTTTATAGCTGGCTGCCGAATGCAAGTAAAGAAGAAGCTTCATTACCTTTTAGTACGTTGGACCATCTGATGGGTGATCACTATACGTTGTATTGGGAACCTGAAATGCTTGAAGAGCTTGGTAGTGCCTTTAAAATTCTTGCAACTGAAGCTGTCACTTTTTCAATTCAACAAGCGTTAACACATACAATTATGGGTGCGCTTTTGGCTGGACTTGCATGGCCTCTTGCATTGACCAAATTGGGCTACATGGTGGATAACCCCTGGGCCAACGCCTTGGACCGATCGAAAGTAGCCGGTCTAGTTTTAGCAGACGTATTAATGAATCGCAACTTAGGTGCAAGGCCTATTACACTCGTAGGGTTTTCACTTGGTGCACGTACGATCTTTTACTGCTTACTCGAATTAGCGCGAATGAAAGCATTTGGACTAGTCGAAAATGTGATACTATTTGGTACACCTGTTAGTGCCTCTGAAGCTCAATGGAAAGAATGCACAACGGTTGTATCTGGTCGGTTTGTGAATGGTTATGCTACCAATGACTGGTTACTTGGCTTTCTCTTTCGAACCTCCACCGCTGGTTTAGGTAACATTGCTGGTCTGCGTCCAATTTTACATATTGAAGGAAATCGTGTACAAAATTTGGACTGCACAGATTTAGTCACTGGTCACTTGAGCTATCGAACAAGCATGCCTAAGTTATTGAAACGCGCTGGTTTTGTGGTAACATCTGAAGAACTACCGGTGTTAAAAGAAAAGTCTACTAGTGGAGGCTTTGCTAGTTTTATGAAATCCAGAAGCAGTGGTAGTCCAACAGAGAAAGATGACGAGGTAAATTTTCTTTTTTAAGGTCTTATTTGAATAACATAATGCGTAATTAGATTGATGTTAAGAATAAATATGTTGATTCTATGAAAATGACAAGCTCATTGTCTTCTGGAAAAGCATCAATACAGATAATACCCAAGACCCAATCATCCGAATCTATAAATAATAATCGAAATAGTAGCAGTACTGAAACCATACCCACGCCCTCCATCTCCACCATACCCAGTAGCAGTTCATCTTCACATGAGAAAAAGGAAACGACAGACTGTGAAATAATTGCAGACATAATAGCAAATGCCACCGCAGCAGCGTCTTCTAAATCAGGTCCCTATAGTTCACTTTCTTCCGGGAAGGCATCTATTACCACGCGGCCTAGAAGATCCACTTTAAACAGCTTATTAAGTCGATCGAGATCTGAACCTATCAGCATAGCCAATACTGATAAACGACAATCTACAAATAGTATTCATGGCAGGTCGTCTTTGATGTTTGGGGCTAGTTTGTTTGGTAACAAGAAAAAAGCTGAAGAAGATCCGGTGAAAAAGGAGCTCAAGGATGCTGGTGTTGAAATCAAAGAAATCAAAAGTACGTTAGGCTGCTTGGTTGTACCTAAAGATGTTAGTGACCCTATGCCGCAAGTAAAGCTTGAGCTTCCTCAACATGCCTTATTGAATAGATAGAAAAAAAATTGTATATTTGTTTCCAAATTTTTTGTACAGTAGAATGTTTTTGCCCTCTTTTCGTTCTTATATATTTGAAATAAAATTGTTACTTGGTTGCATGAGAAATTTCGCCTTCACTGGGTTGAAGTGGCCCCTTTTTTTTAACGTTTTGTGTAACGGAAGACTCTTTGTGAGTCAAAAGTAAGTCACCTTATAAATGTTTTTCAGCAAAAAAGTTTTAAACTCTTTTCGTTAACATGAGTCCTATTCAACTTGTAGTTGCTGCTAAAGCATCTCCATTCAGTTATGGTAAATCTTTAAACTAGGAAGAATTGAAAAAAATGGGTTAACAATATAACTGTATTTAGGTGTGCTTGCTGTTGCTAGCTACATCAACAATGTCAAAAAGGACTCTATCAATATTGAATTGCGAGACGTAAAGAACCTTGAAGGAGCTTCTAAATCCACTGCTTCTATTAGCTATAATGGGTAAAAACTATAAACGTAAATCCTCTATTATTATTGTATTTATCTTTAAGAATTTCTTTATTAACGCAGTGAGAGCTATGATACCGTCAATGCTATAGCCCGTCTTTTGACTAGACTTCACCCTGAGGCTGGTCTCTATGATCTCAAGGATCCTTTAACATCCACCTTGATTGATCAATGGCTCGATTTTGCTGAAAAAGAACTGTCCACCTCTGATTTTAAGACCTTGGATGCCAGCTACAAGAAACTGAACAAGTATTTAACACTTCGCTCTTATCTCGTCGGTTATCAAGCAACTGTTGCTGATTTTATTATCTGGGGTGCTTTGAGAGCTTCTCCCGTTTTTGCTCGTATTGTAAAGACAAAGAAAGAAACACTAGGCACCTACCTTGTTCGTTGGTACGAACATGTTTTGTCTTTGGATGCTGTTGAATATGCTTTGACAGCTGTTCAAAAACAAGATAAAGCTTCCAAGGTATACGACGATTGTATAAACAATACATCAGATTCTATTATAATTTCCTAACAAAATAACTATAGAGTAAGACTACTGATCAAGGTAAATTTGAGATTGGCTTAACTGAAGCTGAAATGGGTAAAGTTTGTACCCGTTTCCCTCCTGAACCGTCGGGCTATCTTCACATTGGTCACGCCAAGGCCGCTCTTCTTAACCAGTACTTCGCTGAAACTTACAAAGGAAAATTGATTATCCGTTTTGACGATACCAATCCCAGCAAAGAAAAGACTGAATTTGAAGAATCAATCAAAGAAGATTTAGCACTGATAGGCGTTAATTCATCTATTGTCTCTCACACCTCTGATTACTTTGATCAAATGTATGAATTAGCTTTGAAAATGATTAAGGAAGGTAAGGCCTACTGTGATGATACGGATCAAGCCACTATGCGTGAGCAACGTACTGCCCGGGTACCCTCCAAGTGCCGTGATCTATCTGTTGAAGAAAACCTTCGTCGATTTGAGGAAATGTCCAAGGGCTCTGAAGAAGGCTTGAAGAACTGTTTGCGTGCTAAAATTGATTATGCCAGCCCTAACGGAACCATGCGTGACCCTGTCATCTATCGTTGTAACTTGACTCCTCACCACTATACCGGTGACAAATGGAAAGTCTACCCTACTTATGACTTTGCCTGTCCCATTGTAGATTCCATCGAAGGCGTCACCCATGCCTTGAGAACTAATGAATATCGTGATCGTAATGTACAATTTGACTGGATGATTAACGCACTTGGTCTCCGTCCTGTCAAGATTTGGGACTTTAGTAGAATCAACTTTGTATACACACTCTTGTCCAAGAGAAAGCTTACCTGGTTTGTTGAAGAAGGTCTTGTTTCCGGTTGGGATGACCCTCGTTTCCCTACTGTTCGTGGTATTCGTCGTCGTGGTATGACTATTGAAGCTTTAAAGCAATATATCCTGATGCAAGGTGCTTCTCAAAATACTTTAATGCTCGAATGGGACAAACTTTGGGCTTTGAACAAAAAGGTCATTGACCCTATTGCCCCTCGCCACACTGCTGTTCTCAAGGAAGGCGCTGTTATCTGTCAAGTTTATGATGCCCCTGCTGAAATAAAAGAAGTACCTATTCACAAGAAGAACCTTACCCTTGGCAATAAGAAGACCCACTATGGTCCCAAGATTTACTTGGATCAAGAAGATGCCAAATCATTGAAAGAAGGAGAAGAAATCACTTTGATGGACTGGGGAAATGTCTTTGTTCGCAAAGTTGCCAAAAACGAAAAAGGCGAAACTACTAACGTTGAATTGGAACTCCATCTCGAGGGTGACTTTAAGAAGACCAAAAAGAAATTTACGTGGTTGGCTGCTAACGAAGATGCTGTTGATGTTCTCTTGCTTGATTATGATTACTTGATTACAAAGAAAAAGGTTGAAGAAGGCGATGAAGTCAAGAACCTTGTTACCCCTGTGAGTGAATTCAAGAGTGCTGCTATTGCTGACGGCAACATCAAGCAATTGAAGAAAGGTGATATCATTCAATTTGAGCGTAAGGGCTATTATATCCTTGACGCACCTGCTTCTGGCTCTGAACCTGCTCATTTCATCTGTATTCCTGACGGTAAAGCTGCATCTATGGCCTCAAAAGCTACCAATTAAAGAAAAAATGTATATTATAAAATAAAAAAGATTGTATTTTCTTTTGTGTAGAATAAAAAACAAGAAGCTGTTTATTATAAACTATGTACATGATATTTATGAAACTGTGTACAAAGAATGTATTTTATAAATATAGTTTTAAGAAAGGGCTATTTTTAATTGCTGTTTTTGATCTTCGGTTAAAGAAGTAGGGAATTTGACTTCGTAAGTAATAATTAGAGAGCCTTTTTTGCCTGTTTTAGAATTAGGCATGCCTTCACCTGATATATGAGACTCTTGACCGGACTGAACGACTGATTTGGTATTATTTACACTCAGAGTACGATCATCCAATGTTTTGATCTTTTTTTGAAAGCCAGTTAATGCTTCGAGTAAAGTTAGTTGTATCGTCATGCGCAAATTGTCTCCTTCGCGTTTGAACACAGAGTGTGGTTTTTCTTCCAAGACAAACTCGATATCTTGGGTCGTACCGTTTTCAAGTTCGTCTCCTTCTCCGGGGAACCGAATCTTGGTACCCGCTTTCCATCCGGGTTTGACATTAATTGTAAGAATTTTATCTGTTTGAACAGGTTGACCGGATGCACCATCACGTAGTTTACGGGTTACTTTTAATCGTTTTGTACATCCTTTATAAAGATCTTCTAATGATACAGGGAAAGTGCGCTTAATGGCAGGTGGTTTTTCAGGCTCTTGTGATTGATGCTGCTGTCTAAATCCACTAGTACGATGGAATCCGCTTCCCATACCAGGCATTCCACCAAAGGAAGAGAAGCCACTAGGCATACCAAAGCTATCATCCATACCACCAAAAGATGAAAAGAAATGCTTGAAGATATCATCAGCATCGGAAGGACGGAAGCCACCAGGTCCTCCAGTGCTTGAAGAAAAATGGAAGGTGCCACCACCAGGAAACCCACCAAAACCTCCACCGGAAGCTCCTTCTTCACTAGATGGTGGCGCACCACCTTTGAGCCCTTCTTCACCATATTGATCAAATATAGCTCTCTTGTTTTTGTCACTTAAAACTTCATAAGCTTCACCAATTTCTTGAAATTTAGCATGAGCGATATCCGCTTTATCTTTATTTCTATCTGGATGCCATTTTAAAGCTAATTTTACTTGTGTAAATAATAATAATATCAAATTTTGGATGAATTACCCTACCTAGTTTACGATATGCTTTTTTGATTGTATCATCATCTGCGTCTCTGGAAACGCCAAGGATTGCATAGTAATCTTTACCCATTTTTAATAAAACAAGTAAGAAGAAGAGTAGTTATACATAAAACGACCCCATTTAAACCAATGGAGTGACGTAAATTAAACTTTGATGAAAACTCCGTGTATAATCTTTCGAAAATGCTGGAAGTCTGTTTTGTTTTTTAGAAAATGTAACTTAATGAAATGGTGTAACAAACATGAAATAAAGTAGGTAAAGAAATTTTATACACAAACAAGTTAAACACTATGGATGTGATCCCTGAATGTTATTTCTTTACAGTAATTGTCGTTCACGCTTTCAAGAAACTAATCAAAACAAAAATAAAAAACAAGATTTTGCATTTTTATGTCATTTTTTGTACACAAGTGAAAAAGTAGGTGAAAAAAGTGGAGCGAAAAAGAGGTTGTGTAATGCATTTATGATCTGGGCTTTTCCTTCTTTTCCTTGTACAAAGCAAGGAGAGAGACACCAGCGACCTTGACAATCTTGAAACGGACACCAGGAATATCACCAATAGCACGACCCTTACGACCGAAACCGGCAATTAAGACTTCGTCGTTTTCATCAACATAGTTCAAACAACCATCGTTAGGGACGAAAGCAGTAACTTTCTTACCGTTCTTGATTAATTGAACACGGACACACTTACGAATGGCAGAGTTAGGTTGCTTGGCTTCAACACCAATCTTTTCGAGAACGATACCTTTGGCGTGAGAAGAACCACCAAAGGGAGAAGAGCGGAAAGCAGTTCCGAGAGCTCTCTTCTTGTATTGTTTATCGGCCCAGCGTTGATCACGACGGTGAATACGGAGCTTACGAGCAGCGTTCAAACCTCTAGGTTGTCCTTTACCTAAGATAATGGCATTTAATCAATAACTGTTGTTTTCTTTTTTCATTTTGGTTGTAGCCCATTGTAAATACTGTCTTCTTCCTCTTTGAAAAACTGTTCCTTTGTCATTTCTTCAGTTAAATTTAAGCAACACATTTATAGCAGTGATTTTCCGATCATATCATGCCTTTCTGGTGGGAATTCTGATTTTAACTGAAATTCTGAATGTATGGATATGTCGTATAGTATATAATCCATCCATTTAATGTCGTTAATTTAATGATGCTTAATCTAATGATCCACAGCTCGTTTCTTATAGTATATTACAATGTGCTTCAACCCATATGTTAAGCTTACCCATGATTACGAGATATTTTCAAAAGAAGGCTGCTACTCTTTGGCAGACGTTGTTATTAAAGAGGTGGATAGAGCAGCTGTACCGGAATAAAATAGTCCGGTTCGGAACTAAATGCTGCTGCCGAAAAAAGATGCTCTATCACTGATACAAATAATCTTTTCACTTTGAAAAATGTGAATCATTTTCATTGGTAAAAAAAAAAAGCTTTTACTTTGTACAATTCAATTATACAAATTTTGTTCATTCTGAAAAAATAAACGGCAACTTCCGAAAAATAAATGGCGGTTACCTAAAAATAAACAGCACTACCTGATAAATGTTTAGCAGTTTGCTAGCAAATAATTGTCGCTCTTAAAATTTTACTTTGTCTTTTTGGGCCGAGTCAAATTGGCGTTACTGAGGGATTATTGTCGGCTATGATGTAAAGGTTTTATTTCTTTCCCTTCGCTCTAACAATTGAATAACATGACAAAAAATACATTTTTTATGAAGACGGACACAATAATTCCTACAATAAGGATAGAGAGAGAGAGCCTTCGACCCGATGGAAGGTGTGTTAACCGAAATCAGAGATCTAAACGTAGTACTTGATACCATAACGAGCCAAAAGTCCTATTTGAGTCTCAAACCAGCAGAGAAAGAAACTACTGCAAAATATTCAACAAAAAAGGCTATAGAAGTGGTCAAGAAAGCAGTGTCTACAAAGACTACAACGACCAAACCAGAGAGATACTTATTGACCGAATGATCGAGGGTCCTACGGAAAGAGGAAGTGACTTTGCATGAAAAGGATCTTGTAATTTAATCCTCGTACTGCTATGCGCTTGTGGAAACACTATCAAGAAACTGGGAAGGTAGTTTACAAAAAGTTATAAAGAAATCCTGGACGATCCAACTCACTGACTACTAAGCATGAGCAGCACATTCAACAAATAGTAGAAAAAGTCTTACAACTTTGTGCTGATGACGTTATTGTTTCTCGAAAATCACAGTTTGAGGACTTAAAGATTTCAAAGTCTCAAATGAACCATCACTTGAGAAACAACATGTTCATTTCGATAAAGAGGCCAACCTTCAACCCTGTGACAAGAAACTCTGACAATAACTT
Organism: Rhizopus arrhizus; assembly: GCA_024220505.1. Classification (NCBI taxonomy): domain Eukaryota; kingdom Fungi; phylum Mucoromycota; class Mucoromycetes; order Mucorales; family Rhizopodaceae; genus Rhizopus; species Rhizopus arrhizus. Next base: position 390,665 of record JAKZZE010000021.1, read on the forward strand.
GCAAACGAGATACGAGGAGGCGACATTATTATTGAAGAGTCTACTATAGAGTACTTTGGTGTGGAAGAGATTACTGCCATCGAGAACAACAAACCAGTAGCAAAAGGCACAACCAATGCCCACTTTGTAAGATCTATAAGTGAGCTTCTTGATATCATGGACATGGACGAAAGACTTATGGGCAGTTATCTTGTAATAAACTATTGTACTATTCATAAGTCTCATCCAATGATAAGAAAAATTGACAGTAGAGGTTATAAAGTAATGTACTTACCTCCTTGTTCACTAGAGCTCAACCCAATTGAGCAGTTTTAGGCTATAGTTAAAGGAAAACTCAAACATCGTCAAATGAAAACTTATCGAGCCAAAGTGCTGATGCTTGTAATCAAGTTCTTTATGGCTTCTCTAGTCAAATCATCCACTGTTGTAATAAAACACCGATGTGAACATGCTTTTAAAATCATATTATGGTATTTTCATAACACCATACATTTTAAGAACATAAACCTTGCGAGAATTGGTATGGTTAAAACAGTTTTATTGGTTTCAGCAAAGGACTTTTAATGGATATTTTGATCAGTGAATATATCATCATTATGCAGTGCCATTACAAGATGACGGTCCAAGATTTTATAATCATCAAATATGCTCTTAACATATTTATCATTGAGGTTTGATGGAAAAACATAAAGAACTTGACACATTCAGATGCTAATAACTTTTCGAGTCCTACCTACTATGTGTAACTACTATTCTATGTGAATCTAGAAAACAAGTATCTTCTACTGCAAGCTACTATATGGTGTAAGCTCATTGTAAGCGCATTGCTATTATTCAGTTGTGGCTGTGTTTGAATAAATCTATATAAATGGGATGGGAGTATTTCCTTTTAACATTTAAATCAATTTCTGGAGACATTTTTTTTCTTTTTGTTCGCATATTTCACTCATGAAAACACATTGGAAAATGAAAGGAAAGCAAAAGGATACTTTATTCTCTTCAAACCAAAGAAGCCATCTAAGAGCGAAAATGATAAGCTTCATATCTAATAATGGATCGAAATATCACTGACCACAAAATTGATACTATTATAGACTCGTTTGAATTATATGTAGCTCAGTCAAAGACAGCTTTCATTTGGACAAATCAAACTTCCCCTTTTTATTATGACAAACAACAAAACATCAGTGATAACCTTTATTAAATACGAGTATTTAATTTCATTTTTCATTTTCATTTAATTATATAAAAAACTAAGCCTTGACTTTTTTCGCAAGAAGCCAAGGTAAAACTTGAATGGTTTTTTTCGCAAGAAACCAAGAAAACTTGATATGATTTTTTTCGCAAGAAACCAAGAAAACTTGATATGATTTTTTTCGCAAGAAATCAAGAAAACTTGTGTTTTTTTCGCAAGAAACATGTAAACATGAAAACTTGAGGGATAAGGAAAAAAAAAAAGTGGAAATAGGACGCGTATTTATACCTTTTTTTGAAGCTTGTGACTATGGAATTTCTTCATTCTCAGCATTGAAAAATGAAAGAATCATATGTCATTCCAATATTACGAATGGATAAAACCGGATGTATCGTTTTGTTATGATGCTCAGCCAAGAAATAAAAGATTGTAAACAGGTTTCAACCATGTTAACTGTATAACTACAAGCTAGCATATTGACATCACTTTTTTAATAAAGAAGCATAGATTCAATAAAATAAATTTTTCAAGCTTCTTTCAATATTTATAGACATTTATTCTTTGTTCTTTTTCTTTCTTATGTTGACCTCTTTTTTATATCTCTTTCATTTTACTCCAAAAATATCTGAAAGGCGTTTAAACAAATCGCAAAGAATTACCATTTCAGGATTTCCGGTACCTTTTTAAACTCAAAAAATGATTAAAGGAGTACATTTTAACTAAATCCTATGATTCAAACAATAAGCAAAGCATGAACCATTTTGCCTTGAATATTTATCTCACTTTATTGAATAAATTACATTTTCTTTTACTTTTTTTTTATATCAAAGAAGCTTTAATCAAGTAATAATAAAAATTAGCGTTATTTCAATAAAAAATTTCTTGCATAACAAGAAAGTAAACAAGAGAGGGTATGGTTTTAAAAAAAAAGTTTGTTTACTAAAAGAAAAACTTATATAAAAAGAAATGAGCATTTTTAAAAAATCCTATAATTTTTTTCCTTGAAAGTAATATCGATACCCTACAAATCAATTCATTTTGAATAAAGGTTAAATATGAAGAGATAATGAACCATGTAACACAAATAAGTTTTTTTTTCATGCAAGAAAAGAAATTCAGCTACAGTCTTTATGATAAAAATCAAGTTCACATTCTATTTATTTGCCCTTTATATTTTACAATCAAATAAGTACTGCAATTATAGATCATCTAGTCTTTATCATATAGCTTTCAGGCACAAAATTGGTTGTGCATGTAGTGATGGGAATTTTTACTGAGTTAATATTTGCGGAATTAATTAAACGATATTTTAGTAAAAATAAAATATTGGCGCATCATATTTTGTTTATGTTTGACGGTTCGTTTTAGTATTTGTGTGAAAAAAGGATTAAACAATACAGGATGTGAACAACTTGTTCATTTTATTCTCATCTTTACTTTTGGATTTTATTTATAAACAAGTAAAAAGTTGATTTATTCCATATTTATATGCATGAGAGTAAAAGAGACAAAAGATAGAAAAAAAAAAGGATTCCGTGAGTAAACATACATAACCAATGAAATGGAAGCTTAAGAATGTAAATATAGCTTCTATTAACATATTCTCTATTGAAGTGATTTGACAAACATGGTCTTTGTCAGAAATGGATATCAGTCTATACTTCTTACCATCTAAGCATTAACTAACGATAATACTTAATACAACTTGTCTTTAGTCTAACTCTTTTTGTATTTCTGCTATACACAAGCTTAGAGTGAATAATCATAATTAAAATTTGTAATTAATCTTTATCGAGTTGACAAAGTCTGTTTGTGCCAATGCTTTTATGGAATTTGGACATTGGCTTTAAGACAATGATTCAGTAAATTATGTATCTTTTGTTTATTTTATTTTGTATTTTTAAAAGTGTGAACAATGAAAATTTCCTAAAAAAAGAAATAGACGGACAAAGAAACCTATAAGATGCTTTTCTTTATTATTACACCCAATTAGGAAAGACTTGCTCATTTTACTTTTTCATTACATTGACTTATTTCCTGAATTGTTGATGTAAAGCTTGTTTCAACTTGCTTTTTTTTAAAAAATAAAAAACAAAATAAAAACAAAAGTCAAATTTAAATTTATGTAGATGGTCTGTATTACTCTTGCAAAATATCAAATTGATTGATATAGTAAAGATTTGCTCATTGATTATAGGAATGATATGAAAAAAAAAAGTTTTTCTCTTTAAATTAAAAGCTCTCATTAGAAAGCATTAAGCAAAGAGAGCTTGTATTGATATGTATCATATAACATGGCTTAAAGATTTTATAAGCTAAACTTGATTTTATTGCAAAATGTGATTCTATCAACATTGTGGATCAAATGAGACTACCTTTAACACACTTCAGAAAATGCATTAGCAGGGTTAACAAATAGATTTGCAGCCCAAAAATTGTACAGGTTACATTAATACACAAAGACATATACATATTAGGTTATTTAGTTAATTAATGGAGATGTTACAGAATAATGTATGCAAGCTAAATATATAAGTGATAAAATAATCTGTTAAGTTTACAGCAAGATAGGTTCATTTTTGTTACAGTTTAATTATATATGAACATAGTTTGTATATTCGTATATTCCAATATTCATATCTACTTTACTACAGAGAAATGCTATGGTATGCGAACATATTGTGAAATTTTTGTTTTCAAAACGACAGCTCAAGTAAACATCTTGTTGAGAAAAGTATATCTTTCTCTCAATTGTGCATCGTTTCGAACATTGTTATTCTGAATTAGTCCATTCAATTTTTGCTTATTCAATATATTAGAATATATAAGTATATTATCGGTTTCTTAATTACTAATGCTACTTAAGCTGGATATGGTCATCTTCAATAATAATTGCAAAATTTATATGGCTGTAAGCTTTGAACATAGGAAGTGACCTTAAATAGCAATAAGGTACACTATAGTATTTATCAGATAGCCTTTTGTAAAGTCGATTTTACTTCTTTTCAACATATATTGCCCCCATTTTATTTTTTTATGATACAATCTTTTTAATTGATTTCTTTGCCTTTTGTTTAATACCATATCTGAATGAACCTTTAAAACACATTTCGTACATAATAAAACATAATAGGTTACTTAATGTATGCTTTGGTACTTATATACATATATATAAAATTTCTAAAAGTAAAATCGGGGCGACGGTAATGAAAACATAGACGTCTGAAATAACAGTAACTTTATTTTAATTGTTACCAAGCCTTTCATCCTCTTCTTCATCCTCTTCATCATGCTCTGTTAAAGGTTGAAGCACATCAAATTCATAGCCACCTGGTCTTGGTTGCTGTTTATCAACTTTATCTAGTGGGTACCAACCATTACGTTTATAGAAGTAAAGGCCAGTTGCAACACCAAAGACGGCCAGTGAACCAAAGATGACATAAGCCACCGTTAAATAAACATCGGCTTCTTTTTGTGCATTATCCTCAAATGAGGAACTAGAGGTTTCTGTAGGAGTAGGCGTGATAGAAGCAACTTCAGATGGTTTGCTTTCAGGTTTTATGCGTGTAGGTCTTGAAGGAGTGTTATCAACGTCAGTGGGTGTAGAAGACAACTCAGGCGGCGACTTCCAACCCGTGTAACAGCTAGAAAAAGAAAAAGTAAGTTACATTGTTAAACTTGATGTAGGTAAACAGCTAGTCTAACGTATGAAACTCCATCATAGGCAGGAAAAATACTCCACAGAGTGGATTACAAAAGAGGCTCAAAGGCAAAGGAAAAGCTACATATTCTGAAGTTACTACTACAAGTAGTACTAGTATCTCTACAACAGATGAAACTATCATGTTCAATAAGATCACTCTTGATGACTATGATCTTGAATATAGCAGTGACGATTTTGATGCACCTGTCGTCAAAAGACCCTTTTTGGGTGAATTAACCAAGTCTGCTTTTCGTATCGCCAGATCAACTTCTGCTGCTGTGAAGTCAAGCACAACTGCTTCTAAAACAAGCCTAACCTCCTCCAAGCCTAGTAAACCTGTTCCAACTGCTTTCAATTCAGCTGCATCTTTTGTCAAATCAAGTTTTTGTCCTATGCCTGTTGACAAGGCAAGTGACATTAAAGAAGGCCCTAAGAAGATAAGCAAGTGTGTGATGACAATTAAAACGACTGTAAAGAATATTTGGAAACCAGCATATTTACAGGTATTGTATGATTTGGTTCACATTACCAATTTATTAGTTACACATAACGTTGCCTTCACAAAGTAGGTTAGTGACATTTATTTTCTGGAAATGACATTTGTTTTTTGCTAAACGAAGTTTATTTTCTTTAAACCGACAAAATTTACCAGTCCCACTGTACAAATATTAAGCATGTATCTACCACCCTCATGACCTGCTCACTCGATCGCATGCTATTACCTGTCTAAATATGCATCATCGCCTTCTTATGCCAAGCACTGTCTCTGACTCTTTATCATATCTCCTCAATCTCCTGCCTACTTCAAGGAAGAAACCTATTATACAACGTCGAGCAAAATATTCAGCGTGGTTTATTCGATGACCGATAATTGCCAAATCCTACATGAACTTGACTACCTCCACCATGACAAAACTGCTCCTGAAATTCCACCTCTGGGTACTAAACTATTGCATTGGTTCAGCTCTAATTAATCTCGTATCATTTGTTACTGTATCTTCTTCATCTTCCCATCTTTATCCTTTTTCCCTTTTGACTATCAAAAAGGTTTTTTTAGCTCTTTAACCATCTCTTGATCTGACCCGGGCAATACAATAATTTCCATTATTATGTGCTCAATTGGGTTATTTTAATTCTCAGATAAATAAAATATTCTTTAATCGTACAAATATTAGAATACAGTTTAGCTTTTTTATTTGTTTTTTCTATTTATAATAAAAATCTCTATTTCTTTTCAAGCAATGTATCAAAAATATTCTTGACGTTCTCATAAACCTTTTCTACAGGTTGATCACAGTGAACCTACACGCATGACTATCAGCAAACAGGGTTTTTTTTTTAAATAATTCTCTTCCTTTTACCTTTCTGACTTTATCTTGCTTTTCAAATTCCGTAATGACAGGCATACTTGTTTCAATAAAGGTAACAAATCGTTTTCTGATGGACTCAACATTATCATCAACACGTCCAGAGCTTTCTCCTCTCTTTAGCAATCTCTTCAACATAACTTCTTCAGGGCACTCAAAGTAAAGTACTAACTTAGAAGGCACAACAACCTCTTCAAACTTGATTGCTTGATCCATCTTACGAGGGAATCCGTCAATCAAGAATCTACTTCCCTTTCCAGCGGCCATAGCTTCCTTCATAGCTTGTTCCAAAAGAGCAATGGTTACTTCCATGGGAACGATTAATCCCTCCTTGATATAGTGGTTAATCATTTCACCATATTTTGATCCTTCACGCTTTTGTTCAGCACGTAACAAATCGCCAGCTTATAATAACATTTCAATCATCACTTTTCTCAGATATACTAAAATTCACATAAATTTGCTTGTATATTACCTGACAAGTGAACAAATCCATAATCTTTTGTCAAATTTTCACATTGAGTTCCTTTACCAGCACCAGGGCCACCTATTTATTTTTATAATAATTATTAAATTAATGCAACTAGACAACATATTATACGCTTACCCAAAACAAATACAACAGTAACATCATCTGATGAGAAGGCCGGAATAGGCTTAACATCCTGGTTTCTCTTTGCCAACTTTTCTTGAAGTCTCTTTTGTTTTAAAGCTTCTTCTTCTTCAAATGTAGTAGTATCCTTTCTTCTAGGTAAAGCTATGCCAAAAAATAATTAAGTGATAAATACACATATGTGTTCTTTCCGAGATTTACATTGACCTTCTCTTGATTTGACAAGAGTATAATAACCAGCAAAGCCCATGGAGGCAACAGCCAACATAGCTGGAATGCTAGGTGTGCCATTGGGCTTATTAGATCCAGCTGTTGAGTACAAACGCTGTTTGGGAATAGTAGAGGTGGTTAAACGACTACCACGAAGGAATGCGGTACGGAACATATAAAAAAGAAGGAAAAGAAAAAATTATGATGTTAACTCAGAAAGGGGAGGGGCTTTTATTTATAAAGGCAAGGTTTCTGAATTTGAGTGGAGTTTAAACATAGAAAAGCCATCAGATCCATATTCGTTATCATTAAAAGTATAATGCCTACGGACAAATTCGCTAGTTTATCCGGAAACGCCGTGGTATTCATTCATATGTATACAAGTTACCTAATTGATTCAAAAATAAAGCATGTGTATTGTATAATTGCTTGTTTTTCTAAAAGTGAAAATTTTTTGTTCCTTAATTTCTTATGTACAGGGCCGTACATAAGCTGCTCGCTTGAAAGCCCCAGCCAGCCATCGCAGCGCCTTGTCATGTACATAAAGAAAGATCAGAAAAATTATACGATGATCGTTTACATAGAGAGATGTAAAGGAAAAAAGAAAATTTTTATCATCATATAAATAAGGAAAATAAAGCGTGGCTAAGAAAGCTTGAACCACATTTTTAGTCCTTGTTCCATCGATGGTAGTATTGGGTGTACTGTATTGTACTATTAGCATCAATGTAAATTAATGATTTTAATAGATATTATAGATTTCGTTCATAAAAAATCAGAATATTCATGCAAACGCATTGAAAGTGTCCAGGAAGGAACTAGTTTACAACCTCTAAATGCCATTTTTTGTTTTTTTGTAGTGTGTTTCAAGAGAAAACTTTGCAATTTTAAAAGTATAAAAGTTAGTAGCCTATTGAGCCGTTTATATTCTACTGGATAATTACATCCGTACAATAGGATTCTACAATTTCATCAATTGGTTTTAATCTGTTTTCCTGCTTTCATAAATTGTCTGAAGAAGTTACTTTTGGACTCAATAGTCTATGTATAAATTAAGGTATCTCTTTGACTATAAATACTACGCATGTTATTAGTGTTACTCTGTAAAAATAGAATGCATTTATACTCATGTTTGCCAGGGTAAATGATTGTTTGTAATTATAGGACCAGAAAAGAGAGATACAGTTAAAAAAAAAGGCACTTGAAACAAATTAAAACACTTTGTCTAGTATATCAAAGGTCGCTGTAACTGCTAATCGACTGAATAATGTTCAAAGAGAAAAAATTACTACGAGAAATCTAGAAGTGTTCAATTAACATTCAGTTCTTCTCAATAATAACAACCTATAAATTATTGCAGTTATATTCCTTTCCTTTATCCAAAAGCAAAGTATTTTATTGAAATTCAAATCATCTAACTTCCATATTATCGACAAATACAGGTTTTGCATACTTGTTTTCGTGGAATGCAATCCAGCCCTCTCGTCGTGGAAGGTTCTTTTTCGCCCAAAGTTCTAACAGCCGCCCTCTTTTCAGTTTATCATTGTATCCTGCCTTTGGAAGTAATGTTTCTATCATGTCATAAATTCCTGAAGGCTTTGGTTCTGTATATTCATCTTCTATCCATTGCTCTGTAGGTATCTCGAAGTCAATAATCACATCCGGCGATCGTTGATGTCTTAACTCAAATCCATCTCCCTATCAATTAATCATTAGATATAAAGTCTTGCAATTTTACTCTGTGTCTTGTTACTTTTTTGAACATGAGCAAAATCTCTTTTGTAGAGCTAATATAAGGGCTTGGGTTATCCAAATGAACATTATTCACAGATTTTTTGAACCAAACCAAATTTTCAACATATTTACAATCTGCATAAAATATATTACTTATCTGTATTCTTGAAATAAACAATAGTGCTTACCAATAGTATACATCATTCTTACAACGTCCGCTTGAATAAGTTTATGTGTCCAAACAAAAACAAGTCCAGCAGACATATGTTTAATTACATTTTCCATCAGTTTTTGAAAATCTGATATGTTCCAGGAGCAAGCACCATCGTTTCTTCCATCTGCCGCATAGAATTCCCATGGAGGATCCACCAAGATTCCTTCTAAGGGAGATATTTTTTCTTCTAAGCTTTCTGCTTCTATTAATTGATCTAATCTAATTGTGCAATCATTCATGTTGTCTATTTCAAAATAGCAGCATTTTGGTGCATCTATAACTGGTCGCTTAGGTAACGGTTGAATCTGTTTAACACCACTGTATAAATCATTTGGGATCCGCACAAAAGAGATAAATTCGTCAGGTGTGTCCACTTTTCTTTTCTTGACTCCCGTAAAGAACCTCGATAGGGTTGATTGTACAATTTTATTGCCACTGTTTGTTTCATTTGAAGAAGAAGTTACAAAAGATTTTTGTGACATATTTTTTCGCATAAGCCTGTAGAATGTATGTTATTATAGTTTTCTTTGTTAATTTAAATATTTTTTTTACATTTCTGTTGTTAGGAGCCCTCTACGCCATTCTTGTTTAGCTAACCAATAAGCATGCCTTTTTTCTTTGTCTTGATACAATCTTTGTGTGATGGTTAATCCATGTGTCATTTTTCATTCTGTTGTCAACTCTACCTTAGAAAATCTTTGTACATCTGTAACCGTTCTTGCCATTCTGCATCCCAATCTTTTTGTGCCAAGTACGCTATTTCTGGATCTGCTGAGTCCATCTGAAAATCGTCATCATCGCCTTTCACTTGTTGTTTGCGAGGCATCTTCTTTACTAAATCCGATATCTTTGCTTTTCCGCTTAGATTGGGAGTAGCTTTTGGTCTAGGCTTGGCTACTGGTCTATTTTTTGTAAATGATTGACTATGACCATGGAACTCTTTAATCCACTGATCTACATTTCTTTCAATTTCTTTCACTTCCTCACTGTCCCATTCAGGACCATGATCTACTGTTGGTGCACCAATTGCTGTACTGCGTTCCTTTTGGATTTGCTTTAATTTACCGTCGACAACAGCATAACTACTGTCCTCCAATTTTCCATCCAAGACTAGCCTGCGATAGTAGTTCATGCATTGATATCCTACCTAATTACATGGTATCAGAGCTACAATTAACAACATATAATGGATTATACTTACTCTATGGGGAATAGCTATACTAAATAAACCCCAAGCTGTTCCTATCTTCCATCCTTTTGATATCCATTCATTATATCGCTTCATAAACAATTCATGCTCTGACTTTGACCAGCCACCATTTTGCTGGCCGTAACCAGGAACTACTAGTCTAAAATAGTAAGCTTCAGGGTTCTATCAAGAATATATTTTAAACATGTTTGTTCTACAAAAACTCGTTGCTTTTTTCTCTTACCACATGGCGAGCTTCCCAAGCTTTTATACGGGATGCTTGCCAGGTTTTCACAACTTCTTTTGCAAAGACATCTTCACCTACTCTTTTTCTTTTCAAACTTGGTTTTTCTGCCACTGAAAGTGTTTCCAATCTCGCTGTTTCTTTTTCAAGTAGTTGATTTGTTTTTGAATTATTGGATTGATCAGTCATTGTTTCCACTATATCCATTACATTGGCAGCTGCTTCCCAAAAAGATAAATCGCTATCCAGATCCATATTTTCTTCAGGCGGTGAAAGCTCATTAGACTGCTTAACATGACTTTCTGTCTCATATAATTTTTCTTTGCCCTTGTCATTATCCTAACACGACTTTTTTGTTATATTTTCATAAACTTTGAGTTTTTTTTTTTGTACTTTTTCTTCCTTCTCCACTTCTATGTTGTTATTTTTTTTAATTTTTGGTTTAGATAGGCTTATTATCTTGGCTGAAGAAGTTGCTTTTGGGATATCGTCTGCATTATTGAAATCTTTGTTAAACCACAAGCTCATTTCAGTAAAAAAAAAAAAAAAAGAATAAAATTTTGTTGAATTTACAATTTATTCTAAAAACGCGATACTGTTTTTTCGCTCATTTTGATTATATTCTCACTCAGTTTTCGAAAATTGATCCGCTCACTTTTAGATATTAATACAACCATAGCTTAGAAGTTAGTTTACTCATTTTTTAAAATGATTTGTTTAAAGAACCTTGCTCAGTTCCATAATAATACCCAATGGCCGATTTTTTCTATTGACAGTGTGTAGTCACAAGTTGATGTCGGTGCCAATATTGCAACATCTGTGCTTTATAAAACAATACAGTCAATAGCTAACATTCACTGTTTTATCATAAGTTAAAGGAGAAGAGCTACTCAAAGAGGACTGTATTTTATGCTATGTCACAATAGACACTTGGTTAATGATCTGAGGTGGTCTATTGACTAAGACTGAATAAATAGAAATAAAGGATATAGTCATGAGCAAACTGCTTCGAAAAAATTGGTACATAAAAATCTCCGCAGCAGTACAATTTCGTTCCTTGCCACCCACTTTTTATTTCAGTACATGCCAACTCCATTAAGAAGCGAAGAAGAAGCAGGCTTACTTCTTGAAACATATTTATTGCAAGGATGGGTAAAAATTAGATATATCTTGATATAGCTTATTATTTTGGCTAATTTTTATTTCAATAAAAGGTCATGACAAACCAGATCTGCTCCGTTGAAGATTGTTCATACCCCTTGATGAGATCAAAAGATGGTTCAACTTCTTTTTGTACACATCATGATCCTCTTCCTAATGCGCCTTCAAAAAGATCGACATTAGGGTTAATACAGGAATCTGCAACAGAAGTAGATGAGCTTGCTCTTCGACGTCAACGACGAGAACAATCTTCAAAAGCCTCTGAACTTATTGGACAAAAAATGTTGCAAAAATGGGCACTTTTAAATGAAAACTGCCCAAACGATACTTGCTATGCAGTAAATATTACTTTTCTCATATTCTTTCAATAAGCCATATTATAGATATTAATGCCTTCTATTTATATTAGATTCCTTTAATTCGTCACCCTACTTCAAAACAAATGTACTGTGTTATATGTGAAAAGTTTATTATGACAAAAGAGGACACACAAACCACATCAACTGCAGTGGAAACAAAAAGGCAGGTAGTTCAAGAAAAGCAACAAGAGTTTGATAAGACAGCTGAAAAAAAAGAGCAAATGACAATTGAAAGAAAAGAACAAGAAAGAACGATAGAAGGAAAGGAACAGGGAACTATAAAGAGACAAAAAATAACCAGCCAATCCGACTTGTTTTCTTCACAGGCAGTTTTATCAAATTTGTCAGCAAAGATGAACGACTTGAATGAAAGAATAAAAGTATCTGATGATCCTGTAGAGCTTTCTCAGCTATTCAAATGTATCAAATCGTGTGCAAATGCAATCAAAGCCTGTGCTGAGGCTGGTCGTGTGTACGATAAAAACCTTTGAAGAATATAAAAATAACAATAATGTAGGTATAAATAAATTGATTTATCCTTTCTCTTTTATTTTGTTTTTTCTTTGTCTACTGATTTGACAGTTATTAAAGTCAGTCATTCACCCTTTCTTTGTCCTTTGGCACATTTATTCAGAGGAACCAAAGCAATTAGGAGATTAGGCTTTCAGCAGAGATTGTTTTATGCCAGCTGACGCTTGCAAAATCTCCCTACACTTTCTCCAGACGTTGTGTTTGGTGCATTGAGAACAAAACATCTAGACAGCCACATGGCTACATAGTATTTATACAAAACATACTATACTATATAGGTTATGTATGGTATATTTACCTGGCACCACTTTGTTTGTTGCTACTGGATTGAATGAAATGCCCAACCCAACAAAGTTAAGTTTGATTTGCTGGGCTAAGCAGTAAGAATAAGATACATTAAAAAGTGGAGCTATATCATTTGTAAGAGATAATCGAAAACATGTCTACTAAAAGGTTAAAAAAAGAGTAATGTGGTTGTATAATATAGCAACTGTTACTATAGATGATGTTCGAGATCCAGTGTGACAGTACTCTGTAAACAAAGATAGCATTCTTTTGATTGCTTCTTCAAGGAATATAGGAGATGTAGTAAATATTGTGGAAGATATAAAACCCACTTGTAATAAAACGAAAGTTTGAAGTATACTTTATCGATGATTCTACTACAGAGAGTGCATCATATATTAGATTGCATATCTTTGTTTTTGATAAGTCATTAGGGATTACAGGTTTTGATACAACAAGAATGGTACTTTCATTAGCCCATGGAATGGCTCATTCATTACAAACAAATACAATTAAGATGCAAGGATTTCAAACATTAATGTGTGTGTTTAGAAATATAGCAAAAACATACTTTGGGTGACATCTGCTCCTTTTGGGACTACATTGTACTTATTCTTTAGGTACAAATAAAACAAATGTTGGTACTAGGCATTTTAATCAAAAAATCAATGGATTTATTACAAAGTATATTATGTTTAAGTATGTACTTTATTTATAAATATCGAAGTATATTACATTAGAAGTAAAAAGCGTATGTACACAAATAGAAAGAGAGATGATATATCAATTTATGGACATGTAAAATCTTTTTTAAATAAATATGACTGTGGGCCAATCATATATAATTAAAATTGATATTTAAAGCAGGATATGATCTTTGAAAAGTAACAAGTTTGAGAAATTCATGGTGGAATTGTCAGAGAAACTTGAAAGTTAGAGAAGCCATGAAAAAAGTTAATTAAACATGAAGAAAATGACCAAGTAATAACTAAATTGTTCAAATTCATCTGCGAGTTATTGGACAATGTTCTCTTGTATTTTTGTTTTCTGCGTAAACTTGGTTGAAGTATCAAAGTTAAGCTTTTAAGATTATAAATGCAATCCTTCATGTTTTTTTATTTATTTTGTCAGTTATATTTTTTTTTTTATGTTTTTAATCTCATTCAATTTCTTCAAGGTGAAGTATCGCTTTCATAGTATCTTCAATAACCATGATAAAAGTATGATAGATATTATGGAAGACAATAGCATTGGCAGAAAGATGAAGGATACGATAGTAAACTATTATATAGTTCTAAGGCATTCTATTATCCCTCTTCTCACCACTGTGATTTAAAAATATGGCAAAATTCTACCCAAAAATCCAAAATATTCAAAATCCGCAATCAGCTCCATCCAACAATAAATATGCCATGGTTACAAATGTCCTTATTTTTTTGGTTTTCCATTCTACAAAGTTATAAACTATAAGATAGTAAGAACCATTTTTTGGACTTTATAGTAAATATTAATATTCAATAAATCTATTATAGAAACACAAATTCTTTTTATTTTATTTCAATTTATCTCATTAGCAATTTTGTATATTGGTGGTTGTGTTTATGTTTTGTCATCAAGATCTGAAACACTGTATCCTTACCACAATAACATTTACTTTTTTTTTTTTTTTTTTTTTTTTTTTGCTTTGTTTATAATGAGAATACATAAGACTTTATTCTTAAGCACATCCGACAAAAGTTTTATTGTTAAAACAATTTGCTCCAAATAACTAATACAATTAAAGCAATTAAGATGATAATAATAGCTGCAGTAATCAACTTATTTGTAGCCATGCTTTTTATAAATACGTTAGTCTTGTATTATATTTTATAATAATGCAAAGTTACCGTCTCGCCATTCCTTTTAAAGTCTTGGATGCTTTATCAATATGTGAATCAGCTTCCGTAAGCTATCAATAATAAAATAAGTTGGAATAAAGCATATAAAAATTGAGCTATACTATTTACTGTATCTCTTGCTCTTATCAATGTTTCACGTTGGCCTTTCAATGTACTAAGAATGTTAATACCAATGCCTTCTGTTTCTAATGCCAATCGATGGCTGTCTTCTAAGCGACGACTAGATTGTCCAAGACGCTCTGTTCCACTTAGTAGTCTTTGTCTTTGATCCATTGTTGAAGCATCATAATCATTTTGAAGATCGTCACTACTTCCAATTCCACCAAGTAACTCTTCTCGGTCTGAATTTTTAGGTACAATAGCAGTTGTTCGCCTCTAGAATAAATGATGAAAAATTGACTTTTCTTGCTTATTCATTAAGTTGTTTACCAAATCTCGTTTAAGTTTCTCTGCTTCAGATTTGTATAGTCTTAATTTTGCTTGTAAACGAGTGCGTGAAGGTGTTGGGATATTTAAAATTTCCATTTCCATTTGTCCAAGCTTTAAAGTGTCAATAAGAAAATTTATAAATAATGAAGAGCTTACAATTTCGTCTGCTTCGTCAATTTCCCTTTCTATTGCACGAATAGTTGCCTTTCTTTCCTCTATTTTTTTTTTTTTTTTTTTTTTTTTTTGTTATTCTTGTTATTCTGGTTGCTGTTTTTTTTATTTTATTTTTATTCTTATTTTTTACCCCCTTTTTGATTAGGTATTTGCCTCTCTAATTTCTCCTTGATACTTTCGGTAATAGAAGTAAAGTCTTGCTCATAATTAGCAAACAAGTCTGACGAAGCCATTTTCTTTGTTTAATTCTGGGAAAAAGAAAAACTCCCGTTTCCATCTTTTTTTGCTTTATATTAAATCATTCTTTCACTCCGACTCTCACGTGTATTATTTCAGGTGCCATATTGTCTTTCTTTTTCCCCTTTTTTTTGCACTCTTCTTTTTTCTAGAGAAAATGACGGCTCATAAGGAAGACTCTGTTGATATTATTCAAGTACTTATATTCTTTCTTTGTATATTTTCTTTTACATTTTATAATAAAAAGCTTATTTTTTTTTATTAAAAGGTTCACAGTGCAAAAGAGTTAGACAATGAATTTTCAGAGATGCTTAAATGTTATAAGGATAAAGAAACAGAACACAACTGGGAAGCAAGAGAACGATCTATTACACGTGTAAGAGGGATACTTCGAGGAAATGCACCTGAAGCTTATTTGGACGTTCTTGTACAAGGAATCAAACATATGATGGATGGTATCATTAAGGCTGTAAGTGTATTTTATTTTCTATTATATATTTATTTATACTTTTATTAGGTCGAAAGTTTACGTACACAACTTGCAGTGAAAGCACTTTTGTTAGTGGGAGATATTGGTATTTACATAGGCAAACATTTGGACGCTTACATTTATGATCAGCTATCAATGTGTATGATGCGGTGTGCTGGTATCACAAAAAAGATGGTGTCCACTGCTTCTCTTCAGGCAACGATTACATTTTTAAAGCATGCAGCATTCTATCCGAAATTTGTCAATATGCTGACTTTATCTATGAACGATAAGAATATACAAGTTCGACTGTTTACAATGCATTATTGCAAGACTATTTTGCAGACGCATGCACATAAAGATCATACTCGGTCTGTAATGGATCGGACGAACTGTACAGATCAAATAGAAGCTTTGATCACCAAAGGATTAAATGATGCTACACCTGCAGTTAGAGAGATAGGCAGAGAATCATTTTGGATCTTTTGGGAACACTGGAGAAGCCGAGGAGAACAGTAATATATTTTTTAAGGAAATTACAAAGAGAATACTCACTATTTTTATAAAGTGTATTAAAGAAGTTACCTTTGGCTGCTCAAAAGCAGTTAGAAAAATCAAAAATTAGCATCAAATCAACCAAAAATTCCCATAGTCCTACCAGCTCTTTAGGTATTTCACACGGAGGACGAAATGACCGTGCTATTTCACCATCCAACTCAACACTTTCTAATGGATCAGCTGGCTCTTCGGATCACCCAAAGGCTTCACGTCCAACTAAATATACCTCTTCTGCCTCGCCCTCACCTCCACCTCCACCGTCATCTGTTTCACGAAAGACGCGTGTACCTGGACTTAACAAAAAGAAGTCCATCATGGGCCTCAGCAGCAAACGAAAAGCACCCAATTTCTTTACACTACTCAACAGCGAAGACTTTAGTATGCGTATCGATGGCATTCATCAAGTCGCCAAAAAATTGGGACTCATGTATCCTTATACACCCATACCAGACCTTGAACACATTCAACTCGAGACAACTTCACAACCCGTAGATGGGGATAAGCTCAAGGCCATCATCCTCCAACAGTTTGAGGATCCTAATAACAACTTTGTTTATGAAACGCTTTCCAGTTGGGAATGTGTTACTTGTGTGATGCTGAGGTTATTAAGCTTTGAGGAATATATTCCCAGATTAATCCTTGATGTAGATGAACCCAAACGTGTGGATAGACAAAAGCATGCCCGAATAGCACTTCAACGTGCCAAACTGTTTTTACAACATGAGAATCCTAATCTTGCTAATATACTCTTTACAAGCCTTGTTCATTTTGGAGGTTTTGGAGGAACGACGCCATCGAATGGCAAAAGGGACATTTATAAATTGCCTGCGAATCGAAGAAAATTGGCTAAAGAATTCTTGGTGTGGATGAACGAATTGCTAACACCCTTGATTGGTCTTGATAAAGCCACTGGTGACAAGGAAGCGCTGGAAGGCGTGCCGGATTCATACCTTCAGATCTCGCCGAGTAGCACGTGGTTTGAGTCTGATGCAAATCTGCGTCAATGCATGGATATCTTGCTGCCTCTTGTCATAACTCACAGCTCCGGTTCTGCTTGGCATGCACCTTTAGTGACGTTTATGAAACATGTTCGTCTGTTAAATCAATCTCTGTTTGATTCGATTGTCGTGGCCTATGATGATTCTTCGATCAACAAGATCTGTCGTGTACTCGGTATTCACGTCCGCCTTGATCCCGCTGCAGTACAGCAGCAATCAAGTGATAACGTGAGTATTCCTTTGTCAGAACAATCAATAAAGGAAGAAGAGGAGGGTGAGGAAGAATATGAGGAAGAAGAAGAGGAAGAAGAGGAAGAGGAAGAAGAGGAAGAAACATCTGCCAAACAGATAATTAATGTAGAAGAAGCCGTAGATGATCAGGTCGTGAATGGAGAAGAGGAAAAGACATCAGCTGAACAGGTAGCAATAAATGAAGAAAAGTATGAAGAACCAAGAGAGAAGGCAGTAATAAATGAGAAAGAAGAAAGATGCGCTAAAGAACAGCATACTATGGACGATGAACATGAAAAAGAAGAACCTAGCGAAATCAACAAAATTGATGCTATTTTGATCAAAGAAGAAGAAATAAATCAGAAATTAATAGAAGTAATGAGAGAAGATAAACAAGTTGTCAAGGATGAGAAATCAGTACATACCTATTCACTTATTAATGAACAAAGAACACCAGAGTTGAGGGTCAGTAAAGAAGAACCAAATGTTCCGGATTTGACAGAGGTTATGTACGATAAGCACTTGGAAGAAGAACAAATTCAGATGAAGTCACCTATACCAAAATACTATCAGCATAATGCTAACATGGTACCTCCTCTTGCTTCTGATTTTCCTGATAATCAAATCATTGGAAATTCCTATTATGATCAAAGCCCAATATTGGTAATACCTTTTTTTTTTTTTTTTTTTTTAGAGCAGAATCGGTTAACTTTTATCATTGTTAGTATTCAAGCCATACGACGACTGAACGTTCAACACCTATTATTGAAGCAAGCGCATCTCCTTTTCCACAACAGCAACAACAATCTCTTCCAACAAGTGAGCCCAACAAGCAAAAATACCCCGAGCCTGCATATGTCCCATTTTTCTATCCCGAAAAGGTCAATTACCCATGCCCTGTTCTTCAATCTAACACAAGATCCAATGCATCTGGTGTTGTACGTAGCGGCAAAGACAAGACAGTATTACTGTATGCACTAATTGACAAACTGAAGCCCATTCCAGAGGACGTGAGTACGTTTAGTAAGCTGACACGACTATTCAAAGAAGTACCTATCCGAAGAAGATGGGATCAAGGAGGTAGTGAGGAAAATGGAAGTGAAACGTGGGCAGGCGGCAATGGTGATGGCGGTAATTTTGTAGAATTAGTACAGAGTATCTTAGTATACTTGGAACAGCCTGTTAATAAATGTACATTAAGTGCATTGGAGTGTGTCTGTCAGTTGGCAGCTTCTCAATCGGGTTTATTCAAGTACTTTGAAAGAAAATCCAATGATAAAGGCATGACATTAGAGTCTCAACTTATAGAAAGACTACTTGAATTAAGATCAAACGAAAACCCTTCGGTAAAGAAAAGAAAAGACTAAAATAGAATTATATGAGAGAAAGAGGAAATTGATTTATTTATGAAAAAAATAGATTTGCATCTCTGCAGAAGATGCTTTAGAAGCAGTCTTGAGTGCATTATCACCGCCTACAGCATTTGAAGTGTTGATGGCATTTATTGTTTATAGGACTGTTGTTTCGCCGTATGATGATAATGTTTTGACAAGCAAATATCATCCTGTGGGCTCTGCATTCACCTATCTTACAAAATCAGTAAAGGAGCTGAATGACGTTTTTTATATTGAAGAATGGTTAGCAAAGGGTGCAGTGAATGCATTTTTCAAGGTAAAGACTATAGATTGTCTAGGTGAGCACTAACATGTGTATATAGGGTATGAATAGTCCTTTATTGATTGTTCGTAAAGCGTGCGTAGAAGCTATTGTGGCTTTTCATGAAATGATTAACGATGAAATCTATGTGTATTTGACTGATTTCAGAGAGGATCAAACCAATTTAATCAGGCATTATGTGACGAAATCTATAAAAAAGAAAGCGAGTCTTCGAAATATGAGAGAGACTCATCAGTTCTTATAATTTATACCCTCTTTCTCTTGATAATAATACCACTTTTTTCTTTTGTATTACACAATTTAATAATTTGTCCTTTTCTGTTATTCCCTGCATCATCTTTTGTTTTTGTTTTTTGTTTTTTTTTTTTTTTTTTTTTTTTTTTTTTGCTCTAATAAAAGGGCTTCCCGATAATCGCTCCATCTTAAAAGGAAAAAGAAGAGGAAGAAGCAATGTAAAAAAAAAAAAAAAAAAAAAAAAAAAAAAGAAGAGAGAGAAAGAAAGAGAAGGATAAAAAGGGGAATGGAGTGATAAGATGAGGAAGAAAAGTTGAGCGCAGCATGTCAACTTCTCCAAAAAAAACAAGAGATTTTTCTTTGTTATTAAAGGAAACGATTAAATGTATACTCACAGACGGAACTTATTGTAACACCAAATATTTATGTCAAAAAAAAAAAAAAAAAAATATAAGAGTTAACAAGAGACATATTTATTTTGAATTTGTTTATTTTTCCTTGTGTAGCTCTTTCAAGAAATAAAATGAATGTCATTGTTTGTGTAAAAGGAAAAAAGAAAATGAAAATCGAAAGTGTGATTAGTTCAATCTAATGTTTTGGTAAGAGAATATTCTTTACGAAGTTTACAAGAAAAAAGTTTAATAATACTTTTTATGGAAAAAAAATGCTTGAATAAAGTAATGGCTTTTTTTTTTTCTTCTCACAAAAAAAAAAAGAAGAAAACAAAAAAAAAAAAAAAAGAAAAAAAAGAAATGCTTTTAAGACTTGAATCCTTTTTGTTGTGTGTGCGTGTGCAAGAGCACGGATAAAAAGGAAATGTATACATTAAGGTACCACACAGGCAATCAGAGAAGGATTAAGAACAAAATAACACAAGAATAATGCTATTTATATGACGACATGAGTACTTTAATTAAAAAAAATAAGTAAATAAAAACAGAAAGCCCATGATTTTGCTTTGTATTTAATAAATCAATCATGTCTCTTCTTCTTCTTCTTTTTCTCTTAATCTAGCTCACACAGAGTTTCTTTCTCCCTTTTTTTTTGTTCTCTATATTCACTTGATATACTTTAACATTTCTTTGGTTTTTTTTTCCCATTCCTTTTGTCTATTTGTTCATTCAACATGCTGCCTTGTCCTCAAGAAATCTTTTTCCACAACGATGCGTCATTGGAGGCTAATCAATATGTCAAAAAGGATCAATACAATGGCCTGATCAATAACCCAAATGTGCTTGTATCAGCAGACTGTTTCAGAGATAAAGAAGAACAGGTCTGGCCTCCTGATGTAGAGGACGCATTCACTGAAGGTAAAAAGTACTTGAGTAAATATAACCTTCTTTTTACTAAATACATTTTTTTCTTTTTTATTCTCTTTGTATATTCTACTTCAGCTCTTGAGACTATCCCTAAACTAGGCAGAAGAAAAATTCTTGTTAATGGTAAACCTTGCGGTAGAAACGAGCTAATTTCAGACTTTATCTATCAAAAGACTGGAAAGATTCGCACAAGAAAGCAAGTATCTTCTCATATTCAAGTCTTGAAAAATACACGTAAAAACGATTTTCACTGTAAGTGTCCGGTTAGTCTTCTTGCAAAAGTATTAACTACCCATATTATATAGTCATGCGATTGTTAACTGATTCAGTTGAGATATCAGAGGACGTGTTATCTTACATCAATGAACCCTGCGAACAACAGCAACAAGCCCTTGGTAATCATCTCAATTACTCAGATGGCCTCAACTTAAGGTCTTTTAAATCAATCGAATCTTTTTCTTCTGACGATTCATCTATAAGCTCATGCTCTCCATTATCTAATGACTATATGCTTGATATAATACAACCAATTCAACAACAGGCGTTTTCTAGCTTTAAAGCCGTTTATGATCCACTTCAAGAGCCCATCTATGACGACTTTTTAAATTTTGATCCTCTTTTGTATACTGATCCCATTCTATTCGATTCGCTCTCTAACCAACCAATGATGAATAATGTGATACTACCAGAACATCAGAAAAACTCAATGTCAGAATGTAGGACTCTAGTAACTCCCAGTAGTAACTTTAAGCCAAATTATATTTGCCTTTACTTGGAATATGCTTTACCTTGTGACCCTTACACAATTCTCACATACAACCTTGCTCAAACGCCTCACTATTTCCCTGATACCCTTTCCACAGCCCCTTTAAACAAGGCCTTAAAAGAAAAATGTCCTTCAGTAAGATCATTATCTCCTGACACGACCACCTTATTAGTCAAGGTTTGTACTCTCTTGAATAACAAGATGAAAGGGTTTTAATGTTTTCTTATAATAGGTTAAGCTTGACCTTAGTCTTGATGTACTTGAATTTGCGTTCAATAATACATCCTTTTTTGAAACAAATGATAGAAGAACAATGGAATGCACTACTGCCATTTATTCATTTGGTAATGTCGTCTTAGAATCAAAAGAATCTCAGCAAGCACTTTGGGTGGAAGAAAGAAAATACATGTATAGCTTTGTATTTGTTAACCAATTCTTTGATGCATTCATGAAAGGCCTCAAGTCACTTCAATCTTGGGAAGAAGTTGATATTGCTATCAGCAACTTGTGTATTATTCAGGTAAAGTAAAAAAAAAATAATTATGCTCTGAGCCTTTTTCCTTTTTTTTATTAAAGCCTTTACCTGTAGTCTTTTGAAGATGCTGAATTCAAATTAACCAATCCAAATCAAACAGCAGAATCTCTTGTTATGATTTATGAGTTTGAAAGAGGTCCTGCCACAATTGAAATCTCCTCCATTGAAAACTCCACTCAAAACTTAGAAATGCCTTGAACTTAGCATAACTCTCACTTCTCTTTCTTTCTCTTTCTTTCTCTCTCTCTTTTTATTCATCTTATACATACATACATCTCATGCATAGTTTACATACACACATCTAAACCTTTTTTTATATACACACATAGGCATTTATTCCTTTTATATATGACTTTTTGTCGCTTTCTTTTTTTTTTATTATTGTTTATTTTATAAAGTTTTGCATAAAAAAAATAAAAATTATTTCCTTTATAAACCAATCTATGTGCTCAAGCTTCATCTTATATGGCTCTTTTTTTTTTTTTGCTTGTTACAATATTCCTTGTGATTAGCTGAATAATACGCTATTCATGACTATAGCTTTTCCATTGCACAAATTTCTAATAATAAAGAAATATATAAAGCGCATGCTCAAAACAGAGACTTTTTTTTATTTCATTTTGTTTGCGTAATAATCAAATCCTGAAAACATACATCACATACCCGGCTCCATTCAAATTGATTGCTGGATGAAAATAAAGGTAGCTTGTTCATACTATGCTTGTGGCATATTACTTGTCCGCATCGTCTACAGTGATGACGTCTTACCAAGAATGAGAATTGAGTTTTACATGAGAAGAACTGACAAAGGCTTGCTTGTTCGTCAGGTGTCCAAAGAGTTTTTGAAAGCAGTACAAACCGATCTTGTTTATCTTTGTGTGTTAAATGCAATGCATAGTTGCACTGATAAAATTTGATTCGTCGAATAGTGCGTGAAATGAAGCTCGACTACGATATATTTTACACCACTTAGCTTTTTATACTTGACATCATAAACACATTATCTATCTCTGATCTCTTACCTTCTCTCCTTTTCCTTTTTCTTGATCGTCATTTAAATGAATTTTTTTTACAGGTTCCGCGATTGCTCCACTGCTGGCAATCATACGATCAATACCACTAAGAGGGGTTTCAAATAAGCACAGATTATGATCAATGTCAATATCTCCTTCAACCAGCATTCCTACATCCCACCTCATCTTGTGCACTATATCATGCTTCTCTTCCATATGCAGTAAATTTGAAACAGCTTTACTAAAGTCCCACCTCTTCACTTTTTCCTTGTTGTTTATCATTCCTTTTACTTCCTCTATGTCATCCTGTGATACTTTTTTGTATTCTTCCACCGTCGATTTAATATTTATGTTGATATCTGCCGCTAATTCATCTAGTGAATCCATCATCAACTTTTGCTGATTTGTTGCTTCTTGATATTCTCGAATCCTTTCTTCATAGTACTTTTCTTGTTTACAAAATTGCTCATCTAAAGAATGATTCAAAAACAAGAGCTCTCTGACTTGTTGTTCTGCATTCAGTATGTCAACTGATAACGACTCTAGTTTTTCAGACTGCTCTATGCATATGTTCACCAAGCTCAAAAATTGATTTCTCCATTCGAGATCTCCAGACTCTTTATTCACAGAGGCCGCTTCAAAGGTTTCTTCTAGCTTTGAGTGAAGCAAGTTGTTTGTAATCATAAACAAAGAAGTTAGATTCTGACTTGTCTTTATTTCTTGCCCTTCATTTTCATGACCGGGCATGGCATTATTCCTGACGGTTTCATTTGCTACCAAGCAGCCGTAAGAATAGGTAGGAGTGTGACCTGTGCTAATAAATTGCTGCACATTACTATCTTCACCTTCTGCTGAATAAAGACTATGAAGATTGCATTTCACCAAATGGCTCATATCTTTCTTTTTTACCAACAATCTACTCTGAAACAGTTCCTGTATATGGACCTCCTGTGTCAATCGTGTGATACCATTCAGCTTTTCTCTAAGGATATCAAGTATGTCTATATGTGGATCCCACTGGTAATCATCATCTAGTCTTTTCTTTTGTTGCAAAGGTATAGACGATTTTGAAAGTCTGAGTACAACAAAATCCATAGACTTGGGTCGATCAATACCAATGCTTTTTCTTCTTTTACCAACTTGCCGTTTTAAAACATGTTTCGTCAACCAATTTTCTTTTATTTTTTCGTCTGTATTTGAGAGCTGAACTTCTGAACACTTGTTTGGTTCCATACAAGGTTTCTGAATAAGAGGATTATCAGTATTATGGTAAGCATCCATTTGAAAAGTATAAATGTGTTTAGAAAAAAAGGTATTTGTTTCTTGTGTATTTATGTACGGTCTTTTTTTATGATAAATACAAAGAAGTACGGCTTCAAATATGGAATAACAGTCTATTTATCATAATAGATATATTGTTTGATATGTCATATGTGATGACTTGTTTTATTTATTTATTTTTGTACTAATGTATCGTGATTTTTCTTAAATAAAAATGGGAACAGTGCATTGCATTGTAAAAGACCCATTCTAAAACGACAGGTAATACCACCGGGTACGTGCACGATTTTTGTTGCATAATAGATATTCATCTTCATACATTTGAAGAAGAAAATTTGCTTCCATAGGATTAACTAAAGATTTCACGTTTCATCCTGTTTTGTTTTCATATTAGTGCATTAAAATTTGGCCTTCATCACAGAAAATCCCAAAATGAGTATTGCTAAGATTAATGAAGATATTAAAAATAAGAAAGCTACACTCAGAACCATTCAAGCTAGTAACCTTTTAATAAGTCGATGTTCTCTTGGAAAATGAGCAATTATTGCTGTGGTTTTCAGGTATGGAAGAGCAAAACAGTAAAGAAAGTGAATAGAAGCTGACTCTGCAGTGGAAAAAGAAAAACAGTTCAAGTTGGACGGTCACAGGTTCAACACAGTCAACGGAAAAATGAAGGAGTATCACACCTGTACCCAGAACAGGTGGCTACACTGCTAACTCTAATTATCTGCTGTGAAACGACAGCAACAGGTCGAGTAGTAGGAGCAAAAAAGTGAGCTGCGCAGCTTCATGTAAGGATATATTATGAAAGCCATATATAATGGCTGGAGACAAAACTAGTTGCATCTAAAAGTAAAGGATCATAAAGCCAGATTCAGTAGCTACAAATATCAATCATCTTATCAGGTACGTTTATAAGGATTTTACTGTTGCTTTAGGTGTCATAGTTGCAAGTTATTTTCAACGTATTTGACGGTTCTTCAGCTGTATCTCTACAATCCTTTAGCATTTGACAAGCAAATATTCTATTATACTTGAGAAAGTGGGGGAGACGTCTGCAGATAAATATAACGAGAAGAAGAAAGGTAGTTAAATAGTAAACTATGTCCATATCTTGATTTTACAAAGAATAGTGCATTTATCAACAGTGTATCCAGTCCGTAATTATGGATATTACAATAAAAGAAAACTACAAAATAGCTTATTGTAACTAGTGCAGGTGTATCTATTATCATCCTTTAAGCTGCTTCTTGTGCAAGTATTATGGATATCTACTGAAGACATCGTGAACAGGCTATGGTGGGCAAAAAGGAGTCCTGGTAGATATAACTCCAATAGTACAGCTTCCAGAATTGTATATTTACAATGCCATAGTTATTATGGATCCACATAGAATTTGAAAGTCATTACCTTGCTATGGACAATACTCCAGCCCATGCAACAGTAAAAACCAAGGAAGCCATTGAGAAAAAGGGGTTATATTTACATGTAGCTTTTTTCCTACTGACCTTAAATGATTTTTTTTTTAAAAAATAAAGGTCTACCTGAAGTCAATGGGTCTTACATATGTAAATAAAAGATTAACTAATGACATAACTAAAATGATAAGAGAATAATACTTTTAGTATGTTCAAATGTGACACCGTTGATAGTCAATACTTTTATTTGAACAGTAATGAAAGGTCTAAATAAAGTGCATATATTCAATAGATGACTATATCTAGTACTTGACAACTCTCTATCAACCAAAAAAGATTACTTTTTTCAAGTTTTTTTTTTTTTTTTTTTTTTTTTTTTTTTTTTTTTGAAGAGGAGGATATACATGTATTACGAGAAGCTCTGATATATATTAAGTCTACAAGCAAACAAGTCAGAATAGAAGCCAATGATTCAATGTCATGGACGTTCAGATACTAATTGATATATAAAGAGTGAATATATGCCTACAGATCGTAAGCATCTATATGCCTTAAGAAAGAAAATACTTCATTTCAAAATTAAAAGAATTTACATTTCTATAAGACACATTATATTAAAATTAATTCTTGTATGTGGATATAACTAAAGAAAATGATGAGGGAAAGCCATTAAATTTCAAAAAAAGGATTTTTTGTAAGCAGGCGATTTTAAAGCTCATTAAAATCATAAAATCGCTTGTAGATTTTGTATCTTATAGAAGGTTAAGAAAATAGTATATGAGTCGAAAGAATTCAGATGATTATAATTAGCTGCAAATTATTGTAAACAATTAGGTACGACCAATGGTGATATGACCAACGGGAAGCTAAAGACACATTGACCCATCTTTACATTTTAAAAATGGTGTAAAGGTCAAAATATTCTCGATAAGACTTTTAGAAGACCAAAAAATAAAATATTGAATGTTAACATGCATTTTAGGATGCCTAATGTTTCCATCTATAGATTATATCAAGACTAATGCTACTCGATTGAACTGATATATTAATTTATTCTAAATTACATGCCTTATTATGTGTCCTATACTTTTAACTTACAATTTGGGCTATGTATAAACGTTTATTTTTGCTTATATCGATGACAAAGGGATATCAAATACTTAAGCATACATATTTTGAAGTCAAATGAAAATTAAATGGTATATTCTTGGTATATTCTGGCGTGTTCCGGGCTTGCTCTAGCAAATCTTTAAGAGGAAAGAAGTCATTGGTGATTTGCTTATTGTGACATTAAATGGGTTTAGAATTTCACAAACATAACGACCATAATCATTTCCATATAGAAAGGAATGACTATCAATATTCCAAAGATAGTTATAATTGCTTTCTTATCAGCACTATAAACATGATCCTTTAAAAAATATTTGGCAAGATTACCATTTAAAAACAAATATCTGACTTGCTTTAAAACCATTTTTTTTTCTTGTTTACATTTTGAAAAAATTAAAATCGTCTGAATTCAAAGTGAAAATACAAGTGATTATAGCTGCTAAAG
The DNA here is from genome assembly GCA_024220505.1 of Rhizopus arrhizus. Classification (NCBI taxonomy): domain Eukaryota; kingdom Fungi; phylum Mucoromycota; class Mucoromycetes; order Mucorales; family Rhizopodaceae; genus Rhizopus; species Rhizopus arrhizus. The sequence goes on from JAKZZE010000021.1 coordinate 418,262, forward strand.
GTTGAGTTGCATGCCCAGATAAGAAAGTGAAGTTTAACGCTCATATAAAGCTAGTTCACATTTCAACTTTTTCTTATGTGATACTAAAAGCCATATTGATTCTAAAAATGGACATCAAGGATTAAAGCTTGTAAATAGAATAATTTTTTTTGAATTAAAGGGTAAGCAAATGCATATTATTGATTTTAACAAAGGGTTGTCTTGTTTATCACCCTTTCAGCATGTTCTACAATAGTTCTTTGTTAATAATACGCTTCTAAATTTATATATACTATGCAGATCATACTTTTGATGTTGAAAATTAATAAATTTTTTTTCATTTTCTCCTGAAAACCAAACATTCTAATCCTATACTCACAAAAGCCCTAACCCAATATTCATTGAGTAATACAAAGTAATATACTATAGTGAGTGTAACGCTTGCTTTATAAATTCAATTTCTGCCTCTATTTCCTAAAAAGGAACTCCACATCTGTTATTAAACCTTGGTTTTGCTCTAAGCTTGTAATGAAATTTGGACCTTCTAATTTATTTTAGCTCCTTTACTACACGATGAATAGCAAGCAGAGATTATTTGACAGCTTTTTATTAAAAATAATATTAATATGACACATGTTGAGTTTAATTATATTCTTTAGGTTGGTGAAGGTCAATCTCCACTAGATTAAGACATACTTTCTATATATTTTGATTGATTCTTAAAATTATAATGCTTTTCTTGAGATTTTACAAATAAATAGATATGATACTGATTCATGTACTATCAAACTGCAAGTAAATCACTCAAATTGCGTTGTTTTCAAATGCTAAGCTCCCAAAAACTGATTATGAATTAAAAGCAGGATTGGTTGTAAAATATAATATAGCTTTCTGGAAAGATTTGTACTAACTGAATTTTTTTATTTATCACCCATGTTAATAGAGAAAAAAATATTCGTTATTATATAAATTTTTTAAAAAGCTGAAAGAAATAAATTAATCTTAAACTACAACGGCGATCCCAACTTTGTCAGCTTAATTGTTCGAATGAAACAATGTGCTAAGAAAGCATTAGTGTAATAGAGTACATCAAAAAAATATGAAACTAAACAAATAGTAAATTATATTTATAGGCTATAGCACAATGGGCGTGTAGTTTTCATTATCTAATATTCTGAAGTTCATGCTACATCAATAAAGCCTATTATTTTGTTTACGATTATTGTTAAATGCACAATACATAAAACTGACTTGATGTATCATAGACCGATTATATATCACTTAAATAAAACCAGACAGCTAAATGATGGACAAAACAAAATATATGAAGAAAACAGACGGTTTATTAATTAAAATGTAATAGATAAATCTATAATGATACAAGTTGATTTAAAGAGCCTTAAGAATAACCTTAGCGCTTTCGGTGGCACTCAACTTGGCACAGACCTTGACACCGACCTTAACACAAGCACTAATAGCAGCCTTTACATCAAAAGCACCCTTGATGTTGATGCTAGCAATGAGAGGAATGTTAACCGAGACCTTCTTGAGAATAATATCGACCTGAGCCTTGGAGTTAAGCTTCAAGTCGGCACCAATTTTAGGGAGTTTAACTTTGAGAGTTTCAATAGCCTTGGCTTCAACATCAGCGATGATCTGCAAGAGTTTCTTTTCAGTAAGTCTCTTGGAACCACACTTCTTGCGGAGATAAGCTTCAACAGAGGCATAGACATCAACCTTGGCTTTAGCCTTCAATTCAGCTTCAAGTTCAGCCTTCAATTTTTTGATAGCAAGCTTTTCGACAGCACTAACACTAACATCAGCAGAAACAAGACCACCAAGAACCTTGGCATCGACATCCAAATGACCAGAGATTTCTTCAGAAAAGCTAGCAGAGATCTGGGCCAAGACCTTGGCGTTCAATTGGGCTTCGATGGAGGCCATGATTTTGACAATTAAAGCATCATTGGCCTTAACAGGGTATTTGACATGGCGTGCGACCAAACCAGAGGCGGCAGAGGAAGTGGCAAACACAGTGCTAACAAAGGTAATAGCTAAAAGCAAAAGAGTGGCAAAATGGAACTTCATTTTGAAATAGAAGGAAAGTAAGTTGAAAAGTGTAGTTTTTTTTTTAACTTGAATGTACAAAAAAACTGCACTATTTATATATTTTGTAAAGTTCATGGCATCTTTGTAGACTAGAGTGAATTTGACAGTTACAAATCGTACAGGGGTCATCTAGACTTCTTTTCATTGACTTCAAGAAACAAGCGATCCTCATTTAGTTATACAGCAGCATGCTAGTTTTACTAAATATGCAATAAAGTATGAAAACTAGAAGGTAGGTCTGCTTTGTGAAACAGTTCATTTTTTTTGTGGCTCTCTGTACTTGAGTTGAGTATAAACCATAATGATTTGTCAAATTCGAAATAGAATCTACATGAAAAAATGAACACATACTGTAACAGGGTATCGTTAATGTACATTGTATAAACCATTATTGCTTTTAAATGAAAAAAATTCCTTACATGGTTGCTTTATGGCTTATCTCTTATGTATGGCTTTTAATCATTATATTCTTTTTTTAATGGCAAAGGAAGTTTAGCTCTCAACTTAATGTTGTTTAGACTAGTTCATAGTACAACGGAAGTCTCAAAGCGGACTTCAATAACGCATAAGCACGATGCTCAAGCTGTTTATAAAAAGGAAGTTTTCATAACCAAGTGGGTTAGCTCTAGTAGGACAGAGTACGCTCATCTTGTCCTACATACTATGAAGAATCACAATGAAAAAGATCTTTGGATTTCTTAGTTGAGGTACAGTGCCCCCTTATTTTCTTGCTAACAAATTAATACTTGAAAAGGTATTTTGAATAAAGAAACTAAAGCATAATATAAACTATCTTTGAAGTTTTAACTGGCTTAATTAAGTTAGAAATATTATCATATGAATAATTGGTATCAAGTGCATTTCTTCTCCATGTTTATAATTAAAATGCACCCCTACTGACAGTGTAACAAAATGTGTTACTTTCACGAGTATATGTGCCTTTTACGAAAGTGTTCTCATATCAAAGCTTTCAAGAATTTTTATAGTACATATTAGATACAGGTCGAGGAATACAGACGCAAGGTCGGAAATGACATGTCTGGCGCCAGTGACGTGGGTTACCTTGCTGATTTTTAAAACTTTCGCAAGACCAGGTGAATATATCAAATTCAATTGGTAACAACTTTGACTGCCCTTCATTATTAGCTGTGGGTACGACAGACCAGACACATACATTGACCCGCAAGAACCATTTTTCAAAATAACATATGCTGGCTTACAAATTGTTGGATAATCTCATAAGCGAAAACGATCTAAAAGCTACATAGAAGACCATTGGAAAGGATAAGGAACTTGTCTTTGAGGAAAAATCAAGTAATATGAGTATGCTTTTTGCATGTGCCTCAAGTTATAAGTAGCCTGTTATCAAAAAAAAAATATATTCTTTCTTATGTCTCTTGAAATCATATAGCTAGACTTATTATTGTAATAACACACTAGGCTATTGGTTACCCAATTCAGCCTATTTTATCTCAAAGGTGTAAAGGAAGAGCCGCATCTCTCATTTTTTAATATGCTTTATGCCACATGAATTGATCTTTGTATTCTCATTTCTTTATTTTCAAATCAAAATGAACCAAAATAAAGAAGAGTGGGAAAGAGAATAGACGGCTGATGTAATCGAGATTATCAATGTATCCAATTGATCAAATATAAAAATAAAATGAAAATGAAGAAAATTAAAGTTATAGGAATCAACTTTATTTAGTCAATTTAATAAGAATACAGTAAACTGGTGTTACAAATAGGAAGAGAATACGAGAAGCTGAAAGGAGCTTCTTTACAATACATTAAGAATGACCTTAGCTTCAGCATCGACATCAATATCAACACAAGCTTTAACGGCAACATCAATACAAGCATCAAGAACAGCAGATTCATCGATATTAGCAGTAATCTTCACATCAGCAATGAGAGGAATATTGACTTCAGCATCCTTAATAGCCAAGCTAAGTTCTTCTTGAATCTTAGCCTTCAACTTGACTTCAAGCTTGGGAAGCTCGACCTTGACCAAAGCCTTAGCCTTAACTTCGAGATCAACCAAAGCTTTGAGAAGCTGATCTTTAGTAAGAGGAGTAGAACCAAGCAATTTGCGGAGATCAGCTTCGAGAGGGACATAGACATTGGCATCAACTTCAGCCTTGATATCAGCATCCAAACGAACCTTCAAGTTCTTGACGACAGCACTTTGAATGGCCTTAATTTGAAGATCACCAATGCTAATTATACCACCAAGGATCTTGGCCTTGACATCCAAAGAAGCCTGAAGTTTTTCACAGAAAGTAGCAGAGATTTGGGCAAAGATATCAACATTGAGTTTAGCTTTAACGGCAGCCATGATATCAACAACCAAAGTGTCATCAGGCTTAACAGGATAACTAATACTACGTTCAGCCAAATCAACAAGATGGCTAGAGGGCTTGACATCCCTTTCAGCAATTGGAGAGGCAGAGGCAGAAAAAACCAAGGCGAGGAGGAATACAAGAAGGCTGGCAAGCTGGAATCTCATTTGTTTTATCTTGATAAAAAGTATTGATGCTTTTCTCTTTGCTCGAAAAACAATTTCTCTATTTATACCTGTTCAAACTAGACCAGATCACACTAATTGATCAGGATCTATTAAGAACATTGCAAGTTACAAGAGTAATACAGTCATGCATTTTTAAGAAAGACACAAGATCAGTAGCGATGTATGTGTAAGTATGGGTATGTCCATTGTAAAACGTTGATGATACTAATTAGGATAAAAAACACAATTTCTTGGGCCAGAGAGTGTATCGCCCAGATTTTGTACAATCCTCAATGTTTAAAGAAATGCAAAATATGCTTGCCATTGGTCAATGCTTTCAGAATTTTGGTAACCATAAGGTATACAAATGGAAGTAGAGATGGATCATACGTAGTGTAAAACATGTTTATTATGCGGCTGGGAATTAATGTATTATCGATATGGTATACTGTATAACCCAAAAATTTCTTTTTAAAAAAATAAAACTGTTGGACAGGCAAACGACTCAATTTGTATGCTCCCGAAATCTTGTTGAACGTACCTTTTACAAAGGTAAAACCTTTACTCCTTAATTTTTTTTTGTTTCCGCTAGTTCACAGAAATCTTTTTTTTATCTCAGTTAATGATCTGGCCTAATTGAGAGAGTCATAGTAACCTTATGTTCTAAAAAAAAAAAGTAAACTAGTTGGAGTATCAGTTATATTTAGAACAAGCATATTACAATACTTTGCCAATAGTCAAAAGTAATAGATTAACATATCATAAGCATTATCAACCCTCTCTTTTACCATATTTCATTATAATGCATGGTTTATACTTTTAATTAATAACTGTTTTACGTAGGTCTTTTTTAATACAGATTGGTTGTATTAAAAGGGGCTTTCATTCATAAACTCTAATAAATTAAGTACCCAAGATGTATCTAAATAGGGTATGGTTTTTTATTTACATTAGAATACTACAAGTATTTATATGTGATGCTTCTGATTATATCAGACCAACCAATATCTTCCAGTTGACTAAAGTCCTAAAATCTAGTAGAATCCTCATTTCCTTTATCGTGTACTGTTGTTTTTTGAGTGATAAAATGTTTACTTTATTGACATCGTTCCGAGCAGGAGTTTACGAAGTCTGTAATCTATGACTGAGTGTTGAGGATGGTAACCATTACTCTCTACTGATATCCAATTCTGATACCGATGATATGAACTTTGGTAAGCATGATAGTCTTTTGTTCATAGCCTTTCATACCTGATTCCTAAAGGAAAAGAGGAAAGAAGTCATTCAAACATAATCTGGCGACTGACTTATCGAAGAAAGAAAGAAGTTGTTAAATTTTGGCACAGTGACTTAGTAGCTTTGGTTTGTTGAATGTATGAGAAATATATATATTTTTCCAACTGGATTTTTGGGGTCATGATCTTATGATGTCTTTCTTCTTTTCTAATTTGTTATGTTCATCGATTGTTCTCTTGACAAGTGGCTCGTAAACTTGCTTCTCCTGTCATTGAATTATATCTATTATTCTATGATCCAAAGTTATTTGAATATTTGGTTTAGATTTACTTTTGTTGTTGCGTTTAGAATAGAATAAAACTTAGGACACTGTATTAAAATCGAGATTGTTTCCCATCTCTACCGCTCATAAACTTGTTAATTTAGGCAATCACACCCAAGGAGATTATTTTTATTGTTCTAATTTATCCAGAATTCTTGATTCGACAGCACAATGAGTAAATATTCAAGTTTATCATATGCTGAGTATAATGCCTCAACAGTAGTTCTCTCAACCCCCGAAGAGCTAATTTACTGCAGCACTTCCTAAGTACAGCTTACTGCGATGCACTTTTCTGCAAAAATAATCCTTTTTTCAACAGAGAAATGATTTTCATGTGGCATTTGCTTAAATACTTACTTCTCAGTATACTCTATGCACTATCCCCAAAATTTTTCTTTGTCTACAATCATACTCAAATTTGCAATCAAAGATAAGCTGTAGCTCGTATTTTTCTTTTATACGCCTCAGGTTCAAGTTGATTATATTTGTATATATTTAATATTTGATTAGCCGGTCAAGACTTTGTGTTTCTCTCAAGATATATAAAAGTAGCCACCTTTCTGATTAAAAGCTTTGATAAATTAATTTTTTGTACGCATTAGTGTGGGTTGACTAGACCTCCTTTGTCTTTAGACTTAGCAACATTAACAATTTTTTAAGCAAACCATTGAGTATCAGCGAGTTCGCTCTATATTTGCTTAAGCGTTTTCAAGGGTGTTACATACATGACTTTAGCGCGACTTTCGATTTAAATAAAGGGTTAAAGACATCCATGCTTTAGTTTAAAGTAAAGAAATATATTAAATGATGAAATAAGATTACTTTTTTATTCATATAAATGTAAATGTGAGAATTTGAATATCTATACTAGTACCTTGCCAGATGATCGGCATTTTTTAGTGAAACCAAGTATTTTCGTACAGTAAACATCTTACGATCTTAATGATGCTTCCAAATAAAGAAACTTGTTTTAGCTGCATAATGTTACAAGAAAATATGCTTTTCTTTTCTTTTCTTTTCTTTTTAATTTTTAATGTCGGGTCCTATTAGTCTAGCTATGACTGTAAAATATGCAGAGGATTCTATACCAAACATTAAAAACACTTTATTTGAAAAACTAAGTAATAATAATAACAGTGGTAGTAGTAGTAGTAGTGATGAAATGAAAGTACACATTCGTATTGTCCCAAATATTGATAATTCAAGTCGAAGCTTAATATTTAATGTGATTGAAAGAGACCTTGAAGTTGGTAAAGTAATCAAGATTGGTAGATTTACAGAGAAATCTTATTTAGAAGAGCATGTATCATTCAAAAGTAAAGTTGTGTCTCGCTTTCATTGTGAGATTTGGTTAAATAATGACGGAAAAGTAAGTTACTAAAATGGGTAAATATATAAAAAAGGGGGATGAACAGCATAAACTAATACATATGCTTAGATACAAATTAAAGACACGAAATCTTCTTCTGGTACATTCATAAACCATGTAAGATTGAGTCCGGCGAATCAAGAGAGTCAGACAGAAGAACTAAGAGATGGCGATTTAATACAGCTCGGGGTTGATTATCAAGGAGGAATTCAAGAAATGTATCGTTCAGTAAAGATGAAACTTGAAATTAATAGACGATCAGTAAAACAACTCTCATATTCAATATCTGCCTTTCATAATTTACGCAATATCATTGCTAACAAACAACTGATGACAGCATCATCTGATATAGAAGAGTGCTGTATTTGTTTATATGCCTTGGCTCCATTCCAAGCTTTATTTGTTGCTCCTTGTTCTCACTCTTATCACTTTAAATGTATACGCCCTTTATTTGACAGTTATCCGGGATTTCAATGTCCTGTTTGTCGTACATATTCTGATTTAGATGCAAGTGTCGCTGTAGAAGCAGAAGAAATAATCCAAAAGCTTGGTCTAAAAAGGATTGCACAAGACAATCATTCTTGTGAAGAAAGTGAAGTTTTACATTCACTTCAAGGACAATTAACACCTAACGACCCCCAACTGCTATCTACCTTGATTGCTTATACCAGTGACTTATCCACTCCTTCATTAATAACAAGTGATATAGAAGGTAACTCCTTTGTACTTTTTCATATAATTTTAAATCGTTTATTTAGTAAATTATTATAGTGTCAGGTGTTGCTGAATATGATCAGGTCAACCCCAATACAAGTACTGCTACCAATGCTTCAGAACAAAAGAAGAAAATTTCAAGATATAACAGTAATTTAATTGAAAAGATCAAGATGGCATTCTCAAATGAAAGGATTAGATCTACTTTTAGTAAAAAACGCGTAAATAGTGGTGGAACAAGCAGTGGTATTAGTGAAGAAATAGAAAGATCAGACAATTGTTTTGATTGTTCTTTACCAAATCATTTAATTCGTAACCATTCTTGTCAATCAACACATCCAAACAAATTGAATGAAATTACGGAGGAAATTGGATCAAACTCATCACACTAAGAAATAACAATACAAACATAAGCATATTTATTCTCTAATAAAGTTATTTATAAACATTATTATTATCTTATTTGATATTTGATACTTTTAGAGAAACTAGGAGCTTACTGTTTTGCATCTGTTACTACATTTGATAACATGTTAACATTACGAGGATTACAAAAAAAAGAGGAATTATTTGCTCTTCCAGGGGAGAGAGAAAGGGGAATGCATTCTGATTTGATAAGGCAATTGAGAAGAATTGACGCTGTTCTCCTTGAAACATGTCAATTTTTTTTCTTTTTTTTTTTTTTAAAAAAAAAAGAAAAAAAAAAAGAAGTAAACTTCAATGCCTTACTAGCAAGATGAATATAGAGTAATAAAATCATGGCTGCTTGAGAGTGACTGAAGTATCTTTAAGTGAAAGAAAAATAGAAATTAACTATTTGGATTGTGCATTTCAAGGCTTTAAAAAATCAAACAACTTAAAGATACATAGCTCATCAAAGCATTTAGATTGTCATATATTTGCAGCTTTATCATATAATTGTACTAGATGCTTGGAGGTATGATTATAGCTTGATTGTTCTTGCTTTTTTTTTTTTTTTTTTGAGTCATTTTGCCTTGGTTGTACAAACTCTTTCTCGGAACGACTTTTGAATTTCATCGGATGAGAAATAGTTGCTGATTACTGGATTTATTGGTGAAGTAGAGATTTTGAAGGGAACACAATATTTTGTCCTTAGTTTCAGTGCCTACATAGCCACTTGAGCTTTTTTTTTCTTTTTAATTTTTTTTTATAAATTAAGCAAAAGTTATGAATGACTGGATTGAATTAATGAACAAGCTTCAAACCGTAGCTGCCACGGTTGGAGCAGAAAATTCACTTGATTTGCCTTTAATTATAGTTGTTGGCTCACAATCCTCTGGCAAATCTTCTGTCTTGGAAACATTTGTTCAACGAGACTTTTTGCCGCGAGGAAGTGGTATTGTGACTCGAAGACCACTTGTGCTTCAGCTAGTCACACTTCAACAGCCATCGGCTTTGGAGTACGGCGAATTCTTACATATCAAGGACAAAAAGTTTTATGAATTCAGAGAGATTTGTCAAGAAATTGAACATGAAACAAATCGTTTGGCAGGTGCTAATAAAGGCATATCAAAGCTACCTATACACCTTCGAATCTATTCTCCAAAAGTACTCAACTTGACTCTAGTTGATTTACCTGGATTGACAAAGGTTAGATCAAAGCACAAAAAAGAAACCTTCATTTTTCTTACTATCTATTATAGATTCCTATAGGTAAAACATATACTGTATAGATGAGAGAGTAAAAACTCATAGTCACTTTATCTCCCAGGGGATCAACCAAGTGATATAGAAAAACAAATTCGTAGCTTAGTAATGGACTATATATCAAACCCAAATAGTATCATTTTGGCTATATCACCAGCCAACGCTGATTTAGTCAACTCAGATAGTCTGAAGATAGCTAGACAAGTGGATCCAGAGGGGAAAAGAACAATTGGTGTATTGACGAAATTAGACTTGATGGATACTGGCACAAATGCTTTGGATATTTTACTAGGAAAGGCATACCCTTTAAAGTTGGGGTTCATTGGTGTTGTCAACAGAAGTCAACAGGATATCTTAACAAATAAACCAATGCATTTAGCACTCGAGGCCGAGGATGAATTCTTTAAACAGCATCCGGCTTATCGTAGTATTGCATCGCGATGTGGAACACGATATTTAAATAAGCAATTGAATAAGGTATATAAGGAGATATAGTGTTGAAAAAAATTTATACATTTTTTATGTATAGATCTTATTAGCTCATATCAAGGAAAAGCTGCCAGAGCTAAGACTTAGATTGAGCACACTAATCACCCAAACACAGCAAGAACTAGCACAATATGGAGAATCAATAGGGTCCGCTGTATCCTCTCAAAAAGGTCCACTTATTTTAAGGCTGTTGACCAAATTTTCTAATGATTATATTGGCTCTATTGATGGAACATCATCAGAGTTGTCTGCCAAAGAATTGTACGTAAAGAAACATTTATCTATAAAAGAGATGACAAAACTAACACATCATTCAAGGTGCGGTGGTGCACGTATTTACCATATTTTTAATCAAGTATTTAAGCAAGCATTAAATGTGATACCCCCCTGTTCCAATCTAAGTGATCATGATATTCGTACTGCCATTCGAAATTCAACAGGTCCACGTCCTTCTCTATTTGTACCTGAATTGGCTTTTAATTTATTAATGCGACCGCAGATTAAGCTACTAGAAGTACCTAGTTTACGATGTGTCGAGATGGTGTATGAAGAATTAATGAAACTATGTCACAGTTCAGATACAACAGTAGTAAGTCTTCTTTTTTTCATTTCTTCGTACCATGTACAATGCTTTTGACATATTCTGATAAAGGAGATATCAAGATACCCAAGGCTTCATCAGAAATTAATAGAAGTTGTTTCAGAATTATTAAGAGAAAGGTTAGGACCAACAGTGACCTATGTTGAAAATCTGATTGCAATTGAACGAGCTTATATCAACACGAACCATCCTGATTTTTTGGGAGCAGCTGGAGCAATGGCTAGCTTAGAACAAGAATCGAGAAAAAAGATGAGATTGGCGGCCTTTAAGCGTAGACAGCTAGCAGCAATGAATTATAGGTCGGATTCTGCCAGTGTGGTATCAGGGCAAGAAGAGAACTCCTCAAAGGAATCCCTCTTTAGTTATTTCTTTGGAAGAGGAGGGACAGACAATAAAAATGAAAAATCAAATGTAGAAAGTGTTGTGATAAAGGCTCAAGAGGCTGCGCCTCCGTTGAATAGCATAGTGCAGAATGAAATGATCAAAAAATTAGAGCAGATATCACTCGATGATGAATTTGTGACAGACAAAGAAGAGCTAGAGATACAACTAATTCGTAAGTGTAACATCAACTTGATTTTAACATGCTTACTCATTTTTTCTTTCAGGTGCCCTAATTACAAGCTATTTTAACATAGTGAAAAAGAATATACAAGATTTGGTTCCTAAGTCTATCATGCATTTATTAGTGAATCATTCTCGAGAATCAATCCAAAATAGACTTGTTTCAACCTTGTACAAAGAAGAAATATTCGATGAACTGCTGCAAGAAGACGAAACAATTTCAGTTGAAAGAGAGAGGTGTAAAGCAATGCTGAAAATGTATAAGCAAGCCTTTGAACTTATTAAGAGCTCAATTTAATGATAATTGAGTTTCAAAATAAATAAAAAAAATTACAAGGGATTCTGAAACAAGCTTTTTTTTTTTTTTTTTTTTTTTTTTTTTTTTTTTTTTTTTTTCTTACTGTTTCAGACTATGGCTGCTACTATCCACTCTACTACCACAAAAAAGAGCTTTGTCATTGGTACCCGCAAATCTCAATTGGCTCTTGCTCAAACACACTTGGTGCGTAATGCACTTCAAGAAATATATCCCGATTTTGAATTTACTGTTGAAGCCATGTCAACCACAGGAGATAACATTTTAGATAAAGCACTTAGCAAAATTGGTGAAAAAGCTCTGTTTACCAAGGAATTGGAAGTCGCCTTGGCTGATAGAAAAGTTGACTTTGTTGTTCATAGTTTTAAAGACTTACCCACTGTTTTACCGCCCGGTATGGAAATCGGTGCTATTTTGGAACGTGAAGATCCTCGGGATGCACTTGTGTTGAATGCAAGAAACGAAGGGAAAAGTTTAGATACTTTACCAGCAGGATCTGTTATCGGTACGAGTTCACTTCGAAGAGTTGCTCAATTAAAGCGAAGATACCCTCACTTAAAATTTGCTGATGTGGTAAAATAATAGAGCAACATTTTTTTTTTTTGTATTAACTTTTTTATTTGTAGAGAGGCAATTTGTAAGTCTTAACTTCACTAGAAAAGAAAGAATAAGAAATAATAGATTCATAGGAACACTCGATTGGCTAAATTGGATGATGAGAATGGGCCATTTAGTGGCATTATATTGGCTGTTGCAGGACTTGTTCGATTGAATATGGGTGATCGTATCTCATGCAAACTATCCTCTTCAGATTCTCTTTATGCTGTGTCTCAAGGTGCGCTGGCTATAGAATGTAGAGAAAAGGACAAAGAAGTAATGGCCTTATTGGAGCCTTTAAACCATGCAAATACAAGGCTCATGTGTTTATCTGAACGCTCTTTGATGCGTACATTAGAAGGTGGATGTAGTGTACCTATTGGTGTCAATACAAACTTAGAAAACAACAAGCTTCAACTTCATGGCTTAGTAGCTAGTCTTGATGGACAGAACGTTGTAGAATATAAGGATGAGGTTAACCTTGAAGGTGCAGAGACAAGAGAAGCAAGAGAAGCATTGGCAGAAAGATTAGGCAACTCAGTAGCAAACCAGTTATTAAAGGATGGAGCAGATAAGATATTGGCTGAATTGGCTCATAAATAATTTTTTTCTAGCTGAAAATAAAAAGCATACAGTATTATATATTCATCAAATCATGCTCTTGCAGCTTTATCATCTACATGTTCGCTTTCTGCTCTAAACCATACTAATTACGCTTAGTGAGCCTATACGATTTTGGTTTGATTTACCAGAACTAACTATAGACATTTCATAAAAGGATCTTATTGGCCCAATAATGCCCATAAAAAGCAGACATGATTGAATACAACAACCAATCGTTTTTAAAACCCAGGAACAGACCACTTTCTCAACTCAGTACAAGTGAATGAAGTAACATATCTTTTTTGTTTAATTGTAATAATGGAAATTGCTAATGGACCACTTTTTACTACTTCAACTGGTCTTATAGATAGTATAGACAGTATGTAAAAATTAGAATATTACGCAAAATGTACATAACTCAATGCATGCATAATAAAGAAAAACTTATGGTTGTATTAAGAGATGGACGTAAACTCATTGGTATTTTAAGGTCTTTTGATCAGTTCGGTAAGAAACGAAATTGCACTTAAAGAGAATAACGTCATTAACAGTAAGTAATAGCTAATTTAGTGTTGCAAGACACTATTGAAAGAATTTACGTCCGTGGTTGTTATGGTGATATTCCAAGAGGTGTATTCTTAATTCGTGGTGAAAATGTGGTTTTGCTTGGTGAAATCGTAAGTTGCAATATAAACAAAAAATTTACTGTATTAAACTCATTCTTTCCATAATAAAAAGGATGTAGACAAAGAAGATCAAATTAACTTAAGACAAGTGTCAGTTGAAGAAATATTAGTTGCGCAAAGGGAAGAATTAGAATTGAAAGAAAAGGTTGAAAAAATCAAAAGTAATGCATTATATAATCAAGGATTTTGCGTAGATACGAGTCAAAATGATTTGTATTAGAAATAGTAAATATATGTGTATATTTTATAGAAAACATTAAAGAGTTATTTTGATGAGAACAGTCTTGACATCTTTCTTTGAATTTGATCAATTAAACCACCTATTGCAGCTAAAGGAAGTAAAAGTATGCCACAACCACAGTTGTTGACATGAGAAGGTTCATCTGGAGAAGTGAAAGGTTCATTTGTTGGGTGCTCTGAATTTGTTTTAGTTGTTGACATTTTGATATAAAAAGGGGAAATCAAAGCCATTCGAGTTTTGCTTTTTTTGGATTTGAAACCCAGATAAAAACAAACAAAAAGCAACAGGATCAAATAATAATAAAGCTGATGAAGGAATAACGGCAAAGAAATAGGACTTATTCAAAGCTCTACTGGATTAATAAAAATGGCTTAAATCAACCAAGACAGGTTTTAAGAAATTTTACTCAGAGAGAATAAAAATAAAAAAATGCTTGTTGGCTAAATTCGATGTCTTTTAAAGGAGTGTGGTTCACCCAGAAAGTATACTTGGTATATTTCTTGTCTGTCTACACTAAGTTACATGGTACTTTATGAATTGATATACACAAAGCATGCAAATTGTAAGCTACTTTCCTGATGTTTAGCACTTGAATTTAACATTTGTTATGCTCAACCGATGGTTCACTATTGATGGAAACAAATGAAGTCAACTGTACATAGTAGTATTGCATTTCTCGCTTTTTGTATTATACATCATCTGCTTTAGATAATTGATTTTCTTGGTAATTACATTTGAAGTTATTCTGCACACGACACAATAAAAAAAAAATCGGCCTGTTAATACGTGTATTAAAATGCTTAATTTATATGATTTTGGGGGTTTTTTTTTTCTTTTTGTTCATTAAAGAATATCTAATCTATAACCATATCTCTCACTCGAAGTTAGTAAATTAACAACTCATTAGTTAGATGGGGATAATGTAATATAGCTGCCATAAGATTAAATGAAAAAGAAAATATTTATGCTGCAAAACCTACAATCAATTGGTATGCTATATTTGAATCACAATCACGTGAAAAGAGTTTCACTATATGCATGGTATAATATTTGAAGTATTCTGTACCTTTAAAAAATCCTGCACGTTACTACAAAAATAGCTGATTATCAGGGCGTCCTAATCCTGAATTTAACCATATTACCAATTTATACGATTGCTAAATGCAATTATTTCAATACTAACTGCAAAAGATTTTTTTTTGTTGCTTTAAGTATAAAATGTGGGATTAATATATGCTGTGTAAGCCAAAATACAGTATTTCGAAGTCGCAAAAGCTGTATAAATAATTTCAAATCCGTCAATACATACAAACATTTTGACATTTAAAAATTCCATTATGTCGCTTGCGCTAAACTCTCCATCAGGGTTTTCAATTTTTCAGAGAATGAAACATTATACAATATCAAAAAGATCAAAGAAAGATAGAGTTTTTTAAAACATACCTTTTTCAGCTCTTAAAACTTCTTAAACTTTGATTAACAGTATCAACTATGCAAAAGTAAAAGTACATCTGATCACTCCCTCTAATCCAAATACACCATGATAAGCTTACTTATAACGATTGTCCGTATGGAGTTGACCATAAATAGCTGACAAAGGCCCCTTTCATTTAGCTGTTTTAATAGTGAATGTATCAAAGGAGAAAAGAAGAGCTTACGCTTAGAACGGTAAAGATTAGAAGACGTGTGAACAACAAGAAGTCATAAAATAACGACTCCTCTTTTTATTTTAAAGGAAAAAGAAAGAAAGGAAAGTACAATTTATTTTTTATATTTTTTATATTTAATTACTTTGATTTCATTATTTATTTGGAATGCTCTTTTTTCATTTTTAACTATACAAATGCAATGAACAACTAATTGCATTTGGTCTTAGCCTTTAACCACATTTTATAGTAAAATGATTCAAATTAAAGATAGAAATGATGTTTATTGCATCTATAAGATGAAAGACAAAGCCGAAATTGTCTTCAAGATTTAATAAGTTTTATAAATGCAACATTCTTGCTCTTGTTTATGTTCAAACACAAACAAAATGTAAAAAGAAATGCTAAAACGAGCCATATTTCATCTGTTTATCAAAAAGCAAAGTTAAACATGTAAGTAAAAAAGCACAAGTCATGCAGACAATTGAATCAATAAAGAAACAAATATCATAAGTACAATCTTTATCACTAATCGGCTAAAGAGTAATTATGTAAGTTTTATAGAAAACAATTAGCAAAATAGTTTTGCAAAAAAAAAAAAAAAAAAAAAAAAAAAAGCTAGGTGAAAACGATATCGAAGTACCTATAAGCACCATATTTAGATATTGGATACTATAATATATTTCGAAAGCATAAAAATGTAGTTTTCTTTGATTATATCGTTTTTTTATAACAAAAAAGTGGAAGAGTGAAGATACAGATAAAAGGCGCTGGTTATTTTATGAGAGTAACCAAGAGCTTTTATGCTTTCAAGAGAAAATTTGAGATATTCAACTAAAATAAAAGGCGTATAGTAAAATACCTAATTGTTAGGAAAATAAGAAATAATGAAAGGATAGTTGGTTTATTTTTTTTCCTCTTCCTTTTTTTCTTTTTGTCGTTAAAGGTGTTAGAATTGAAGGAACAAATAAATCGGATACAAAGAGCGATCATGCAGCTTTACTTACCGACGTAAAAATGAAAGTTTTCACGTTGGGATTGAATGCGGGGATTCTTTCAGGACAAAAAAAAAGTCAATATGGTATAATAAAGATCAAGAGTATTTATTCATTAGAATGGCTCAGCACAAATTTATGCATATGAGCGCTCAAAGTAACATATTAAATGTCTGAGTATCTAAATTTTAATTTAATTCAACCCATTCATCCATCTAAACCTGATTGCACATTTCGATGTAACACCCTCCTATTTGCCACATTTTATCAATATGCTAACAAGCATTATACATCATGTATATATAAAACGAGTAATCTTGTAGTATTCGTAGTGCCAAAAACATCTTATTTTATACCCTATCGTTCGATTTTTCTGTCATTCATAAAAGAGATCACTAATGAAACTATTTTTACCTTCTGTAGAAATCTTGAGAGACCTTACAGACTTTTCCTAAAGATGTTGCTGCATCAAATCAAGAAAATTACATCCTGCGATCTGTTATATAGCCTATATTACAAGGTTTTAAATCAATTCTGAGGTAACAATACAAGCGTAAAAGCAATTATTTAAAACCATATGATTATGTTTTACACAGTTTATTTAATCATAATTTACTAAAACAATTAAATATAGTGGACTACTTGAATGGAGATTTGTCTGTCCTTTCATTTATCAGGTCCAACCCACTACATTTTGAGTTCAGGCTGGTGGATGACGATAGCAACTCTATCAAACTATTTAAATAAAAAAGTGTTATGAAACTACTAAAAATATATAGACGAATAATATATTTTAGTAATTTCTTGAAATAGCTTTATAAAATAATTGTTATAATTTGATGAAAAAGATGAAAGCAATTTCATCAATAGTCAAGCTAATTGCCTTTAACCTCTACTAATTAATCTATTAAATTTTATAATATTCGGTCCTATTTTTTGACCAGCATCACCTACTTTGTTTTCAAAAAAAATACTTCTATTTCTATTGGAAACAGTATTGTTCAACTTCATACTATATGTGATAAACAACTACCAATCCACATTTTTCGCTTAACATCATTAATTTACATTGCTTCTATTATGCTATCTGCTGCTTCATGCTGTAGATACCATTTTCCAAATAGCATTCATAATTCAAATTATCTAAAGTCAATGTACAATGTCACTAACCTTCAATTACTCTTGTTTTGCAATCTGCATCATATTGCTTGTAAACAATTTGTCAAGTAAAGCCCATGATATGATTTGCTATAACTGTAGTCTATAGTGCATATCTAAAGAATGAAGGCAATCAAAATATATACAAGATATGTATCAACGTAATATAGAAAGTGCATCATTCATTCACTTATTTAAAGATCACAACTATTGCCAAATTTCCTTTAGTCCTTTGCTTTTAACGAAATCCAGTTATCTTTATAGCAAATCCATGTAGTAAATGTGATAAGACAGCCTATTATTCATAGATTACAATATTGAACTAAAAAAGCAAAACAGAAATTACCTTTGTTATCATTTACATATTATCCTATATTATTACATTTTAGTTTAATAAAATCTATTAATAGGTTTCGTAATGGTTGTTATTTTCCCTCTTTATCAAGTCTTGTGAATAGTCCACTGAGCAAAATTGAATATGATCAGTGTTCAAAAATTTTACTATTAAAAAAACCTAAAGTATTCATATATCACTTTAAAGTGTTATTAGTATTAGGATATTAGTTGTATCATAATAAAAGAATACATATAACAATCTATGTTACTCCTCTTAACATTCAAGGCATTAATTAATGTGGCTATTGAAAGATTGGTAGCTGCTTGCTACAGCTTTTTATTTTTTTATTTTATTTTATTTTTATTTTTTTTTGGCAAAAGATTATTAAGTTGAAAATTAGATTTGGAAGTCTAGTTCCTAGCGTCAAAAAGGATATCTTTAAGAAATGTTTTACTAAAACAATCGCCGTAAATTAAATAGATAATGAAATTTTTGTAGTAAGGAACAGTACATGTTAAAAGATGTTTATTTTTTTTTGCATATTGTACATATAAAGACATAATATAAATAAATAAAAAGTTAAATTTCATAAAAGAGTAGCCCTTTGCTTACAGTCCATATTCTGTCCTTTGCAATTCTTGGTAGAAACATAAACTTGTTAAATATATATTGAAGCATGGCTTGACGAAATCTGTTGAGGTCTGATTGCAAATGTGGATTGTTTATATATAAGACTATATAGCACGCCCGAGACTGGATTAATTTCCATGAGCTTAAAGGGTGTTGGAAAGCAACAGACTTGGTGTTACTTAAGATTTCAATATAGCTGGGAAGAAGTAAGCTTTCTATTTGTCGTTTTGTATGAGCAGACTTGATTATGTTGTAATGACCGTCCTATAAGAAATTTAATTAGAAAAAAGATCAAAGATTTACTATAGTACCTTTATAATGTCTTTTATATATTTTTTATCACGAAAGAAGTTTGAGCCATACGCTTGCAGCTTTTGATATGACTCTTTGTCCTTGCAGTATTTGTTCCATTTGGAAAACTTGAAAATTACTTCATGCCTCATCAAATTGACAAAAGGTTCCACAGAAGCATTGGTTAAGCCATAATGGCTCATAAAGAGCACAGCACGGTTCCAGTAGAAATTTTCTTTGTTGGAAAGATCTATATACGGAGCATATAAACTAAGATCAAAGTTTAAACTTGTTTCTACGTCTTTCATTCCTATGTTGGTTGGCGTATTGTAATGGCATTTAGGCAGTTCAAGAGTATCTTGCAGATCAGGAGTCATCTTGTTTAAGACGTCCCTATGCAAGACACCGTGTAGATGCTGCTTTAAGCTTACTGCACAGGACCAGCGAGTGTTATCCTTAGACAACTTGAAGAGACCAGGTACAAACAAAGCCATTGGCTTGCGACACCGGTGGGATTTCAGTTGATCAGCGAAGGGTAGCCACCAGTTACGATTGGATGGTCGATGTACTAGCGACGACAACATAAACGCAACGAAAGCCACACCTGTGAGTTGGCTTGCTGTAAGCCTTGTCTCTGCTTGGCTGTGGAAATTCTTGGCTATTGCAACAAGTGCATCTAAACGGTTCTCTACAAACGACCAAATAGCATGGGACTTGTACCAATTAATGTGGACTGGAAGCTGATCTCTAAAAAAACGATGTTAGAATATTTGCATATGCTATGACAAATACATACTTGGCCAATTCCATAGTACGGCAGTATAGTGTCCCAGTTATTTGCTGTAAAGCGCACCTCGAGTCACACTCCATAGGAATTTGACTTCATTAATGATAAGCAGTGTTTTATTTTTTTCTATATATCATTAGAAGCTTAAGTCTGGTATACTATATAAATCCTTCACTTACTACATGCTTAATAAAGTGCGGTGAAACTTTAAGTACTTCATCCGGTTGGAAGTCTTCTCCATGCCTTTCACCCATGGCAGACCGGCGATAAAATGGTTCTTTTGAATGGGAGTACGCAGTGACCCTTATAAAATCGGATTTAGGGTTTGCATACTTAAAGCCACCAATACCGAGATGGTCGCAAAAAGGACCATGACGATACTTGCTTGGAAAAAAAGTTTCATTCGCGGCAAGGAATTTTTCAACTATAGCACAAAAGTTTGTACTATCACCAGTTGACCAGAAGCCAGACAAACCACGCTGAGGACAGCCAAAATTCACGCCCAAATCCAAGTAAAAATTTTTAAGGTCAACACGGTCCCAGATAAACCCTTGAGAAGTCAGGGCATCAATGAATGTCTCTTCCTCAGAAAAACGAGATTTAATGCCCATCCCCCAGGTTACAAAAAAGAAATCACCAAAGACAGAATTCAAGCCTGAATTATGCGATAGAATACCCTTCATTGCTTTGTCTAGCCTAGCAAACTCTTTCATGCTAATGTACATACTTTTTCCCATACCGGAATGAGCAGCAGACTCATAATCTAGAGGTACAGGCACCACTGAAGTATCAAAGACTATACCCAAAGCCGGAAGGAGAACAAGGTCTACAAACTGAACATGATAGTGATTGGGTATATGATATGATGGACTTACACCTTCGGTTGTAGCAAGCTCCTGGTAAATACGAGGGAAACATTTTTTTTTTTTTTTTTTACAAAAAAAGAGGGTGTTACGAAATGTTTTTGTGGAGGGTGCGTTATAAAAAATCTAAAAACTCAAAAAAATTCCATTCGAAGTCACTCGAGATGGGGACGAGTGTTTTGTAAAAATCATGTTTATGAGGAACGGTGGGGAGTACATAGTGCTACCCACCCGAACTATATTTTATTAACTTCGTTGTTGTAAATAAAAAAAATCCTTCTTGCACCCATACATTAAATTTGGCACTCTACGGTTTTGAGTGTTTGAAATTTCATCTTATAGTCAAGGAAAAGCGCCGCTTAAGCATTTTATTAAGTCACAAGGTACATATTATCCCAGTACAACATTTTTGGGAAGTTGTGGAATTTGTATTACTTTGTCTATTAGGGCTTGCCAATATCTCTTTTTTCTCATTGCTATTTTTTTCCATTTCTCCATTTTACAAAATCTGCAACCTAGATCAAAAAAGGATTATTTAAGAGTGAGCTGAATAAATGTTTCTAATATTGATATGATATCAATTATCATCATAAAGGACAATACGTTATTAAGCAACAAGCTTATTTTCTAACACTCATGGCTTACATTGGCGTTAATAGACAAGTGCATACAGGCTTAAAAAACAGATTGATACTGTAATAAAGACTTTTTTCATTTTTTTTTATCTAATATTTAATAACAAAGAAGACAATTGTTTTACTGTTTCTTTTTTTTTCTCCATTAAGAAAGTAGCGTTTTTAATTACAATGAAACTGAATCAGCATAAGGCAAGCTGTGAAGATCACCATGAGCGACAACAGTAGGCTTGCTCTTTAATAATTTTTCGGCAACCTACAATATGAAATGGTTTAGCTTTCTTTTTAACTCACAAAGAAAAAATTTATACCTTGGCAACATCAGAGGCAGAAACCTTTCCAAGGGTTGCAACAGAGTCAGCAGCACTGTATTTACTACCACGGAAAGCCTATATGATCATACATCAATAAAACATTCATTCTCTAATCCTTATATGTGTACCTGAGCACCGAGGGTTTGGAGGCGATCGAGACGGCTTTCGAAACCAGCAGTGGCAGCAAACTTGGCTTGAGCAGCACCTCTAGCAAAGTCTTCGTTAGACAAGTTCTTGGCAGCCTTCAATTGTTCAACGGCAGCAGCAACGGCAACACCAGCTTGTGTACCAGAAACTTGGACACCAAAGAGACCAGCATCAGAGTAACCAAGGTTGAAGGCCTTGATTTGAGCATCGACCTTGGAAGCAGCTTGGGCGAAGAGACCACTGCCAGTGGTGTGCTTGACGTTCAATTCACCACCAAGAGCATGACGGAGAACTTGAAGAGCAGCGTATTCAGCAGAGTCAAGAGCAGCACCTTCAAAGGCAAGGACATATTCATTGTCATGTCCTTCCAAACGAGCTTCACCACCAAAGTATTGGCTACCGCTCAATTGAGCAGCGGAGCCGGTAGGAAGGTTCAAGAATTGTTCGGCCAGGTTGACAAGAGCTTCGTGTTCAATACCAGTACCAACAAGGGCAACATTACCTTGAGTAAACAATTGTTGAGCAAAATCCTTGACAGTGGCGTTGTTGACGTGGTTGCTAGCCTTGGCAAAGACAGAGTTACCAAGACCGGTACGGAAAGCGAGTTGGTGAGCAGCTTCAATAGCACTGATTTCGGCATTGGCGAAGGCACTGGCGGATTCAGAAGCCGTTTGGTTTCTAACATCAATAAATTCGTGTTCTTGGTACTTTTGCTTGGTGATAACGTCGCTCAAAATGTCAGCAAATAATTCACTAAATAAAAATAGTTGGTGTTTTTTTATTTCTTCTTCTCCTTTTTTCCTCTTTTTTTTTTTTTTTTATTGTTTGCACTTACGCATCACCCTTCAAGAATTCAGCAGTATAGATAAGAGATTCACGAGAAAGATTAGTGGACATAACACCACCAGAAAGTTCAGCTTCACGAACAACGCGGAAAGCAGTGCGGTTATAAGTATTCTATCATAAAAAAAAATCAATCATTATTGTAAATATGATATGTTGTGTCTGTTTACTTTGAATCCATAGTTCTTTAAGAAATGGGCAACACCAGCATTCTTTCCAGATTCAGCTCTAGCACCACCATTGACAACGACAGCCAAAGAAGCAGTTTGGCCGGGTTCTTGGCTGGAAGCGACCTTTACGCCGTTAGAAGCGGAAGAGATTTGAATGGCATTGGCTGTAGCAGCAGTAGCATAAGTAGCCTTTGAAACAGTGTTAACAATGGCTTTACGAGATGTGGCCAACATGTTTTTTTTAATTTAAAAAAAAGAGTGGGGTGTTGTTGCGGGGAAAAAAGTAAGCTTTTTTACTAGGGCCTCCTCTTTCAATAAACCAAAAATCCTAAATTTTTTTTGTGGCGAGAAAACTCAGAAATTACTGCCCAATTTCGGTGTGCGCAAATCGCCACGAACGTGATGACATATTAATATAATTTAAGCACCGAAACGACCGGCTGTGATAGAGCTCCTGTACTCTCATCATTCTACAAAATGAACATCTATAGAAAGACGAGTCGAGTTTGAACATTCAAGAAACAATACAATAGAGCAAGCTTAAATTACTATAATGGCTTTTAAAAATTATATGACCTTGGATTTTAATAAAGTAATTTTCTTCCGTTCAATAAATGACAAGACAGGGTTCAATCACTTTTAAGGTATAAAAGAACTCTAAAGACGGAGGTCAAAGGAATATAGTTATTAATCAATTAGCTTTGGCTAGGATTAACTTCAGAGCAATAAAATAAGTAGCTGCTGGTTCGCTTACTTGCTAAATAAACATTCTTGTTTTCTCTTTAGAGAAATGGATGATGAGGCTACAGAGTATTTTCAAGAGTAAGATACAACATAGAAATTCCTAATATTGATAGTTGAGCCAGCCTCTTTACCAAAACTTATTGGATCTCTCATTAGAAGTATTCTTTCTTCATATTGAAGCTGATTACTGTGTTCCTATTATATGTAGTTAGATGCAGTTGTCATAATGCTTTAACTAATGTGTTTTAGAAGGATAGTCTTAGATATAAAAACTTGATTTTATATTTTAAAATGCATTTGTATGCTTACTTGTATCAGTACTTTATAAGGCTGTAGATATTTGCTTTACAATTTGTTTATCATTGATTTCAGCTTTGAGTCACTTTCTGCTATAGAGACGTTACTTAAGTCTAGATATATTATAGCTACCAAAAAGTCTTTGAATGATATTGATGCTAAGATGGACATCAAAGAATTTATCATTAAGTTGGAAACTAACAGATTTTTTAGATTCTCACTATTAGGATAACTAAGATTCCTCATTTTTTCAAGCAAACTTCTTTATTAATATATTAGCATTTCAAATATAGAAATTGACGTTGAGCTTTTAATGAATCAAATCAAATTCTGAATTCTAAACATGTATGATATAGTATATTTGAAGAAAGCATTCTCAAAGAGCTATTTACGAAAAGTCAATATAGGATTCGGTTAAATCAAAATAAAAAATATGAATAGACACAAATGTTGAAAGATCCAGAAGATAAAAAAAGGCTTACAGAAAAACATGTACCAGATAAGCATTTAGCAGTTTTCAAAAAGTCAGGCGCGCCCCATTTTTTTGTGCTGTCTTCGGAGAATGAATGACTTTATATCAAAGTACACTGCTTTTGCTTTTATATTCTATTTCCTAGCAAGTCAAAAATTATTCTTTCTTTTGTTTCAAGTTAGCATGCTCTCTTGCATAACGCGATTTTATAAAGTCTTGGGTACTTTGTATTAAATTGAAATTTTGCAAAATTTGATGCAAATATATTGCTCATAAATACCACTTTGAATACATCTTGAGATACTCTGTTATTGCTTAGATACCTTATCAACCTAAAGGAAATAAGGTCAATAACTTTTTTCCTTTATTAAAAGGTGATGATATACCTCTAAGCTTGTAATTGCTTGTCTTTCACATGTTGGTGTTACAATCTATTGATCATATATAATTTTTTAACCCCACACAGAAATTTTTTAACCAAAGTTTTTTCTTCTTTTTTTTTTTTTTTTGCGAAAGAAAAAAATGACTTTAGAAAATAAAGCCAAGGAAGAAGAAAAAGTGACATTATTAGCAGATGAATCAAGTAAAAAGAAGTGGAAAAACTGGTGGGTTAGAACGGTGACTACATTAATGATGATTGGTACCTTCTTTATGATACTTGCTTCTGGTCATATTTGGGTTATTTTGATGGTGATTGCTATTTCAACCATTGTATATAATGAAGTGCTTCAAATTGCTCAAGGTCCTGCAAAAGATAGTAGTTTTAAATGGTTTAAAACAATGAGTTGGTAAGCGAATAAAATCCATGCAACTAAGAATACTTACGCATGACTGTAGGTATTTCTTGGTGA
This sequence comes from Rhizopus arrhizus, assembly GCA_024220505.1. Taxonomy (NCBI): domain Eukaryota; kingdom Fungi; phylum Mucoromycota; class Mucoromycetes; order Mucorales; family Rhizopodaceae; genus Rhizopus; species Rhizopus arrhizus. The sequence goes on from JAKZZE010000021.1 coordinate 443,445, forward strand.
CAACAACCTATTATTTATATGGAGAATCAATCATCTATTACTTTCAATCTATTGTGCTAGTAGATGCAGTGCTTTTACCATTCGCCACTCATCACAGATTCATCAGCTTTATCTTATATGTCATTGGTAATAGTGCACTATGCATGTAGTATATAATTAATATTCCATGTAGGCTTTGTATTCTTTGTGACCAATTTAAGAAAAGGACTTTATAAACGCCAATTCCGTCAATTTGGTTGGATGCATATGGCTTTGCTACTTATTGTATTTCAAAGTCACTTTATAGTCAACAATATCTTGGAAGGTCTCATTTGGTTTTTTATTCCTACTTCACTCGTCATTACCAACGATATCTTTGCTTATATTTGTGGATTCTTTTGGGGAAGACATCAATTGATTCAGTTGAGTCCTAAAAAGACAGTGGAAGGATTTGTAGGAGCATGGATTTGTACTCTTGTATTTGGATTTTTGGCATCTTCTTTGTTAATGCGATTTAATTACATGATTTGCCCAGTGAAGGTAAAGTGGTTATAAAAGAAAATGATAGGGTAACTTATATGATTTATAAAGGATTTATCCATGTCTGCTTGGTCCGACATCAACTGTGATCCTGTAAACCCCGTATTTACAGCTGTTCCTTGGAATTTACCTGAAACTGTAATTTCTATCATAAAGACCTTGGTAAGTAAATGAATATAAAAAGTTTGGGGAAAGAAATACGTGTAACATAAAATATAGTTCCACAAGCAAGTGACGACTATTTGGATTGCACCTGTTCAAATTCATGCATTAGTAATGGCTTGCTTTGCTTCACTAATTGCTCCATTTGGTGGTTTCTTTGCAAGCGGCGTTAAGCGTGCATTTAATGTAAAGGATTTTGGACAATCTATTCCTGGTCACGGTGGTATGACAGATCGTATGGATTGCCAATTCTTGATGGGATTTTTTGCTCACATTTATTATCAAAGCTTTATTAAGGTAAGCTATATTTATAAAATATGAATGTAGCTATGCACTAATAATATTAATAGACAAACCATTTAAATGTTGGTACAATTCTTGCCTCCGCTATCAACAACTTGACTTTACACGAGCAATTGGAATTATTAGAACGTATTTTAACTTACTTTATCAATCAAGGTATTATGGATGCTTCTGTCTTGGAGAAATGTGGTTCAAGTGCCTTGACTGAACACAGTAGACAATTATTGGAAAATTTGTAATCCTTGTAATTTTATTTCTTTTTTTGCATACACTTTTTTATATAAAAACTTTGTTAATAAATATTATACACATACAAACATATACAGACAGTTATGTAGAAGAAGGATCATAAATTACTGTAATCTCACCATCAGCTAAAGTAGAATGAGAAGATTTGTTAGTTTTGATAGATGCTTGACTTTCAGCTAGTGGACAAAAATAAAAATGAATGCTTCCGCTTGTATTGGTATGAATGGATGATGATGAAGATATTAACGATGATTCTAGTGATTCATGAGGTACTTTTAATATTTTTTTATTGCCTTCTTCACTACGAATAATGCGAACAATGATTGGTTTTGCACAAACAATTTTATCGGAATTAGTACTGTCTACGCGTGTAACTGAACTTGAATGAGATACAGTAGGATCATTCTTTTTAACAGAAACAGCGCGTCGAAGCTCACCTGGATGATAATCATACTTTGTCAATTTGACCGAAGAAGATCGATTGATATTTGCCATCATTGGTAGCGAAGAGGAGGGTTGAAGATTTAATGATCGACGGATAACATGACTTGCAAACACAGGAGAGCCAGATGCTTCCAGACGAGGTATTAATGGTGCACATGCGCCCAAGATGAATGGCAATTGGGGATGATTGTCATCTATTGGTTTCTGAATTATATAATCAGTAAAGCTCTTTAAAAAAATTGGTTTTCTTGTTTTTCATTAAAAAAAAAAAGAAAGAAAAAAAGAGACTTATGAATAATCACGACTCTCTCTTCCTCTCCTTAAAATTCGAAATATATTTGCTCGCACAAACAAACAGAAATCGTTATTTTACCTGATTACTATTATTATCAAGATTCGATGTTGATGATGGTACTACATTGATGGCTGGTAAAGGTCGTTCTATTTTTCTTCCTTGATTTCGGCGTACAAATACAACTATCAATATCGCAGATAGTGCTATTGTCACGAGCCCAGCAGTTACCCCGGCTATTAAAGCAACTCTATTTGTAGAAGAGCTGCTGTTGCTACTGCTATTATCGCTATTATAAGTATTATCTATCAGTAACTGAGACTTTGCAACACATGTCAACGTTGGACATTCTCCACATTTTGTCATTGTTGTTATTACACAGCGCTCTTCAGCAAGACAACTCAACTCACAGCTAGTATCACAATTCTTTGGTGGTTGGCAGTTTGCTACAGTAATACTTCTTCTTTTGAAATCTATAAAAACAAAATTAATTTCAATAGAGTATAGCTATCAACAGTTTACCTTTTAGCCAACCCGTTATGTACATCAAACTTAAAAAGTTAAAAAAGTAAAGAAAGAGAGAGAATAATAATAATAAAAAAAAATATTTATTTACATGTTTGTGTGTATTTAAAGCTTTGATTCCAGGCACTGCATAATACACACACTTTCAGAGTACTGAAATTTGAAATAGCGACTTACCAATTTAATGTAAGCCTTTGTCAAGTTATAATAGATCTTTTTAAGAAAAAAATTAATAACATCAACTGAAATATTGTATAGCCTATCTGCTACAACTTGTAGTATTGTATCTTTTTACCCCTATTTTTTTTTATTAGTAGCAAATTCCCATTCATATTTATTAAAGAAATTAATTATGTAAAAACTAATAAAGAAAAGAAAAACAATGAAGTTCTCGAATAGACGTATACAAAGTCATTATTGTAGGCTGAATCACATTCATGAAAAAGCTTGTAACTCTGTGTAATTCTTTTGGTAGTAAATAAAAAAGTGGAATAGTCGGTGAATTTATTTTTTATTATTCAAAAAGTACAAGCAGAAACGCGCTCATTAGACACAGAAAACATTGTCTTTCTGTCTAAAACGGACAATGAAAATGTGTACTGTATGCACCGTGAAGTTAGTAAATATTCACAGAAAAAAGGTCGAGAAATACATTCAAAATGATATCAACAAAAACGATTACCGTTGTCAATTAAACTAAAGTGTTCATTTGCCTAAATCTCGATTGAATTATGGAAAGCACAATACATAGGGATATTAAAATAACGACGATTGCTGTTTTTATATGTTTTTGAATTGAAGAATGAGGAGAGAAACCGCTCTTAATATAGCAACTAATTAAGAAAAGGCTTATAAGCAACCCTACTCCTATTAAATACGATGCTCAAACTGTAAATGATTATTTTCAACAATGTCACTTCTACTGTTGTTTTGTTTGCTTTTGTTTACAACATTAAATGATTACTTTTCAATATAATCTTTTCAAGTGATTCTATTCGATGATATTTTCGTGAGTAAACTACGCAAATTGTCTGCTTGAGAGATATGTTCATTGTATTTTATTAAGCGCTTAAATGTTTTACAGAATTTAGTACTCATTTGTCTAGAGTGAATTTTTAAACGTAGTAGAATTTTAATGACACGAAAAGTCTAAGAATAATAAAAGAGAAATGAAATAGAGACGATTATAAGCTGTAATATCATGACTTTCGATTATTGATATGATTAACTAGTAAGCTACTTTCAAGAAAAAATTACTGTAGCAAACATTAATGATCTAAATTCCTTAGTTCGCGGCATTGATATCGCATGTTAAACATTGATGATAGTTTATATTTTTTTCCAGTATACTCTCTTGCCATCATTCTCCTGCTTATACGCTTATGTGTACAGTCTACCTTTCTTTATTGGATAGTACACAACCACACTATTTTTAGCAAGTGCTCAAACTTTGGTTTTATCCAAGTGTCGTGCTGTGTTGGAAATTATAAGCCACATGTCGGACCGGCAACATAATCTCGGAGTGTAAGTCGATAAAAGAAACAAAAATGCAATCAGGAGAGAGACCAAGTGAAGCTCCTTCTCTACAAACACCATGGGTAAAGTGAATCAAACTATCCATGAAGTCCATCCATCGATATTAATGCATCAACATTAGGTATCAGTCGTGATTCTCGCCACAAGCGTAGCGCCACCGGTGCTAGACGTGCTCAATACAGAAAGAAGAGAAAGTAAGATTTACAAAAAAAACTTGAGCGAATGTTTGATTCTCATTACTTGTAAAGGTTCGAATTGGGTCGTCAATCTGCCAACACTAAATTAGGTAGCAAGCGTATCCACTTGGTTCGTGTTCGTGGTGGTAACTTCAAGCGTCGTGCCCTTCGTTTAGAAAACGGTAACTTCTCTTGGGGTTCCGAAGGCATCTCTCGCAAGACTCGTGTCTTGACTGTTGTCTACAATGCCTCCAACAACGAATTGGTCCGTACCAACACTCTTGTTAAGGGTGCCGTCATCCAAATTGATGCCACTCCTTTCCGTCAATGGTACGAATCTCACTACGCTCTCCCTCTTGGTAAGCAAAAGTCTGGCGAGGTAAGCAAATGGACATCATTCTGTGGGAACAATTTACTGATAACAATGACAGGAAGCCGCTTCTGCTGAAAAGAAATCAAAGAGTGTCGAAAAGAAGATTGCCGCTCGTGCCGCTACTGCTGCTATCGACCCTCTCTTGAACGACCAATTCAACGCTGGTCGTCTCTATGCTGTCATTGCTTCTCGTCCTGGTCAATCCGGTCGTTGTGATGGTTACATTCTTGAGGGTAAGGAACTTGAATTCTACCTCCGTAAGATCAAGGTAAATACATGAATGAAAACAGATTTTAGTTGTATATGTGCTTATTTTCTCTTTTTTATAGTCCAAGAAGCAACACTAAATATATTTTGGCTATTATATTGTATACAATGGTTTTCAAATAGTCTGAAATTGTTAAATAAAATGTTGCATATTAAAAGAAAAATCTTGTTTCTCCCCTTTTTTTTTTGACTTTCATGTAAACAATCACAGAACCATCTTGACATGTTAAGGAAGCAAGTGGCTGTGAGTCGGAATTTTATAAAATCCGGACCGAACATGGTTTTCTACACGGAAAAGAGAGGAGGTATTGAAAGGTGTACACAGCCAAGGGATGGCTCCCTCTTTTAGCTTCGAAATAGTCCAACCATGGTATGATTCAATATACAATTGCATTGAAGTTGTTTAAAGGGGCACACATATGGATGTACGAGATGGATCGATAACTTTTGAAAGATAATTTATCTTATAGATAAATGATGCGCCAAAAAAAAAAAGTGAAAAGGGAATTAAGTATGGAGGTGTGTGTGTGTGTGTGAGAAAACAAATGGATGTTGCCCCTTTGAACACGGAAAGAAAGATTAGGATGAAAGCTAATGGTTTTTACAATAGAGCGCTGAAGAACAGAAGGTTACCAAGAACCCCATGCGCAACCTCAGAATCGAAAAGTTGGTTCTCAACATCTCAGTTGGTGAGTCTGGTGACAGACTTACTCGTGCTGCCAAGGTGCTCGAACAATTGACAGGTCAAACTCCCGTTTACTCCAAGGCCCGTTATACCGTCCGTTCTTTCTCTATTCGTCGTAACGAAAAGATTGCTGTCCACGTCACTGTCCGTGGCCCCAAGGCTGAAGAAATCCTTGAACGTGGTTTGAAGGTGAAGGAATACGAACTTAAGGCTCGTAACTTCTCTGAAACCGGTAACTTTGGCTTCGGTATTGATGAACACATTGATTTGGGTATCAAATATGATCCCTCTATTGGTATTTACGGTATGGATTACTATGTTGTCATGGGTCGTCCCGGTTACCGTGTCTCTCGTCGTAAGCACTGCAAATCTACCGTTGGTGTCACTCACCGTATCAAGAAGGTAAGAAAGGATATGTGCATGGTGAATGATGAACTAACAGAGTATAAATAGGAGGAATCTATTGAATGGTTCAAGAACCGCTTCGATGGTGTTGTTAGCAACAAGAACTAAGTAAAGCACTTGAAATAAATTGAGTTTATGTGCATTAGACACATCTGCCTTTGTATTCTTTTTGAAATTTAATTAATTTGTACGAAAGGCGATTGATGATAGAGATTTCAAATCAAGGTTTTTAAATAGTGTAAAGATGAATGTTCTAACAAGAACTATCTGGCATTTTACGTGAATAGTATGTGCTGTAAAGCACTGATTGACGGTTCACGTCACTGCGATAGCGAATATGAAGTTATTGATAGTAAATGCAAATAGAAAAAGGCTAGAAAGGGAAGGTCTTACTGCATAATTGCGGAACTTGTAAGCTTAGGAATGCAGTTTCTCAAGAGCCTATTGGATTTGGAATAGACGCAGATATACAGATGAAACTTTTTTTTATTACAAATGCAAGAAAAAACAATATAAGAGAAGGGATGTAGAGAAAAAAGTATAAAAAAAATGACAAATCTATTGTAACTTGGAATATTTCTTGTTCAAAATATCGAAATCACGCATTTTACCAAGCAAGGATCTACCTTTCTTATGATCACCATAAGTGCGAATGACACGAGATTGAGGGCCGATAGTTGATTGCGTGATGAATTTCCAATGAACCATAAGCCATGAGGTATGATAAGCCAACTTGTTATAATAATCTCCTGCCATTGAACGAAGTGCTGGTAAGTTTGACCAGGGAATCTATTGAAGGATGTCAGGGATTGCTGTATTTCTGTTATTCATTTACCTTTTGGAAATCATGATGTTCATTGTGATAACCAATGTTCATAAAAGGTATATTTAAAATCCCATAGTAAGAGTAAGTTTCCTGTCCATCATCAAACGTATAATGTTCTTGAATAAAATGAGCAGCACCTGGATGTAAAGAATAACCAAACCAAAGCGATAAGAACAAATACAACAAACCATACCATCCACAATAACGTTGAATCAAGATATCCATGACTACCGTAAAGGCAACATTAATCAGTTCCCACTTGGAGGGTGTCAGATTTCGATCGTTTTGCATGACAGCACCACGCACAACATACATGACAGGATAAATCAAGATCCAGAGCAACTTGGAGAATGCGTTTCCTCGTATCAGGCTCTTTTCCCAATCCAATGGTAAATCTGGATCTCTTCCTTCAACGCCTTGCCATGTGTGATGTTCAATATGATAACGTCGAAAGGACTGTGCGATGGGCACAGGCAAGGTAACGTTGGCCAAGAGCCCCGCGTATCGATTAAGCCATTTGGTCTCAAAGATTAAACAGTGACAAGCTTCATGTATGATCACACCAATCATACCCGTCATGGTAGCGCCCACAAAATAGGCTGTCAATAAATAAATATAGACTGGTGGGTGGTAGACTTGACCAAAATAATAAGCAATACCCAGTTGCGTGATGGTGATTGCAAGCGTCACATAAAACGTTCGAATGTCTGTACCGTATAACTTTTCAACGTCAGGATGTTGTCGTAAAATAGTATGCTTGCGTTTTAGATGAGGCTCATCCATATCGTCACGGGCAAAATCGTCATGTATGTAAGGAATAGAACGTTTCCAAGTACCAACATAAAGAGGATGTCGAGGATCTGGGTGTTTGGGAGCAGATTTCAAGCTGTCTGTTTGTATCTCTGCGTTAGGTGGCATGTGGGCTTAGAAGGAAAGGGAAACAAAGTGTAAAAAAAAAAAGGAACCAAAAGAAAGAACGAAAAAAAAAAAAAAAGTTTAGATGGTACGACCTTCCTTATTTGGATGTAAGCAATTTAAAGCCCAAGAAAAACTAAACGTTTTGTCTAAAAGATTGACTTTTTCAATAGTAAATCAGCCCTCGTTTGCTTGTGATGCGAACGTGGTCAACTAAAGTCTTGTCCAATTGCTAAGACTGTTATCTGCAACGCACCATTGGATGTTTCTAAAAGCCAAAAGTTCATTCACTCTTCTTTTTCTTCTTTATGCGATAGCAATTCATGCCAAGCTTTTTTTTCTAAAGCCTTTTTTAACCTGAAAATGAATGGATCCCAAAGCTTTACTGGGCTATCTGGGTTTAAAAAAGATTATTTTTTAGGAAATAAAAAAAAGGGACAAATGAACTTTTTTTTCAAGATGACGTGAAATATTGGCTCCATCGAGAGATCCGGGCTTGGGACAAGGTTACCTCTGGCCAGTCTCTCGATTCAACTAAAAGAGTTCCAAATTGCCTTATCCCAAAAGCGAACACAATACAGTGACCGTAATGCCAACTGATGGTTTTTTAAGACGAGGGGCGAAAAATAATATTCTAATAAGTGATCTTTATGTTCTTTAGGAGCTTTTTTTTTTTTTTTTTTTTTTTTTCAAATATTTGGGTTTTGATACATATGCTATTCTTGGCTTTTTTTTTCTGGACAAGAGCATTGTAGATTTCAGATGATTTTTAATTCTATTTAGACTGTAGAAGCCAAGCTCCTTTTGAAGATGTCTTTCCCAAAAAGTCTCAGAATGCCCAATCCATCCTTAAAAGTTCTCAGGAGTGAAGTTGTTACGCATTTGTACTTTACGATCCATGAGCGGGCCCTCCGAGCTAAGAGGATTTCTTTTAATTTTTTTCTTGATCTTTTGAAATGTATACAGAATGAAAGACTGAAAAATACAATCGAATTCAACAATACTTTTTTCATAGATTATACGATAAGAATAGCTATGATGTCTATATACTATGAGTCTATATAAGAATATGATTTTATTTTGGTGAACAATTATACTATGGCCTAGTTCTTGTATGGACTTTTTAATGTTTATCTTAATATGATGTATCTTTGGGCAAGTTAAGTCAGGAAAATAAATTTGTCTGACATATTCTTCTTTTGACATTCATTGGATGTTCTAAATACAGCACTATGTGTATGCCTCATTATATTATTTTGATGTCGATACGACAGCTTGAACCAATAATCTTCAATGGGAGAGTACAATGGCATAAATAAGGGCTTGTAGCCGCGATTAATAATAGCCTAATGACGAATGCAGAATGATGGACCCTGTACTTTTTTCTTTTCTGTTGATTGTAAACAAATTCATACAAGTAAATAAAATTTTACATATAGTATACGGATATGTGATGATGACGCTTCTTCTTCTTTTTTTTATATGAAAAAATTAATAATAGATAGAATATTATCTGTCAAATCAATATAATAATAAATAGAAGGTAGTATATAAAAATGAATCATTGCAAAGAAAAAACGTAATCCAAATGAAGAAATATGTTACAAAGGACCAATATTGCCCTGTACTAGAATGAGCAAAACATACCATATATTCATCAGCTACTTTAATGAGCCCCAATTGATCAGATTCCAAGAGTCTGAATACTTCAAGTTGAATATGAAGATTCTTCTACAAATTCAAAACATACGCTATTATTGTCAATAAAAAAAAAAAGGAAAACATAGCTTTCATAAAGATAGACAAATATATTATATAGTCAAATAAATTCTCTCATTTCACATTGCTGGGACCAAGACAGAGCAACATTCTACAGATTTAAAGGCGTTTTTATCTTTAAACGTGTATTTGATTAGTACATTTTGGTTTAAATAATATGAACTGAGCATACGTGTGCTTTTTTAAAGTGTTAATGCTAGAATTTAGAAAATTGCACATAATATGCTTAATATTAGTAGCACTTTTGATATTTTAATAGAGCCTTCAATATGAGTTGTAATTTTTAATCAATGTAAAGTGTGTTAAATAACACCTCTGTTTGTATCATGACATCACTTTGTTCTTACCCAGATGACTCAATAATAATGCACAGCAAACTTTTGTCGCTGCTTCCAATACCATCGACAAGAGTGGTACAGCCTTTCTCTTGAGGTACACAAACACTGGATGCTGCTTTTTTATCCTTTCTCTCACATCTAAACTCAATCATTTAGTTTGTTATCAACCTACATGCAATACGAGTAGAACTTACCAAATAAAAGACACGAGACCCGTAATGCTACCAAAATACTCGAATAGTTGTACACCATTTTCAACATACATATTTTTTTCATCACTGACTGATATCTTTGTATTAATAGAAAAACCAAAAGAAAACTTTATGAATTGGTTGAACTTGTGAGTGCCACCAACCAAAGCTGCTACTTCTTTCAACGCTTTTTTTTTTTCTTTTTTTTTTTTTGGCATCTTTGAATTTTTCAAAGAAGTCAATTGAAGACTTAACGATACATTTCTGTTTTTTTTTCTATGATTGGATTAAAGTCCTTTGAATTCAACAAGTTTTGCTTCAGACGCATATGTGATATTGGTACCAAGGCAAATGTCCACTCTTTCAATAATTTTAGAAATAGTATCTTCTTCAACAGTAGGTGAATTTGATGATATAACTGTGTTAGGAGATTGAATATTGTAGTTTTGTATTCGACATTTACTTTTAATAAAGCTCTTTTTCAACTACATTGTTAAGCCAAAGAGAAAATAACACAAAAAAGTAATTGATAGTAAACAACTTGGTCACCAAGCAGATCTACCAATTGTCCCAATTCAGATTTTAACTTTGATACTATACCTTTTCACGAAAAGTTTAAATACTCTCCCCTTCCCCCACTTTTCAGCAGTTACTATACTTTTTTAGAAAAAAAAAAAAGAGTTCTTGTAGTTTTCTTTTCTCCTTTTAACAACAAATCAAGTAATAAAATGAACACATTTAATTTGAACATCATCAATCACACTCACCCTGAAGAGTTTCTCTACCGTAAAAAGGTGGCGTATTTTTAATTTGATAATGAAACTTCATTTTTGCTTTTATAACAAAAGTATAGTTAATAAATAGACTCACTGATGTATTTATAAAAACTGCTGTGGATTAAAAATAGGATACTGATCGTCATGTTCTTTCAGCTGAAAAGATAATGATGGATTGCAGTCAGACTATTTATATCATCTTTGATGAATTAACCAGTATATTACTGTATCCCTGGGATATGAAGAGAGTATGAAAGAAGCATACAGGTTCAGTTCATTTATAATAGGGAATATAAAAACATGCTAAATGCAGTGATTATGTTGTCAGTTTTGATAGCACTAAAAATACTTTTATGGATAAAATGACTCTATTCTTTCACAACTTGTAATCATTGGTTGTTGACAAGATGCTGTACGTGTTCAATTTGGTACAAAAAGGATTACTTTAACAAAAGAAAGGGCAGATGGTGTTGATGAATTCTATGATGAATAGTGTGAATCGTTTGATCTTTAATGGAAACATGATTCAAGTATTCCTTTGAAATAATATTTTGTGAATACTTGTCTTTTTGGTTACTCAAGTTGGATTATACAAGCCTATGTTTCTTGTTTCAAGATTAAATAGATTCCTTGTACTGCTAAAAAAGTTTTTTTTCTCAAAAATAATCATTGGTTTAGCTGATAAATATAGCCTAGAATTACAAGAAATTATAACCATCTTGTCTCTAGGTTATTAAACCCGTTTTCTTTTTAAATATAAAAAACAAGAGAGAGAGAGATGTTGAATGACAGAAAACTTGAGTAGAACACTTGTATGATAATGCCATCTCACCAAACTCGACCCCCTAAGAGACTTGATAAAGTAAACATTTTCTCTGTGGCTGCAGAAAAATGAAGGGGGGGGGGGAAACGGGAATATTTAAAGACATGTGTCCACTGGCGTTGTGGTCACTGTATTTTTACTTTAACTTTGATGACTGCAAAAGAATAATAAAAAAAAAAAGGGAATCGTTAAAAATCCTTTTGAACCGGGCGTTTGTTTCCAAATTGTATCTGTTGATACATCATAGATTAAAAGTAACGATAGCGATAAGAGAACAGAGAGTATCAGGTTCACTGAGAACGCCAAGGACGTCTTTTGATCTGTCTGGTCACATTGTGATGTAGAAAACCAGAAGATTGGCACAAAAAGTATTGTGGCCCATCGTTTTTAAAAAAAAAGAAGCTTAGTAGACCTGCGTTTGAAACAAAAACAAAAACAAAATTGGTAAAAGTAGTCAGCCCCAAAGTTCAGTTGTGGATGACTCAAGGTGTGCATAAAAGAAATAAAGTGTGAATGTGAACTTTATTGGATCGTGTTTTATTCAATTGGAATACAATCTAAAATTCAAATACTAGAAATGAAGATAGAATGCTTCATTCTCTCATCACTCGCTCTCTCTCTTTCTTTCTTTCTTGTTCACTGTGATCTTTCTGTAGGGTCACAAGTACAAATTGTAACCCGATGTGAGAACATATAGACTGTGGCACTAAGAAAGAAGGTATGGCATGTAAGACGATCGTACACTTGCCCTGTTCGCAAGTTGGGTTCAAATTTAGAATGAAGATAAACAAAAAGTACAAAAGATGGTTAATTCTTGAGAAAGTGACTTGTACCGAGTATTTTCTTTTTTAAAATTTAAGTTTCAACCAGATCACTTGCTGAAGCCTATTCGTCAGTTAAACTCATTCTAATTTTCCTTGATTAAAAAAAGAGGGAGGAAGGACAAGGTTTTAGAGGAATGATCTACAAAGAGAATTGATAAAGGAACGGCATGAATTTGGGGGAGGAATAAAGAGCCTGGGAAAAGTGGTCCAAGAGTGATAGGAATGAAAGGCTGATGGTGACAGACAAGAGAATGATCCTAAAGGTTGACAGTAAACATTTAAAAAAAAAGGGGGGGGGGGAAAGGGATATTAAAAAAAAGTGATGTTTATTGTGAATGGATGAATGAAATATAACATGTTTCTTTTGACTATTGTTTTCTAAACTTATACACAATGAACTGTTCAATGTTTATAAATAAATTATCCCCAAGCTGAGCCTTTTGTTTTTTCTTTTATTGAACATGAAACAAAAGGGTTGTACGAATACTTACAAATATAGTAGTTTGTTATTTTCCTTAATCATTCAATCACGCACCCCCCCTGTTTTTTTTTTATATTCTTGTAAGATGATGTGGTTTAATAAGATAGACAACTATAAATTAAAAGTCAATAGGAGACATGACCTGAAAAATAAAAACAAAATGATGCTATTCGATGTAACGTGATACAAACCGCAGAAAATTCATTCATCATGACAGAAGAGTAAAATAGAAAAAAGATATTTAAACCTGCTGCTCTTTTTTTTTTTTTTTTTTTTTTTTTTTTTTTTTTTTCCCCTGCTGTTTTTTTATATAAAAGACTTGTATTCAAAATAGATTAGAGATGTCTCAATTTTCTATTATTCGTGAATCACCTGGAAGAGAACAAAAGATGACACAGTCGATAAAAAAGCAAAAGTCTTCTGAGCTCAGATTTAAGATTGAACCCATTGGTATTCAACCCGAGGATGATGATGATCTCGATACGTGCCCTTCTAGAACAAGACCTAATTGGCCACGTCAAATCAATCCATGGTGGAAACCAGCTGATCGTCGTGAAAAGCCACCTTATTCTTATGCGACCCTGATTGCTCATGCGATCCTGTGTAGCAAAGATGGAAGACTGACGTTGAGTGACATTTATAAATGGATCTCTGAAGCTTATCCTTTCTATCAAAGAAGTAATAAAGGATGGCAGGTACGTGAGGACCCAAGTCGACATTCGCTTATTCCTCTTTTTTATTAGAATTCGATACGTCACAATCTATCCTTGAACAAACAGTGGTTTACCAAACTCGATCGTCGTCCAACGCAAGCACACCCAGGCAAAGGAGGTTACTGGACCCTTCAACCGATGACAGAAAAACAATTTGTTGACAACATCACTCAGGCAGGTGGTCACAGCCGAAGACATCATGACATCGGCACCTTCAGTTCACTCTGTGGTCCGTCAAAATCAGGCATGGGTGAAGATGACTATCAACCAGACTGTCCAAATATTCACATCACTCGACCAGAAGATTATGAAATCAAAAAGACAAAGACTACTGTTTCTGCACCCAGGATGAGAAGCATGGGTTCCTCACAAGAAATTCAAGTGGTCAAGGCACCCAAGACAGATCCCAAGAGCTTCGTTCTTCGTTTCAACTCATCCGATCTCAATCCGAATCAAAAACGTCTCAAGAAATCAACAAAACGTGTGATGGAAGAGATGATTGAACCTGAAACGATCAAGAAAAGAAAGTCTGTTCAAGAAGAGGATTGGTATGAGAAGAAAGATGTCATTCAGAATGAAATCCTTCAAGACTTTTGGATGCATGAACCTGATCAATCACAAGAATTATTACTTACGACAGAATACAATCCATTCTGTTTTGATCCTGAAGCACAAAATATCCTTGAAGGTCTACAGGCACCTGCTCCTCATGTCATCTCTTCTCATCCAGACATGAAAACAATCGATCTTCAACTGGATTCATTTGAGAAAAGTATTCATTATCCACAATCATTCTCTTTAGATCAAATCAACAATCCATCTTTTATGGATGATTTAAATAATTATAGTATGGATCAATACATTGATTTTGATATCCTCGATGATAAATTACCTTCTGATTTACTCAAAGACACCAACGAAAGTTTTACTACCATCATGAATTCCTATTGGCCTGATCAAACCTTATTTTAATTCCTTATACCAACTCTCTTTGTAAATTATTGTATATTTATTAAATAAATCTTTACTTTCGTCATTTTTCATTTTATATACAACGTCATGTCCTTGTCACACATGAAATCTGACATCATCTCTTTCTGTTCGTATCACTTGTTTTAGAAACATTCGATCCTTTAAATTCCCATATGAAATTATGTGATGTTGTGTGTAGGGAGGCGTCAGGTACAGAGCATGTCTAGTCTATATTAAAACTTGTAAACAATTGGGATGTAAGCGATTGGCCAAAACTTTTTTTTTAACGTGATTTTTTATTCAGTGGTCTCATCTCCTTCGTCACTGACGCATGGAAGAAAGCATTTTGTGAAACTTGCTACAATAAAAAAAATAAAAATTCAAGCTGCCTGTGAATCCCTTGATGAGATTCAAGTTGAAGTAGGAAGGTTTATAAAGTAAATAATTTGAGCCATACCAAGGTTACATGTCCTCGTCATCCAGAAAGGACATGGTTCAAAAAGAATAAGATAAGCTGAGCAATTATACACCATTTCCGAAAATAGACTGCACAAATACAGAAAATATTTGCACTCATAAAAAATACAGGTTGTATGAATGTAATCTTTGGATTGCACACATAAAAAGTAAAGATGGCATAGCCTCTGAATTATTTGTTGCAATCTTTTACAAAGGCTCTTTATTTAAACAAGTTGGTAGTTTTAAATCTGAATCACGGGCAGAACCTTCAAAGACCCTTCAAACAATAGACATCGTTACAAGTTACCAATGTTGCCAAAACAATGACCGAAAATGGGATACATGCCCATCAGTGATACATCTTCTGGTGATCAAGACTGATTTGATATACATCCTTTCCTATAAAAAAAATAATGTATGCTAGCTTGTAAGATATAGGGAAGAAAGGGATTTAAATAACTAGATGCTAGTAAAAATAAACATTGCCTTTAAAATTGTTCTTTTTCTTTAGTACTTTTTCTTTTCTTCATCACTTTTTCTTTACATTCTCAATCATCTGTAATAATATAACATGAAGGCTCTTATTCTCGTTGGCGGTAAGTTTCGATAAAGTATAAACCATAAGCTTTTTTTTATAAATACTTGTTTTAATCTAGGTTTTGGTACTCGTCTTAGACCTCTTACACTTACATTGCCTAAACCGCTCGTTGAGTTTGCTAATAAGCCCATGATTCTTCACTAAATCGAAAGCTTATCAAAGGTAAAAATAAACTAAATGGATCTCTTAAAAGAGGTTTCTTATGTACGCCTTTGACAAACTTAGGCTGGCGTGACAGATATTGTCTTGGCTGTAAATTACAGACCAGAGATTGTGGTAGCTGCTTTAAAAGAATATGAAAAAGAATATAATGTAAATATTAAATTGGGTATATACATGATAAAAGGGATAATCGAATTTGCCTGAAATTACATGGCATATACTTTTACAACTAACTATAATTTTATTCTTCATAAAATATTTCAATAAACAAAAGTATTAACATTCAAGTGTCCATTTTCCCGACTTGGCTTTATTACAATTGTTGTTAATTTCTTGCATAAAATGTGTTTGTTGTCGTAATAAAGATGGTAAAATGAAGAAGAATTTGCTTCTGTTTGAAAATGAAGATGACAATATCTGCGAAAAAAGTAAGTTAACGCGTTAAAAACTGCTTTTTAAATTCTAAACATTAACATAGTACTTACGTTTGTTCTTTGCTAATTTTAAATACATGGATTGGTTTTTCAATCGAACATTTATTAAACATAACCGATAAGTCTTTGTCTGTCATCCCGTTAAATTGGGGAGATTGGAGGAAAACATGACGGTTGGGTATTTTACAAGAACGGCACATATTTTGGAAAAAACTGGTTCATCAACACACCCGTCGATATTTGTGGCATCTTTTTAAAACAAAGGATAGAAAAAAGGATAGAAAAAAGGATAAAAAAAAGGATAGAAAAAATGATGATAAAAAAAAGGATAAAAAAAAGGATAAAAAAAAGGATAAAAAAAAAATCATAAAAGAAATCATAAAAAAAAAAGCTCTTGATTTATTCATATTTATACTTTATTTGTTAACTATTTTTATCTGAGTTTGCCTTGCAGGAATCCCAATACACTGGCTGTTCCATCAAGGCTAGACCAGACATACTACCCCAGGTTTGCTATTCCAGGTAGGATTTCCAGCTTCTGGCAAAAGCTATACCGGAATTCCTTCACCAGTACGATATTCTGATGACTCTGGCTTGAATTTAATACCTTTTGGCTTTCTCTGAATGGCTGTTGACAACTTTTCCCGCTTTCTATAACACACACCCGTCGAGATTTTGGCAAAATTTAGTAAAAACACGATTTAAACAACTTTTTTTCACAAAGTACTAAAAAATGTAGCCAAATAAAGATTCTGCTCAAAAAAAAATTTTTTTTTGTTTGTTTATCATACCCGTTGAGATTTTTGGCAACTTTTTGATAAAAAAAAAAACAGACTTCCAACTCACACTCTTGATTTTGTAAAGTGGAAAGTATGTGCTACAACTCTGAAGTAGAGTAAAAGGCAACTTTATTAATTTAAGTACAGACATAATATTTAACTCAACATCCCCACAATTGAGAATGAGTATCATAATAAAGTATAATAATATAGAAAGTTTTTGCACGCATTAAAAACCAGTGGGAAAAAGCTTGTGGCTAAGGATGAAGAATTACTCCTTGAAGATCTTGATTCTTGAGATGTGAACATTGATAACCAACTTGGAAGATATTTCATTTTTCAAATTAATTGTTGTCTTGGAATTGATCTTGATAATAATTAATGGACCTATCCAGTCGAACATGGGTTTTCTTGGCTTCTTCTTGGTAGACAAAGCTTGATTGAACAATAGAACATTTTGACCAGTTTTGAAGGTATTTGTTTTTTCAACTTGATTGTTATTGATAAGAAACTGATCCACTGCATCAAACGCACAATTCAATTTCTTCTGTAACTCTATGGCAAATTCTTGAGGTGGAGACTTGTAGTGATCATAAATCTCGCCTTCGTTTGCTGTGACCAAAGGAGTTCTTGGGTGTCTTCCATGTACCAAGTAGAATGGTGTAAAGTGTGTTGTTGAATGTGTAGTATTGTTGTATACAAATTGTATAAGTCTGATACTTCTATGCCATTCATGACTGATGATATCTTGTTCAGTATATGTGATGATCATTCTTCTGAGGGTGGTCAAGAATTTTTCCACCATACCATTTGATTGAGGGTAATATGCTGGTGTGAACATGTTTTCTGAACCAATAAGTTTTGTGAGTTGTGAATGATAAGGACTTGAGAATGGAGGATCATTGTCTTGTAATACTTCTTCTGATACCCCATGCTTGAGAATGAATTTGTTGTAAAATACTTCCGCTACTTCTTCACTGCTAGTTGACACCATCGGAAATAATTCAACAAATTTTGTATATGTATCCAGCACAACCAAAATGTATTTGTAAGCCTTGACACCTTGCACAGTAGGCAGTGGGCCCCAAAAATCAATCGCAACTCTCTGAAACGGATACGAACCATGAGTAGATCTAAATTTATATTGTTTTGATTTTGATCCTTTTGTTCCTTGACATTGATTACATTGTTGGCAATACTTCTTGACATCTTCTTCCATATTTCTCCACCACAATAGATAATGCAGTATTTTTGACTTGGTTTTCTTTGCACTAAAATGACCTGCAAATTTGGAATCATGGAATTGCTTGAGAATACTTGGAATTACTGTAGATGGAACAGCAAAATAGACGTTGTTTTTCTTGAGATTGTATTTATCAACCAAAATCTTGTACAGAATATTGTCCTTGATAATGAATGTTGGATGATCAGCAATTTTTTGTTTGATTTCTTGTAGATCCCTGTCTTGACTTTGAGTATTGACCCAGTTGTATGTATCAACTGCTTATAATCCTGGTGGTAAGGGATGTCTTGATAAAGCATCAGCCGCTTTATTAGTATGACCTGGTATGTATATAGCTTGGAAATCAAATGCTTGTAGAAACATACACCAACGTCAGATTCTGGCTTGCTTATCTTCTTTTGTGTTGAGTACCCATTGTAAACTTGAATGATCAGTGTATACCAAGAAGAATCCGCACTCCAAGAATTGACGAAATTTTTTAATACCAAATACCACTGCTAAACATTCTACTTCTTGCACCGAATAGTTCTTTTCAGTACTTGTTAACGATCTTGATGCAAACGCAAGAGGATATGGAGTATCATTATATCTTTGGCACAGAATTACAGCTATACCTGCCTTGGTAGCTGCATCAGAGTGGATTTCAAATGTCATTGCAAAATTTGGCTGTTTCAGAGTAGGCAACAAAAAAAGATCCTTTTTGATGATTTCGAGTGCTTCCTGTTGTTCAGCTGCCCACTTGAATTCAGCATCTTTCTTCTTCAGTTTTCGTAATGGCTCTGCCTTGAGTTGATATTGACCAATGAATCTTTGGTAAACACCTGCCATACCCAAAAACTGTTCTAAATCTTTGAGTGATACAGGAACTGGATATTCAATGATAGGCTTGGCTTTTCTGGATTTCCTTGGATACCATCAGCAGTAATGATAAAACCTAAATATTCAACCTTGGGTAAGACCCATTGACATTTGGATAGATTGATAGATAAATTTGCAAACCGTAGCTTTTCCAAAACTAGTTTTATATGTTGTATATGTGTATCCAAATCAGGTGAATAAATAATCAAGTCGTCTAAATATGCAATACAGAACACAAATCGATATACACCAAGAGTTTTGTCCATCAAATGTTGAAAAACCAAAGTGCGTTCTTCAATCCCATGCTCATGACGTTGAAAACGTAAAAGCCAGATTTGGTGACAAGTGCTGTTTTCTCTCTATCTGTTGACTTGATTGGAATCTGATAATATCCGGACGCCAAATCAATCTTTGTAAAAAATTTTGCATTTCCCATACTTTGCAAAGCTTCATGCATATTTATAAATGGATATTGAATTGATGTGGTGATTTTGTTCAGTGCTACATAATTTCCACAGACACGAATTGATCCATCAAATTTATTGACAGGTCTGACATTCGAGCTCTACTGTGAAAAATCGATTTTTTTCATAAGTCCATTGTGGCACATTTCATCCAAACGTTGTTGAATCCTACGTTCCAGATCTGGATGAAATGATCTTGGTTTGGTACATATAGGAGAGCGATCACCAGTGTCAATTTCGAATTCAATGAGGTGCGTAACATTTGGCTTGTTTGTATCCACAGCAATTACATCCTGAAATCATTTAAAATGATTTTGGTAATCTTTTCTGTTTGTTCCGCTGTGGCAGACATCCCATTGACAGATTTAAAATCCTGAAGAGTAGGAATACCTATTTGCTTGTTCACAAAGCCGAGGCTTTTTCACTATCAGGTTCTTCTGGCATATATCAGTTATTGTGGAGATTCCATTTGCATTCTCATAGAATCTATTCTTGGCATGACCGTCGTTCTCCCTCCTGTATTGTTTACCTTGGATTTCCACTGTATACATCGGTCTCTCAACTTAACCAGTTCCTTGATAAGATTGTTCGATCAATTGTCTCTGCTCATGAAGTTTACTCGCGTCGTTCTCTTTCGGTCCGAGGTAGAGTCACTATGTTGAATTCCTTGATCCTGCCTCGTCTCTGGCATGACATACGAGCTCTATTCATACCCCCCGAACCCTTTTTGAAACGCATACAACCCACGGCTTATTTTGAGAAATTTCGACAATTTCCCAAAATTAGTATTCCTTCTCTGTGTACATCTCGCCGCCTTGGTAGTCTCAATGTACTTGATCCTGCTATTCAACTGGGTGTTCTCTAGCATCGCTGACTCCTGCTGCTTTTGGCGCTTTTCTTGCAGCCCCTAATATAGTACTTTTTGAGCTGAATCAAATATCGGCTGTGCCTTTGTAGTTCCTCATCTGGTTGACTTTTTTTTTTTTTTTTTTTTTTTTTTTTTTTTTTTTTTTTATCACTGTCTTCCAAACCATGGTTCCACTTTGCCTGACCATGACTATCGCATACAACTTTTGTTTATCCATCTTCGTCCTAAAGCCCTTTGCCACATTGATAGCTCGTTTCGACTGCTTTTTTACGCCATGGATATATTTCCTCGTCCTTTTGAAGACATTGTGATTAATAATCGCACGGCCATTTGCCTTTCTCTCTCCGATGGGTCTCTTCCTTCCAACGACAAAACACTATCTAAAACTACTGTAATCCTGCCTGCCTCTACTGCGTACATCATTGATATCACTCATGGCGGGACGCGTCCTAGACTCCATGCAGAGATATCTTCATTTCCTCGGCTTTCTCGACGACTTTTGAAATTGGTGCGACTTAGCCAAGTTCTGTTGGCACCTTTCTTTCTACGGACTTTTAGTTTATTTATTAAATGTAAATCCATTTGAATTACAGGATCCTGTTTCTCACTGTTGTTTCTTTTGGATCTATAGTATTTTTAGGACTTGTAGTACCTTTGGGCTTGTAACGAATTATGATTTATTTGTTCAGAATTTTGTAGAATCACTTAATAAGCAAAGAAAAAAAAAATCAAAAAACATGGATCGGTAATATGTCACTGTTTTACGTTAATTTGCATGTGTTTACAAATTGAGATTACTGTCATTTAGTAGCCACATAGCATCGCTACAGTTCTAAGCGATTGTAGTGGTAATAGCAAAGATTGCTTAATAGTAACATTGTTTTCATTCTGTTAATAAAACTAACAGGATTTATTTTATTTTATTTTTTTCATCTTGGACAGGTTATCAGTTGGTAGTATTAAAAGCATAGATGTATATATGCATTTCTTTTGTTTACATCAAAATATGTTTTACATGGTATTAAAGACTATGAATCATCGTTATTGCTTCATGTCTCCTACATTTCAGCTATTCAAGCAGCACAGAATGAAAAGGATGTTACACTTGTTTGTAACCAAATCCTTGTTTTACATTTTGAACAGAGATTACGCTAATTATAATTGATCCATGATAACTGAGACATTGCTAATGTGCCACAAGGAGAAAAAAGAAATGAATTTATGAATACTTTATTTACCTTATACGGACTATTTATCATTCAAGCGATCTATAGCAAGCTTACATATGAAAGAAATCATCTTTTCACTAGATACCATCTTTTTTTTTAAAAAAATAATAATATAAAGATAAAGCATCTGTGAAAGAAGAGTAACAAAAAGTGTCGCATCCATTTTTTGGACCTTGACAGATTATCGATGATCACAAAATTATCATGCAACTCAGTCAATAAAATCTGCGATAGGTTTGCACATGTAATGATATTCTGGAAAATTAGGTGCAGAAAATAAAAAAGTATAAATAAGGAATACAAATGCCCTTCTTTTCTCCCTCTATCCTTCTCACTACCTTAGAAGCAAGAAAGAAGAAGAAAAATGAAGTATCTCTCATTATTACTAGTATTGGTCATTTATGTTACTGTTTGCAAAGCTGATCTGAGATCATGGGCCTTGGGTTTTGGTAAAGGAAGTAGTGGTATTGCTGTCCCTGCACCTAATAGCGCCAACAATTACGGCAAACAGTATAAGACTTGCTATGTAAATGCTAAAAGCCCTCACGGCCATTCGCATGCCTCTTTATGGTTCTCACCAGAATGCTCTGGAAGCGGTTACTGGAAACTTCAGTACAAGACGGATGAAGGTATCTGTACCATGTTTGGTGATGCCGATCAAAGCGGTTGTCCTTTTACTAGCTTTTGGACAAGCAAACCACAATTTGTAGCAAAGAATCGTGGCAATGGTGAGGAATATACAGATAAAGGTGTCACTTTCATTGGCTGTGAAAATGGTGCTAGAATAGAACTGTTAAGAAATGAAAACAGATATTGTGCTAAAGATGCACCTGCAGAGAACTGCAAGACTATGACTAGCGGATCTATTTTGTCATTCTTGTGTCCCAACGATAAATAAATGGTTAAAGTTGACAATTTTAAAGAAAAAAAAAAAGTAAACAAAGGCAAAGAAGCGCTGATTATTGGATGATTTGATCCTGTTGCATAAAATAAAAGCAAAAACTTTATAAATATCATCTAAATGTATTCTCTTTTTTTCATAAATATTCCAACCAGGATCTGCTCTGATATTTTTGGCCCATGTTTGAGCTATCATCTCAGTAATGCCTGATTCAGCTGCTGAAAAAACTTCAACTTCAAACAGTACAAAAATAATGATTTTTGGTCATTCCATAGCTTTTGTGTGAACTTCCTTTACGATAATCGATTTTTTTTGTATTTCACCTTCTCTTGTAATTCAGCCATATTCTAATCCAAGTCTAACTCTTCAGGACTAAATTTTATGGGATGTGGTTCAGGCGGTTTTTGTGCCATATTGTATATATTAAAGTTTACTAAATTTCTCAGCTTGTACAAATCATCATTCTTTTAAGTTATTATGTAAAAACACATCGCAAAAGAAATGATTCCTTTATAGAATTTTTGGTTCTTAGATATCATATTTATGAACTCAAATTATTTAAACTTGTTTTCTGTTTATATGTGCATAAGCTAATTTTTTCTACAAATTCGTCAAGTTTTTGAATGATCCTGTCATAGAAAGGCTCATTTTTATATGTCAAGAAACCGATTAACAAAATGACAGCCAAAATTATGAATCTCTTTTTTGATTTGTCAAAAACTGAATTGCACCTGAATAAAGCCATATCTAGAAATGGACTTCAATTCTGATTGGCTTGTCTTACATTCTGCATTAAAACCATAATCCTAAAAAGTTTGAAAATTCCTGCTTCGATAACACCCCAAACTGCATCAGTATGCAAGAAGCCTAGCTAGAATCTTGTTTACTGGTTGATGAAAAAGGTGGTCCTTATGTCATCAACGGCTGTCTTGAATTACTAACAATTTGGTTCTAAATTAAAGAAGTGAAAGTTCCAATGTCATTGTACCAAGTCGAAAGTTTCCTCTTAATAGTCATAAGCTCTTATGCTGTCCTGTTATATCTTTAGGGCTTTCTAATAATGGCCTTGCTTATACATGAACAAGAATAAAACTGTCCTAAGCGGTAATGTGGCAAAAGTGAATAGATTTTTTAAATATATAAAATAACATTAATTATGATGTAAATTGAAGTAGATGAGAGAACCAACTGCTACATACTATTAATGGATTGAAAATGAGATAATTTATTTCATGAAAACTTCAATGTTATTATCCTAATATGGATACAGGAGCTTTGCATGCTTGACGAGTATATGGTGTTAAATCAACCAACTCTTCATTTCCATCGATACGGCTATATAAATTGTTGATCGTGACCTGAATAATCTCCTTTATTTGATTTAATTTTTCTATGATTGCTGGTATTAATAATATATCATCAACATTGTCTCTTGTAAAATTAAATCGACTTATTTCGATCATTCGATATTGCCCATCGAATTCTAAATTCATTTTATATGCTATTGCACGGCAATCTACTCAGAGTTTTAGTAGTTGTGTATTAAAAGCAATATGCAGCATATTTTACCTTCCACCAGCAAACCAACAACTTCAGGGTTTTTAACCTTTTTCTTCACCAATTTACTGAATGCAGTATGCATTTCTTTGCCTAATTTTAGCAAATCGCTTTCCAAATAATTGTTTTGGTAATTGCCTTTTCTTTTTACTTCTACAAAGAACAACTCATAGTTGGTAGCTGAGTGAGGCTCAATAAAAAGCACAAGGTCTGGAATCATTATTTGTCCATCAGATGGCTGAGTTAATCTATAAGTTAGCCTTAAGAATGTATTAGCATTTATTCTGGTTGACATAGAAAAGATTATTTTTGTGTACTTACCATTCAAATTTAACAAATTCCATTCGAGAAACAATACAGTTATTTAGAAAAGGACGTATGTTCTCAATAATGAGAGTAGCCTCTCCTTGCATTTGGTTATTGGATCTGTGGTTATTTAAAAGTTTGAAGCATAAATTTGAAATAATTTTAGATGCAGTCTTGACACCTTTGTTTTGGCTTGCTGATTTAATTTCATCAATGGCCTCTTCTGCTTTGTCCATAGTCATTTCTTCATCATTTAAAATGCTATGCATTTGTTGGCACGCATTCATTACTTCATTATTTATAGGCTTCAAATGCTCTTTGGCATTTAGACTTGTCATAATCAATTTTTGCTCACCAGGGGGTAACTTAGATATAACACAGTTATTTGCAGAAGAGAATAAAAAAATATATGATAGTGACAGTACACGACTGTCAGATAGATATTTCCTCTGTTGAGCTCCTTCCACAGACACTTGTCTAAAATGACGAAGGGCTTTTGTCACATTTACTTTGTTTATGTTCCAGAATGAATCTGCTTCTTCGATGTTTCCAAAATCTGTGTCGCCATAATAACCACTCAAATAAGCGTTTAAATACTTTTTTTTTTGTTTTGCAAGGCTCTCCCATGTTCCATTTCCAGAGCTACTTACATCGTCTGAATATTCTATACAACGTTTTTCTGACAACAGTGATGGAGCTTGTTGAAGAGTCAATGTTGTTATGAATTACAGTAGGTGAAAAAATATGAGCAACCTCTGTTCGATTTGTCTTCATATCTTTTTATTTTAGGGTATACATTCGCCAGAGCTTTGATATCACATAAGCTAAATTAAGAAAGCAAAAGTGCATATAATGCATTATAGAGATTGACTGGATAAAAGTTTTAATATTTATTAAAACTCATCAAAGAGTATAAGGATTAAGTGTATGAAACAGTGACTTGTAAAAATACAAAAGATATTAGAATAAAGAATTGTAAGCGGA
The DNA here is from genome assembly GCA_024220505.1 of Rhizopus arrhizus. NCBI lineage: Eukaryota > Fungi > Mucoromycota > Mucoromycetes > Mucorales > Rhizopodaceae > Rhizopus > Rhizopus arrhizus. Next base: position 468,861 of record JAKZZE010000021.1, read on the forward strand.
CAGTTTCAATAGTTCCTTCTGGATTTGATTGAGGGCAATCTCATCCAAGATAGGAGTCTGCTTGAAGAATTGTTGTCAGTGGGCTTTCCAAATGAATCGAATGACTGTAGCAAAAAAAATCATGGATTGTAAACTTGTCATGGTAGTGTAAGATGTAATACTTGGATAATCCAAGTGTAGATAGGTCCTCGAATATTGAGCTGCAGTTGGGATCTTTAGGATTTGATAAGTATTTCTTGAAGGCTGCGTTCCACAGGTCTTGTTTTTGAATACAAGTAAAGAGCATATGCTGCTCTGTTTCTGGTATCAAGTTTCATGGTAAATCCTGGTAAATTTTACATAGATAATGGGTCTTTGATTTTTGAAATTTCGAAGATAATTTTGGGACCATTTGTGTGTTCCGTACAACCATAGTATATTATGACAGCGCCTAACATATATACATTTATAAAAAAAATATGAAAAATATTGATTTAGGATTTACTTTACCTATGACCTGTACAAGTAAGATGCATTTAGCATCGTTATCCTCAATTTCATTCATACCAAATAATGCTAATCGTAATAAATCTTGGTGGGTAGACAATGTATCCTTTTTCTTATATTCTGCCTTCACCTCGGCAAAACAGGAAAACCTTTCAATTCTTCTCTCATGAATTATAGCGCAACCAGCATCAGGGCGGGTATTGTATGTTTTTGTACCTTCGTCATGATTGAGAATGTATACTAAGTTTTCGTCAGTGGCATCATCACTTCTTTCATTTGAACAGCCATCATCTTCATTTACAGAGTTGAGTTCTCCATCATCCCCATCTTCTTCCCGCAAGGTCTGTTCACTATTGTTGTTCTTATCTACTGTATTCTGATTCTCCTCTTCTTCTTCTGCCACCGGTACCTGTATTTTAATGACAATAAAACGTATTGTTGTCAATATGTATATCAAAGCACCTTATTTATTTGTCATTTACCTGCAGTTTTTTCGTAATTTCTGCACTACTGGCTTTGATAAGAGCAACAGATACTTTATCTCGTTCACTTGTAGATATCTTGTTAACCTGTGTAGATGACCACAGCGTGCCAAAGTCAAAAGTAATCGCTGGAAATCTCTTGCTTCTGAGGTTTTTTATTTTATATTCTGATTTAAATTTGTTCGCTAAATTCTTTCTTGTATCGGCTGCTTTAATCCAGAAGGAACTATTGAAACTATCCGCTTATAATTCTTTATTCTAATACCTTTTGTATTTTTACAAGTCACTATTTCATCCATAAAAAAAAAAAAAGAAGAAAAAAAAGAAGAAAAAAAAGAAAAAAAAAAGGAAAAAAAAAGGAGATCGGAGTGGAAACAACTGGGATTAGTTTAGGAACAACAAAGTGATGAATCTGGCAATAGACTGCTCTTCTGTACAGAGCAATTGAATTTGTATGAGATACTGCGAAGTCTGTTTTTTTTTTTAAAAAAAAAAAAACACCTTGCGCTCTTAAATCAAAACTGCCGTTCAAAACTTTAACTTTCAAAAAGGTTGCTATTCAACGCTAAAAGGATTAGTATACATAAACAAATGTGTTATATCTCAGTTTATTAATTAATTGAATGATAGTGTAATATGACTTTTTCTTTGATTTTTTGGATTTATTACATCCGTAAAGTCATCAATAGGAGTTGGAGTATGTTATGTTTATATTGTGAATCACATGTGTAGTATAGTTCACAAAGTTACTTTAGTCTTGCCAATTTTGTGGAGCACATCGTACAGCCTTTCAATTTCCTTGGGTACTTTAAGCGAAAAAAGTTCAACTATGAGTGTTGATTCACTTGTTGAGCTAGACAATAGAATGTACAGTCGTACCCTAACAAATTATTTTTAATATCAGCACTGCAAAATCATCGTCCTATTAAAGTTTTTATACAACTTACCAACTGCCTGCACACAGATAGCCATTTGCTTACGCTTTCTTTCTAATCATGTTTTGGAAAACATGGCTAACCTGTAAAGGTCTTTGTAAACCAAGTGAAGATCATTAACGTCACTTGGTTTGACTTTGCAGTATCCCAAAGCTACAACGTCAGATTGTTTATGCAAAGTACTACTGAGGACACCATCCGGTCTTGAAGCGCTCGTATTAGCTTCATTTCGATTGAGCCTATAAAAGTAACCAATATCACATAACAGTTGGTGATGCTGTTTACCATTTCAAGGCTATCTTTTTTTCTGAGGACTGTGAAAAACGGATGAGAATACCGGATCCAAGAAGTTGGTGATGAGCTCCATCTCACCAGCAGGTGGGTCAGACTCGAAGTCTGGAAGTTTATTCAAACTGTATAGTAAACAAGGACTTTTAAATATTTCCTCGAATCAATCAAGCTTGTTATCATAGTCACTTGCCAATTTAAAAGTATATCCAAAGCAAATGTATCTTTTCTGTCCACATTTTTGTAAAGTGACATTATTTCCAATCTTACTACTCTTGATTCCTTATACAGCCACACCCAATAAATTTACGACGAAATATTGAATACAAGACCAATTGATACATGTAAACGTAAGCTTGGGATTTCAGATTGTCAGAAAAGAAAGGTTCAGGTGCTTATTCTAAGAATACATAAAGTCATTTTCAGTACTCTGTTGCGCCACCTTTAGCTTCAACAACTGCCTCATATCATCTCTTCATGCTTCGAACGAATCGGTTGGCAAACTCATCATCCAGTCTTGCCCACTCTTCTTGCAGAGCCATCTTCAATTGCTGCAAGTTTTTAATGGACAATCTTTTTCTCTCAATTTGTCTTTAAGAGCATTCCAAACATGCTCGATGGGGTTCAATCAGGGCTTTGAGCAGGCCAGTATTCAAACTCCTAGTTTGGTGGGTTTCCTTCCACTTGTATGACAGGAAGCGCCATCCCCTTGGAATATAAAATCCCTCTCCTGGTGCACCGCGACATGTGTGAACCAAGGATGAAACCTGCTGATCAAAATAGTGATGTATGTTTCTTGGTCTACAGAACCGGTTTCAATCATCTCTAAAGGTCCGAAACCTCCTTCCACAAAAACATCCCCCCAAACCATAGCACCACCTCACTTGACTGTAGATACTCTATTTCTTTTGTCATCACGCTCTTCTTCCTTTCTGAGTACTCTTTTACTGCTTTACATACAAAAGCGCGATTTATCAGACCAAACAACGTTTCTCTATTGGTCTTTGGTCCAATCGATGTGTTCCTTCACCCAGCGAAGCCTAATTTTGCAGTGTCTTGTGTTCAATTAGGCTTGTGAGCTGCTCTGTACGATTTAAGTCGAGTCGATCGACATACGATCAAAGAGTTTCTACACAAATAAAAGCATTCAGCTTTGCTAGCTCCATATTTATCTCTTCAAAAGAGGCAAAAGGATCCTCTCTGATCATATCCTCTTCAAGTGCCTTTCAGTTCATTTGTTTATTTTCAATGGACGGCCATTTTTCTTGTGAGGCAAAGGACTGCCATAGTTGTCAATCTTGGCTTTTATATCTTGCACAGTAGACTTGTTCAAGCCAACAAGTTCTGTAATCTCTCTAATTGTGTGATGTATTCTAAGCAGATAAAGAACCCTGTGCTTTACTTTCTTTTGTTTCATCTTCAAATATAATTAAAGGGCATGTGTGCAGTCTATAATGAATTGATGGTAATTTTATTTTATTATGAGGTTCAATGAATTCCTTTGTCTCAGGGTTTATTTGATGTGACTGTATATTAAACATGTTGAAGGGAGGGAAATAACTGTGACCAGAAAGGAGTCTGTCTGATATGTTTCAAATTCCTTACATCATAAAAGGCCTTGATAGAAGATATGGGCAATAGAAAGTGTAAACTAGAAATCGATAACAAAAGAGACAGAAGATGAGAACAATCATGTCTTTAAGGTTTTAAAGCACTCAAAGCAGTTGAGATGGTAGAAAAGAAAGTGGAGGGGACAAGAGAAAGAGTGTGTGATAAAATAGGGATCATTCAGTGACACGGATGAACAAAGAGGCAGGACATGTTTGACATTACATCTAAATTGATGTGATCCATACCACCAACAGAACAATGAAGAAAAGTGATATGTCAAGTGTGATATCCATGAAAAAAAAAAGATCTTGAGACTGAACATGCAGAGTTCATCAAAAAGGATTATGGAAGGATGAATTGGTTGTGAGCGATGAGATGACTGTTCGCCTTTGAAAAAAGTGCAGTGGTCTGATACTGAAATCAGATTTACAAGAAAGGTATTTAAAAGAGGTTGTGGACAGTACTTTAAACATGTATTGGGGATAGACTTGATTCTTTTGTTATTAAAACTCAGAAGGATGCTAAAGCAGACACTGCTCAGACAGTATTTTATCCCCTTTTTTTTAAAAAAAAAAATGTCTAGAACTTAAAGAACTTATTTCTACATGAAAATAAACTGCGGACAATAATGAAATTTATGCATAGTACATGATTGGTTTAAAAAAAAAAAGAGCCTGCAAAGTCAACACATGTCTAGAGTGGTCCTCGTGAATGACAAAAAAGGAAATCAAAAGAGTTTGTCGGGGAGCGATGTATGCCATGTGGCAAGGTAAGGGGATGTACCTTTGAATCTTGTGAGAGTGTCATTTTGATAAGGTAAAAGGAGAAGGGGATATGAATTTAATCAGACAATGATTGCATGTTTTTATGCTCACGTTTTTTTTTTTTTTCTCACGCAAAGGGATCTTGCTGATCAAACGATTGGTTTGCTAAAGGAATGAATAAAAGACACTTTTAAGAGTCCCATCATCATTTTTGATGGATTCAAATAAAGACAATAAGACTGTCTGTTCACAATGGATTGAGACACTATAAAAGTTGACAAAAAAAGATGTGATCATGTGAGAGAAAGTGGTAGATGAATAGTTTGAGGATGGATGATTATTTCAAGGCTATGAAAAGAGACAAGATATCTTAAAAAGCAATCGATCGAATCCACAGGTGATGATGAATTTGTCCTTGGGATCATCATCAGTCAAGCGTGAGATTCATGCCGATGAAATCCCCCTTCTTCCCCCCCATCTTTTGAAATTCAATCTCCAATTGAATTGTTTTCTATCGGAAAAACACGCGGATCTTTTTATGTGTTTTTCGCGTGAACTTTTTGAAGAGATGTGTGTGTGGCAAAGGAGAGAGAAAGAGAGAGAGAGAGAGAGAGGAACAGAGGCACAACACGTGCAATCATTGCGGAGTTGGCATGAAAAGATTTAATTCCTCTCCTTGCAACCGATTCTCTCTTTCTCTCTTTCACTTCCCCTTCCCCCCCTTTTTTTTTTTATTAATTCTTAAATTATCATATGCTTAAAACAGAGCAACATTATTCTAATATGTACGAAAATGATTCAGACAGAGTGAAAGAACGTAGACCGAGTATTATTGAGAATCGAACATTATATCCTTTATCCTCTTTTCGTCATCATCCATACCCTATCGATTCCAACACACAGCCAAGTCCTTCAAATTCACGTAGAACTTCACTCACAGACCCTGTAGTTCATCTATCTCACCGACCTTCACATCTATCCTTTCATCATTCTCCTCCTTCTTCTCCTTCATCTTCCAGAAGATCATCTATGGCAACCAGTGTAGCCACACCACCAGAAGGTACTCTGATCACATCACCTTACAGAAGAGAATCACTTCCATCCATCACTCACTTGACATCAAACATGATAACCGAATTAACAGATGATCGTCGACATTCAATAGCAGTGACCGAATCAAAAAGAAAAAGTGAACATTTACCTTATTCTCGGTCACCTGAACTAAGATTAAATCATAAATTAGCAGAAAGAAAGAGAAGAAAAGAGATGAGGGATTTATTTGATCAATTAAGGAATCTATTACCATTCGAAAAGGGAATAAAGACAAGTAAATGGGATATATTAAATAAAGGTAAATAAAATATAAAACAGAATTCATCTTAATTCTCTTTCTATAGCACTTGAACATATCAAAGACTTGCACGAAAAAGAAGATTTGATGAAACAAGAAAAAATGGAATTAATCAACGAACTAACCTCTTTAAAAACTCAATAAAACTTCAATTTCCTTTTCTCTCCCACGTGTCTCTCTCTCTCTCTTGCCATCCATCACAATAAAGTTCAATCTCCACCATCCTCTTGTTTTCTCAAAAGATGAATTCAATAAAAAAACAAGAAACAGGGACTTTACAATAAAAATAAAAAATCATGCAACAAAAAAAAGTAACATTTGTATCCTATTGGTTATAAGTTGAATCTCTTTATTAAACTATTTTTCTTTTTTTTTATAGTTGTTTGATTTCTTTTCATGAATCAAAGCTTGATGTATTATTTACAATAAAAAAAAAAAAAAAGGTTTTATGGATCCCATTTCATTACTGCAATTTCAAATTAGACTATTTCCTGTAGGTTGAAGCATATGAAAAAAAAAAAGGGAAAAGAAGCGTGCTAAATAGATAAAGTTGGTTGGTGTAATACAAAATATGAAGGAAAATTAAAATCATCTTCTACAGTGGAGAATAAAAAAATAAAAAAAAAAAAGGGGAAAAGAGTGATAAATAAAAAGGTATTGACCGAAAATAGAGACTGCCCCTTTTTATTATTTCGGATGACTCGCGGTTCTTTTTTTTTTTTTTTTGTTTTGTTTATTACCAGGAAAGTATCCTTTCTTTTTTTTTTTTTTTTTTTTTTTTTTTTTTTTTTTCTTGTTTTATTATGGGACAAGTAACAAGTAAAGAGGATCATTTGTTTGGTTATAGAACATCAACATTATGCTTAAAAAAAGAAATAAGATTTAAAGATATAAAGATACAACAAGAAGTGATGGATCTTTCCAAACGAAATATTTTCACAATCACATCAGATATTAGTTATCTAACAATGATTAAAAGACTAGACTTGTAAGTCAATCTGAATCATTACTCTTCTTACTCATTCACAGACACAACAGATCAAATAATCAACTTTATGAATTACCTGATGCAATAGGATATTTAAATCAGTTGGAATATTTATCTGTCTCACATAACCATTTAGTTTTCATACCAGACACCATCTGTCATTTATCTCAACTCAAACAAATCGATTTGTCTCACAATCATCTACAATCTATCACACCTTATCTTGGTCATCTATCCAGGCTAGAATCTATACATCTTCAACACAATCAACTCTCTCAATTACCCTTCACCTTGGACGGTCTGTCTTCTCTCATGTCACTCGATTTATCTCACAATCCAATCTCTATCTTACCCGCTCAACTCATCCAATTACCGTTCTTGCGCCGACTTCGGCTTGAAAATTGTCCACTAGCCACCTCACTTGATCACTTTGACATCCGTCATGATCCTCCTTCCCTACGCGAAATTTGTGCGAGGACCATCGTGCCTTTTAGAAAAAATGTTCAATTGACTGAAAGCTTGAATGACTATCTGTCCAACTACAGTCTTTGTAATCACTGTCATCGTCCTTATTTTGATTCGTTTGTGTCCAGAGGAAGGTGGTTAGAACGAAACGATCTGGCTATTCCTCTTGAATACCGACTTTGTTCGGCTCACTGGTCTGATGAATCTGATAGAGTCTTTGCCACGTTTTCCTCTTCTCCTTTACTCCCTCCTCAGGGGTTAGTGAAACCAAAGTTGGAGAAACCACGGGGATATTATAAAAAGTTGATGGTCCAAAAAGAAGATGTCTTGAAAAAGTGGAGACAGACTAAAAATAACTGTAATTTGTTTTGTAACATTAAACTATTGTATTCTATCCAATCCCTTTTTTTCTCTCTCTCTCTCTCCTCGTTTCATTTGCCCCCAAATCAAATGAACAGACATTCAAATGATCCTACAAGGGGCATATCAAATACATTAAATCACTCCTCACTGAATCATCATCGGGAGAACAGGCAAAGGGAGGTATCGATTTGGCGTTAAATAAACTGAACAGATAGCATCATTTGACAGTTGGCTATTCAGCAGAAAGGAGAAAAGAAAAAAAAAAAGGGGGGGGGGCATGAATCATGTCGAATCCATAAAAAGTAATATTTTCCTCAAATAGGTTTTTTTCATTGTGTCATTTAAAAAAAAAGGGGGCAAGTTAAACTTTCATTCGTTTTACTAGAATAAAGGGACTTGTCATCTTTTGGCAAGTGTACATACAAAGAATAGAACGATGTAGGTAAACAATCATTAACATGCACCTCAAGGAGTCAGGGCTTTTCTTGTGGCAAAACATCATCTCCTCTTTCACCTACTCTTGGCAAACCTTTCATCCATTCACTCTTGTTCTCATCACAAAATAATAAACACGTCCTCTCAACACAGAAATCAACTCAACTCTCTCTCTGCTGATAGTCTTGATGTCATCCATAAGTTCAGAACCATCTCTTAAATGGATGCTCACATCATTTGCTTCAACAATCGTACCTCTCAATAGTCCACACACTATTCTTATCATCACAGCTCACATAAAATCCTCTTTTCTATCAGCCAGACCTTACCATCCTCTCACTTTTACAAAAAACCAACCTGTCGCTTTCTATAGTCTCCACCCTACTTTTTTCTTCTTTGGTCTTCACAAATCTGTAAAAAATAGAATAGAGTGTAAGATTATTATTCACCAAAGATTGTTGTATGATTGGTAGCTGTGCTTGACAAGTTCTTTTTTTCATCGACCGCACTCTTTTTTTTTTCTTTCTTTCTTGCAGCTGCTTTTTTAAAGAGAAACATGTTTGCTGCATATCACAGAGCACTTACAAAACGACCTATTCTCATTCAATGCTTATCGACAGGTATTTGCTTTTATATAGATCCCGGGGCACATTGTATTCATTCTTTTTTACAACCTGCTTTTTAATCCAGCTGCTTTATTCGGTGCAGGTTAAAGAAACAACCAAATAAAAGAAAGCGAATTAAAGAAAACAAAAAAAAAAAAAACAATAGGGGATGTGATTGCACAACAAACGGTTGAAAGACGAGGCTGGAAAGACCACGACTTTGTCCGTACGTTGAGAATGACTACATTTGGTGGTGTTTTTGCTGGACCGATTTTAAGTACCTGGTATCGTTTTATAGATAAACAAATAACGACTCCAGTACCTTCCAAAGGTAAATAGGAAAAACATAAGCAACTCTCTGAACCAAAACGTGTGGCATAGCATTACTGTATAAGGTAGTATGTGATCAGTTCTTGTTTGCTCCTTTTTTCATCGGAGGTAAGAACACAAAACGATCCAAAACTCTCTGGCCATTCACATCCCCTTAGCCTTCTTTACCGCACAAGGACTGTTTGAAGGAAAGTCAGCGAGTGAAATAAAGGATAAGCTTTCTAATGGATACAGAACCGCACTTGTTGGAAATTACAAGGTGATCAACCACTAGTGACAAGAAGTCGTGATTTATTAAATCCTTAAGTGATAGATATGGCCCGCAGTACAAATGATCAACTTTTATTTTACGCCATTGAATTATCGTTTATTGGTTACAAATGTAGTAGCATTAGGATGGAACGCATATCTTTCTACGATCAATCAAAGAAGCAATCAGAATTAAGATGCTAATTCTGACATACCAGACCCACCAATCTCTGGAATTCCTACTTTGATATCTTTATAATAAACAACGCCTCTTGTCTTGACCTAAAGAACATATCAACCGTCAATAAAAATATCCAAACTTTACATCCATCTTTTACCTTTCCACCTAAAAGACCAATGCAGACACCACCTGGTGGCTTGAGCCCTTTCAGTGTCAATTTGGCAGCTTCTGTATCCACCGTGGGTTTTACCCTATCCTCGCACATCGGACAAGAGTACTTGGCTGATTCATCATCGCATAACATTTGATACCTTTCAGGTGTCAGTGATTCATCACATCGTGTATGTACCCAGTGATCACAGGTATCGCATGCAACCATTTCATTGTCCTCTTCATCATTTTCTTCGTCAGAGTAAGTCTTTAGACACACAGGGCAAAACCTGTCTTCCTTGAAATCAACGACACATTTATCACAATAGGTAGCAAGGTACGCTGGATACTTGCACTTGTCACTCTTTGGTGCTGCCACATGTGTATATTGTGATTCATCCTTCATTCCACGTTCATTACAGCCGTGACATTTTGCACATAATTGACAAAGCCATTCTCCTAATAAAAAAAAGGGGGAGGGATGCTCTAGATTTGTCTATGATCAAAAGCTATATCTATTTTTTTTTTTTACCTTCGGGTATATGATCAACCTTTGGTGTACAACATCCTGTATGCCATCCTCTATCACATCCATCACATATCATCAAAGTAGATTCATCACCCGCAGTCCTACAAACAAAGCATACCTTACACTCTGGACATAACCAAGGATAAGATTCGGCTCCAACCACTTGTTTGGGTGTTGTCAGATTAGCACAGACAGGATGATATTTTCGTGTACATCTTGAGCATTTCACCAAGACGCCTTCATCTGTAATACGCTCCTGTTTGGTTGATGTATACAGCGCGTCAGATGCATTGACCTGATGACAGTCTGTACACTTATCCACATAACTTGCGATTTGTGGTGGTGGTGCCTTGGCATGATCTGACATGGACTTTGGTATGTCCATATGCAACTGACAAAGTTGACCTGGGTGATTCACTGGGCGTCCACATACTTGTGATAAAGACACTTTAAAACTACAGACACTAGGCGGCTGTTGTGGAGAGATTTGCTGTGGTGGTGGTTGTGGTGGTTGTGGTGGCTGTAGTGGCTGTTGCTGTATCTAATAGACAACAGTGAGCTATGAATATATGAAAAGAATAAACTTACGTTCACAGTTGGTGCTGGAGGAACCAGAGGCATCATTTGCTGCTGCGACTGAGGAGCAAAGGTACCAGATGATGCTAACCGGACAGAAGGTGGTGGTTGTCTTCTAGGATCAGCAAATTGATTCACAGTTTGATAGACAACACCAAGATAATACTGTTGGGCCGACAGCGATTGAGCCGTGTCAAAGATAATGCTAGGCTCAGGTATCTTTGGGATTGGATAATTGAATCGTGCCTGGTGGCTTTTTATATAATTAAATCGATTAGAAAAAAAAAAAAAAGAATGCTATTTTGTTCAACTTACACTGGGAAAGCGTATTGATATTGACCCTCTATAAGTGCTATTGGATAATTTACGTCCTCTTTTTCATTTTCTGGCTCAACCTTTGTCCTTTTCTGTAAAATTTCGCTTGCCTTTTGTCGTTCATGTTCTGGTAAAGCCTTCAATACACTTTCGGGATCGTTGTCCAGTATTTCTTGACCCACTCCACGGAAATTGGGAAGATCATCATTTGATAATGATTCATATTCAACAGTGGGCTCTTGCTGATCATCTTTATCTTTAAGAAACTCGAATTGGCATGACTGTGGTTGATAGGCAAGAGGCACTTGGTTTACATCCGAATGAATATCATAAAACGTTGATTTGGCAGCGCGACGTTCATGCAATTGGGCATTGAATTCTCTAGTAGATAGTGCGGCGAAATATATCCAATTTTGATTATCCAATGCTGCTTCATTAAAGTAATATTTCTCTGATTGTTTGCTGTCGATGATCATGTCTTCCTGATGACCTTCTTCTTCCACATCATTCTGTTTGTTTTCAAAGTAATCGTCAGTGACACGTCTACCATTGCTGATTATCTTTGATCCGAATTGCTTAAACGCAGAACGAGCTGTTACGACAACTATGTCTCTGCTAAACCAGGTACTTAATATCCCCTTATTAATCAGCATATTCCTTTCTTCTTCATTAAGCCTTATACGCTTCAGTAAAGGGTTTTTGCGAAACAGCTTATAACGGTCAGCGTATCCAAAGAGTTTCACAAGATCCATGGTTAACATGAACTCTTGATCTCCATAGTCAGGTAGTTTGAATGTAGGTATAATATATCCACGACCTATATCGTATTCAAAATTTATTCACTGCAGAATAAAGAAATAAAAAAATAAAAATCTAACCTCCTAGTAATCTACCATTCTTATCTACTTTTTTTTCTCCAACTTCATCAGTTTCTGAAAATTCTTCTTCATTTTCTTCTTCTAATCTAATAGGACTCTTTTCACGGCGTCGTTTCCCATCATAATCTATTTTTTTTTTTTTTTTTTTTTGAAAAAAAATAAAATCGCGGGAGTAAAAAATAAAGTAACAATTAGCATAAATGCATGTCCCCTTAAAAATAGATTTTGAAATAGCAATTTCTTTACCAGTACGTTCGGTGCTATTTCTTGAGCTATGTCGTCGAGGTGAAGCGGGTGGTGAAGAAGCTGGCGGTCTGCCTCTTTTACGTCTAATTTCTATTTTTAAAAGAAATAAGCAATTTCCAATTCATTTAATTCAACACGGCAGAAAAGAAAACAATTGTAATGTACCTTTTGGCGACATTTTTATTGTTCAACAATAAAGAAGCAAGTTTGTTTTTTTTTCTTTTTTGCTTTTTAATAAAAAGAATGCTTAAGAACAGTCACTGAACACGGGCTGAAATTGATTCATTGCGGGTTGAGGATGTGAGGGTGCGCATAGTATTAATTTGATCTGCAGAGAAAAATTATGGGAAAGCTTGGTTTAGTGAACCCTTCCAGAACTAACCTAACATACTTATGTCACCTTTCCTGATTATAATTTCTGAACATGTTTGTTTATCACTTGATAAATCTCATATTCATGTTAATACGTAGAGTACCATTTACTATTTTTTCTTAATTCCAGTTATTAACTTTAAAAGGGAAAGAGGAAGCCTAGAAATGATATCTCAAAATCTAGTTCTTTTTCTTCTTTACTAAGTGGTTCTCAGGCGAGAATCCTGAATTTTGATTCAATAATAAATAGTAAGCATGTTCTTTTATTCATCTGTATCAAATAATATTGATATTAATCCTTGTAAACACATTCCAAACCTTTATTTGACCACTGTCAATATCATTCAAAACGACATTTGATATGTTTGGAAATGGAATAAAGGGAATTCTTGTTAGACCTTGAAGAAAATTGAAAACATTTCAAGGAAGCTAATAATTTTGTACTTGCCTTCTTTTTTTTTCAACTAACAAAATGTGCATTTAAGTTGAAATTAGCTAGCAATGTACGATGATCATCGACATGAGTCATTGCAATGTGACGAGAGTGAATTTATTTATACTGTAAATTAAATCACTGTTAGTTTTCCTTTTTACATGTACGAGCCATTAACAACTGCTGTCAAATAAACTACTATGTAGTATAAATATAGGCGACAATGGTAGCTTACATTTTATAAATACAACACGTTCAATCATTCTACTTTTTAGAGGCTCTGCTTGCCATTTTACAAGCACACAGGTTGCTGTAATTACGGATACATATATATCTTCCTGATTTAATTTAAAATAAATGAGATTGTCATTATCAACATTACCTAAAGTAAATAGACTGAAAATTTGTTGCAATAATCAATGTAGTAAATATCTATTCCTGCTTCTTTGAAAAATTGGACTTCGTTAGATAATATTCTCTTGATTCATCATCGGGTTCCGTTCTTAACCTTTGATAATATTTCGCATTTGGGATGCCAATTCAATCCTATTCATATACATCCAAACAATTCTTTTAGACATGTAAAAGAATAAATAAAACATAATATGGCCTTGTATAAGCACCAATTTGTTTATTTATTAAAAATAAGAATATTAGTAAAAACAGACACGTTCTGTGCTAAATCCACAGCTAGTACTAAAAAAAAAAAACATTAGAATGTACTTTTTTTTCACATTAAGAACTTTTTCAACTTAATCTACTTTGAATGACTTGTCGTATCTACCTTAATAATGTTCTTAATGTCATGTGAGATAGCTCAAAGGATTCTTAAACTAATCATTTGACTGTATATCATGTATAGCACTTCGTGCTATGTACGATAAACCCACACAATTTATACCGTACTACATCGGACCCTAAATCAGGTTATTATATTCCAAGACGTAGTTTGTATTGAATGGGCTCTATCTCTCTCGTCCTTACTCAATAAAGAGGTTCAAAAGACTCACTGATTTTTTACTTATCTGTTAGTTTTGTAAAGCGAGAGATACTAACACGCCTATTTCACATGACTCGACTTTTCTTGCTGAAGAAAAACAAAATTTATAATATGAAAAGAGAATATTTTGTATAACACAGATATTTTTCATGCAAAAAAGAAGCCTTTCTTTTTTAGACTACGATCAATTTTCATAATAAACTCTAATTTGTATTTCATTTCTTTGATATCTTACTTTATAATGAAATAATCACTGCAGCCGCAAATTTCGCGACCTTTTTTATATATTTTCAGGCACGAAAAAGCTCCTGCACACAATGATTGGCTCTTATCTTCTACTGAGTTGAAATGCATAGTTATGCAAACGAGACTTTTACTAAAAAGAAAATCATTCGTTTTACATCTTTTTTCAGTTTAGGTGCACAAGCATAAGTATAGTTCGACTCATTTATTAAGAGTGTAGAAAAGGGACAGAAAAATGAGTGATATATATATATACAAAATTCAACAAAACTTGAAGACGATTCAGGCTTGTCTCAGATTGAAATCGCAAGAGACCTCTATTTTTGTCTTATTTTAACCTTATTTTTAAATGGAATCGTATTTTATGAAGAAAAACAAAAAAATATAGAAATCGTTTACTCTCTAGCTTCATGTGTATGATATAAATATAACTTTTACTAAATAAGCAGAACTAGTCGATCAAATTTGAAGAAAATTAATATATTAAAAGGTATTCCTATTTTCATCTCTTTATCCAAAAAGAAAAAGAAAGTCTACAGAAAAGGATTGTCGTATTGGATTTTGGATACACTGGCTATGGCTTTATATCTTGATTTATTCCTCAATCTTTCTAATGATTCACTTTCTTTTTTTTTTTGCCTGCAACTAAAATAAACTGAGGTTAGATGTGTTTCCACTTTTGCTTGATTGATCAGGCTATCCAAGATCTAAAATTCTTTGAGAACAGAAATGTACAATCACTTATTTCTTATGGCTCTTTTTCCATTCAGTTTTTTTTGAGTAGCTTTTCTGATACATAAGTACAAGTGACGTAACATCATATTAAGGTTTATAGCTATTTCTTAAATACATCATATCTCTATTAAATTGATAGAGCCAATTTAAAGCAAGATTTTCGTGAAATTTAGGCATTTGTTTCTCAGTGTAAGAATACAGTATTCAATAAACCGCACGTTCACATATTCGCCTCATATTTCTATGAATGAAAGACCTTTTTGAATCACAATACTTTTTTTTTTTTTTTTTTTTTGCTTTTTGCAAAAATAGTTTGAGACTCTTTTGCTTTAAATATATTATAGCTTAAAGTATGCCACTTTTTTGCAAAGTCGAAATCAAAATGACAAGTCAAATGAAGACATACTCTGGGATTACAAATTTCTCTATTAGTAAATATGTAGGCGTCATACCATTTTGATATGTTGTTAAGAACAGACAATTTCAATGCAAAATCAGCTATAAAAACATATTTTGTAAGATATAAATGTTTTAATTCGTAAGCAATATCTGATTGAAGCCTTTAGACACTTATATGTAGTGTTTGCTATTGGTTTCCGCTGTAAAAAAAAATAAGAAAAAGAGTTAGCGAGGATATATACATGATAATCTTTTTTTTTTTTTTTTTTTTTTTTTTTTTTTTTTTTTTTTTTTTTTTTTTTTTACTTTTTCGCCTATTTTTTTATTATCTTCTTCCAGCTTGTCCAAGAAGGCTAGAGGTAAATAATTCTTTTTTATAATCTAAAACGTATATGTAAGTTTCTTATTACTCTCCTTTTGAGAGTTTTTTATTTTACTTCATTCTGAACTGTTCCTGAAGCTAAACTTTTATAAAGCTTAGATTGTAAATTGACATGACCAGCATATGCATTAAGAGGCCATGATACTTCGTTACATTTATGTTTTATCAATAAACTAGCCAAATCACTGAGCGCATACGAGTTCTAAACAAAATGATTAATAAAAACAAAGTAATCACCCATGCTATAGGAAACCTACTTGACTTAGCTCATCTGCTACCATGTCCTTGGATAATTTAATCTTTTGTACAATATGGTATAAAAATGACACATTATCAGCAGTTGCAGCACAGCTTAGAAAGAACTTAATATACTGTGCAAATATGAATAAGTCTTCCGTAGCAATAGTAAAGTCAGGATGGTGAGCGAGCAAATGAATCAGCCTGACAAGCGAGGAGCCCAATAGAGTTGACTCATGTTGCTTGATAACCAATAAAGAAAAGTGCTTTTGAATGAAGCTACGGATTTTCTTTATTAAGGCAGCTTCTGGTTCATGAGCACAAATGAATAAAAGAGCATAATATCTCGAATGAATTTGTTCTGTTTGTAATCCTTTCATTAAGTATTCGGCAAATGCTTCACGAACGTAATAACACGTATCTTGAAGTGTATAACTTAGCTTTTCAAACTTAGGAACAGTCAATTCACTCACGTATTCTTGGTACTGGGTTAGTTTAACAATGCCTTGTGAGGCTCCAAGTCGAAGATGAGATGTTTCGGCGGAACTGTTTATAAAAGGTATAAAATACGTTGGGCTTTTTTTTTTTTTTGCTTTTTACTTTGTCTTGTCAGCAAATGCACTATCGCAATCTCTTTTAAGTAAATCATACAGAATGGCAAAGGTTCTAGTAGTAATATGTTCTTCAGGGTTCATTTTATCCTTACAGGCTGCTAGATAGTTGACCAATAGTCGGACGCCTATAATCTTTTGCTTGGATAATTCCGGTAAGGCTTCATAAGTAACCCATTCAGGATTAGGACCAGCAAGCTAAAGTTTGATTAGCGGTGGAAAGATACAACAACGAGCCTCATTACCGTCTTGGTTGCTGCTGATAAAAGATTCTTTTCAATAAAATTTAAAAGAATATCAACCACTGGCGTTAAAATATTGTGGGTATACGATGCGAATTGAGAAAGACATGTCAAAGTGGCAAGTAACCGAGGGTGGCTTAAAGACAGTTCATTACATAATTTATCAACCAAGTCAACCAAAATGACATCTGCATTTTCCATGTTTCCAAGAATAATAGAAGCCAATCTAGCTTCTGAAGCAGCGCCATCAGTGATGTAAGACCAAAGACGGTTAATCATATTTCTATTTAAATGTTTGTTAGTGGCAGAGAGAAAGGTACACTTCTTAAGTGTAAAATACCTCTCATATTTTCGTTGAACAAGATAAGATTTACTTATTTCTGCTATGATTTCCAGTTCTTCAACTGTGCATTTTGTTATTTTTTTAATCAGCGGCAAAATGATTTATCTTTTACCAGTTGTACTATCATTATCAATAGCGATTCTTTGTACCAAGTCATCCGTACATTCTTCATACATAATTGGATAACTAACAGATATCTCTTTCAAGATATCACGAGAAGCTATAAACCTTTTGGATAATGTTCCTCTGTTTTCTTTGTGTGTCTTTTGATTTTTTGTTATTTTTAATAGGTATGGGATACATGATTTGTCTAGCAATGCAAGGCACGCTCTGTTGAGAACCGCTTGAAATATTTCCACAGAGCCAGCTTGATCCTCATTGAGGTTGTATAATAATTCATTCTGTGTATTTTATTAGTAACAAAATAGGTCAATTATTCTATTTTACTTTGGCTTTATAAATCTGTTTATAGTTAGAGTCTACACGGATACTACTTTTCAATAAATTTATATCCCTGCTGCTTTTACGATTAAATAAGGTTCTAAGTGCATTA
Organism: Rhizopus arrhizus; assembly: GCA_024220505.1. Lineage (NCBI taxonomy): Eukaryota > Fungi > Mucoromycota > Mucoromycetes > Mucorales > Rhizopodaceae > Rhizopus > Rhizopus arrhizus. The sequence goes on from JAKZZE010000021.1 coordinate 486,638, forward strand.
AGAGTTCTAGGTTTATCTGCAAAGTGAGCTATGAGTTGAAAATATTAGATGAATTTTTGCACAATCAGAAGTTTAATGATTACCAGCCAAATGTTTCATGAATTCATCATTCTTCTTGGTGTCATAGTCACTTAATGCTTGATGATCAATCTGTGCAAGAAAAATTTTAGCAAAAGTACAAACTACATAGTAAATGTACCATATCCTCACACATCTTTAGATACTTGTGCATATCGTCATTAAACTTTTTCTGCTTTCTAATAATGGCTGTAAAAGCAATTTTTTGCCTTTGCTCTAAAGTCTCTGTAATAATAATAAGCCTTTCTGCCCTTTGCTGCTCATTTTCATCATAGGGAAATATGTATGTAATCAAAGCATCTTCTAATGCCATTCTATGTATCACAACATCATTAAATATACACTATTAATTTAGAGTATAGAAAGAATACATACGTTACTGAAGCATCGCCTGTATACATACGATTCAATAAGCTTTTAGGGATCCATTCCAACTTTTGAATGGCTACTTCATCATTTGCTTGAATACAATTGAACCATTTATTATAAATAGACCCTATTGTCTTCATGGCTTGAACTCTCACACAGTTCTTTTTTTTTTTTTCAAATCGTTAACCGTTCTTTTTTTTTGTTTGTTTGTTTGTTCACTATACTACCTTTTTATCCTTGGTTCTTTCTTCGACCGATTCCAACATCGATTTATCAATTTGTTTTAAATCACTACACAAAATGATTTTTTCAATCGTCTTACAAGCAGAAGAGCGTACTTTTTCATCAGGATCTGAAAGCTTCATCTTAATACATTCTAACAATAGCATATCAAGACAAAGAATCAATCAAGGAGTAAACCTCATATTCACCAGCAAGATCAATGATCAACTCAGGATGATTTTGTAAATATCCACACTCATCTCTAGCCATTTTGCACGCAACTGAGTTACCCTATCATTCCGTCTACCAAGCCATGCCTTCCAAATAGCAGGATATTTTTCAGTCAGATTGGCATCTGGATGAGCAAACAGTTTACCCATTGTTTCAGTAGCCAGTTGTCTCACATTAGGTTGATCAAGCTTCATCTCTTCTTGAATCAGAGGGAAGACGTTCAGTAATAATTCGGGTACGACATCATTGACCTTGATAATCAAATAATGTGCTTTTCTCAATTCTTCTAACTCTTCTGTTCCATTTACATTGCTTACTGACAGCAAAGCGTCTGAGAAGTACTGGACTGTTTTTCGCTGAAGAATGGGTGCACAAACAGAACATATTTCGACTGCCATGATATAAGCTGGAATGGTAGGTGCCTTTTTGTGATTGTTTATTTTAATAATGTATGTGAACACAATTCTATATTACCTTTTCGTGTTTAATAAATTGCTCAAATATGAGTTCAACCACCTCTTGACCAGATACACCTACTTCATCAACAATTTGTATCAATATATCTGTCATGCAGACTTGGACATTTCTTGGAAGTGAAGTACTATTATAAAAAGATGAGCGCACAACAAACATTAAAAAAAAAAAAACGCGTATTGACTATGCGCTAGCCTTGAAAAATTCATCAAACACAGAGATAATAATATCATCCGCCTGTTCCAATCCAGAAATAATAATAAAACTCTTGACAGTCGCCAAACTTTCCAATAAATAAAAATGATGTTCAAACGCCTTGTCTTCTTTGCTAAAATACGACAAATTTTGCACAAAGAAAATAAATATATCACGTAATTCTGTCTGGTTGTAGGGAGCCTCAGGTGCATAGAGACGTAAGAGATCAGCTAGACAGCAGGCTGCAAGGGCAGTATTCATGTTGCTTTTATTTTTTAGAATTTGAGAATGTATTAATTCTTTAGCTACTCTGGCAAGCGATTGCTGATCGACTGTCCCTTGTTCAAGCCGTTTTAGTTTTTGAGCAAGTTCCTATAATCTTATAAAGCAACTGAAGGAACTAAGCAAAATTTATTATCTTACAGTTAAGAGTCGTTGCAGTTCTTGAGCTTTGAGTCCCCCTCTTTTTAAAAGTGATTGTTCAAAACTCAAACTTTGTAATTTAAAAGAGCTTTGCTCTTCGTTAATTGAATCTAGATCCATCAACTTTTTTTTTTTTTTAATTGGAAAAAAGTGGTCTTTCTTCAAGTGTAATTCAAGCAGACACGCCTTTTATGCACCTGAAGTTAAAATGGACAACAATTCATAATAATGAATATATCACTATTAACGTTTTTTCTGAAGCTGACTTTTAAGCTTAGGGATTTGTTCACTACTATGTTTAAAAACAACATATTTTTTGATTCTGTGTTAGATGCCCTCAATTCTATATCTGATATTGACTCATACCGGATCATTATCCTTGACGACTTTAATTATTCTTATCATCGTCTTAACTTGTCAACTCAAACATCTCTAAAATGGGTAATGTATCTAGAAGAATTCTTCTATAATGTGATGCACAGTGGTGATAATAGTAATATCCCAACTTTTCGCCGCAATGATAAACTCTAATCTATAATCGATTATATCTTCATTAGTAATCAGATGCGTCCGATGCTTAGGTCTACAGACATACACTGACTACACTCTTTATGGACTGATAATCAATTGCTTTCTCTTTCGATTAACCTAGGCCAAACTCCCACTGGGTTTGGTCTCTGGCGTGCCAACGCCATTTTGGATCAACAGAAAGTGTACCGCGTACAACTAAAGCAACGACTCACAGGTATTGTATCTTCTTTGCCTAATCAGATGACAGCACAAGAACAATGGGACTAAGTCAAATTTGAGATACGGCTATTTACTCAACGCTATGCAATTGACTACACCAACTGGCGTAAAAAGTCAATTAAGGTCTTACAGAGCAAGCTTAATGCTTTCCTCCGAAGCCAGCCACCCACAGCCATACGATTACAGTGTCTTTCTGTTATAGACCAATAAATTGAATCTCTTTAACAAGAGTTGGTAGATATTGCAGCATAAAAGGCGGGAATACGTTGGAGAGAACATGGAGAGAAATCGGCCGGTAAACTCAAGCGGATACACCAGTTACGAAATGTAGAACAGAGCATAAACTTTTTACAAGACCCTACATCTGGATTGACTGTTTCCTCACGTACACAACTCATGGAGGTTAGTCAAGCATTCTGCCAAGAACTATATTCAGTTGATCTTGTAAATGAGCATGACATTAATTGCTATCTGCAAGATTTAGCAGATCTACCACAATTAAATGAAGATGATCGTCGTTATCTCATCTCACCAATTATGATTGAGGACATAATTGAATAGTCAAAGAAAGTAATTAGGAGGCAAAGCAGTCCTGGATCAGATGGTTTAAGTTATGTCTTCATGCATCTCATTTATCAGTTCTCACCGTTAAAGGATCTTATCATCAAGATATACAACACGGCTTTAGCTGCTGGTTCCTTTCCTTCATCATGGTAAGATTTACGTATATGATTACTGCCAAAGAAAGGGAACCTATCTACCCTAAAAAGCTGGCGACCAATCTTCTTGATCAACTGTGATGCAAAGATCTACACGCGCAATATTAACCAACGGATGAGATCCGTTATGGACACAATTGCCAATTGTTATCAAACTGGTTTTCTTGGTGATCGCTTTATAGCAGAAAGTGACATGATTCTCAACATACTCATGGAACAAGCCCATGTTCAAAATCGGCCTGAGATTGGCCTCTTACTAGATCAAGAAAAGGCCTATGCCTGTGTCCACCCTATGTACTTGAGTCAAATAATGCTGGCCATTGGTTTACCTCCATCTTTAGTCCATTCTCTTGAGAGTTTTTTCTTTGGAAATGCGGTGAGAATCAATATCAATGGGTATTTTATCAACAGAGTTGATCAACGTTGTGGTCTTCGACAAGGCGATCCATCATCGCCTCTTCTTTTCAATATTGCGCTGGAACCGTTTCTTCATCATATTCTTCAAGATTATTCCTTTCAAGGTTTTCAATTCCAATTTGTGAGCAACTCAGCCACGACAATACCCAATATTATACCTCCCCTTTTAAAGGTGCTTGCCTATGCAGATAATATGTGTGTCCTGCTGCATCCTACTGATGATTACTGTCACCTACGCCACCATTTAGACCGATATGGGTCTGTATCCAATGCTAAGATTAATATTCACAAGACTGAGGCATTTTCTTTGTCTGAACACTCCTACCCAGAGTGGATTGCTTGTCTAGCAGCACAAGGTATTTCCAAAGGGAATGATCATTCGTTGTAAATGCAAGTTTGTTTAAATAGTTTTGGCTAAAAGTACAATGTCCTCTCCAGTGTCAATTGAAGCTTTTTGGAATTGGTTTGCGCTTTTATACAATTCAATTAGCGCCTTTTATGTTTCCCGATTTGCTTACACTTTCGGCATCTAATACAGCAGTTGACTTGTTACGTAAAAAAAATGTACATCATTCTGTTTTGTACAATATGTATAAGAATATGTGTGTGTGTGTGTGTTTATTCACATGTGTACCACACAAGGTTCAAAACTTATTTCCCTCTGTCGTGCACATCTCACAGTAAATCCTTTACTATGACTTCCCATGATTCAAATTGAACGTAGCAGATGTATTGGATGGCATCTTGGATGGTTACCGGGATACAATAAATACTGTCCAAAGCAGCCATCAAACCATCTTGCTAAAAATCATGTCCTCCCCTGTTTAGATATACACAACCAACCCATGCTCCCACAACATCTATATGACCCCCTTTCTTTCCTTTTTAACTTGTTACCTACTCGACCTTTGAAATAATCTGACATCCTAACTGCATGGAGTATTCGATGTCCCATCCTCTGCTCCATCATAATGTAAATCGACTGTATGTATCATGATACCCTGTTCGAAGATTCTCCAGAACCCATTGGGCGGATTCTTATACAGTGGCTTTCTAGTAAACATTCCTAAATTTCACCTTACACCCCCTTTCCTTTTTACCCTAGAGCCTTAGAGGATTTTAGCTCACTTTCCTTTCTTTGACTTAACTCAGTGTCGTGTTTTGACATTTCAATAAGATGCAATCTTATCATTCTGGACTAAATCTTTACAAATGAGTTTGAATAAGAATCATTCCTGATAATTAGCAACTACTTATATAATATGTTTCCGTTTATATTTAGACTGTTTATTACTATGAAATTCTTACATGTCAAATCATATCGGTCGCAACTATCTTTTTTCATCTAATCTCAGGCCTTGTTCAAATTAATATAAATAGTTTTAAAATCTTTCTTTAATAAAAGTTTTGGACTTTAGAACTATTGTTTAGTCTTGTTACTTCTTCTTTGTCCTTTTTTTTAATATTTAAACCACTTCAATTTGGTTTATCCCAGTGTCTAGATTTGTGTTTATTTGTTTATGGTCATGTTGTTGTAGAACAGTGTCTGATCATAAAGGACATTGAATAATCACAGCTAAAGGTATATTAAAATTAATAAAAGATAATAGTGTAGTCCATGAGTCTCTTGAACCTCTTTATTGAGTGAAGACAAAGGAGAGGGCCTATTGATACAAAAATGAACCCTTTATTCGTATGTTGTTACACTTTAATAATAAAAATGATAGGAAATGATAGGTCTTTAAATCACAAGTAAATTTTATGCAGAAAATAGTTGTACAAACGATACCATTGTCTTCTCTACTATAATGTAATTTTTATAAAAAATAATTAAAGATTCTCTTCTTCTTCTTTGGACCTAAGTTTCATGCTATTATCTATAAAAGATTATAAAAACAAAACATGCCGTTATATTTATTTATTCGTTAGCTTAGTGAGGCTTTTTTTCATTTATTTACCGTTTCAAAGTAGATAAACAAGTTTTTTGAATTCTTGGAAAGTCAAGAATGAGGTGATAATTCCCTCTAGTTGTGTAATAATATGATTGGTTGTTGCAATTCTAACATTCCATTAAATAAAATATAAAAAGAGATTTAATTGAAGCATACCCTTTTCTTTTCAAGATCATGTATCTGATGTACGGCCTATTGTAGATGGAAGTAAAATTCTAGACTACTCTGCCACTGGTTAACTTATTTCCCATTGTCTAAACAAGGTTTGTGGTAGATAGGGAGTCATATTCTAGTCTACCCTTTCCGCTGGTGATTTCCATTGCTTTTATGAGAATGTTTAACTCATAAAAGCTCAGTAGTTCTTCGGAATTTGCTGTTATTTTTTTATATTCAATTAAAATCAAATGAAAAAGTTGGAAAAGATTAACCATTTTACTTAATAGAAACACATACATGTACTTTGCGCCTTTTGATTTTTATAAGAGCATTATCAGCTCAACAATATCTTATGCTTTTTTTTTAATGCAAAATGCACATTCTTAACCTTAACGAAGGTTTATTTTCAATTTTTTTGGAGTAATCGTATTTCAATCAGTTAGAAGAATCTAGCAAAAATGCAACACCTCAAGTTGAACAAATTAAGGTGTTTTTTTGTTTTATATCTATATATACTGTATACATAAATAATATTAAATATAAGAGAAGCTTATGGAACTCAATTGGGTATCCTTATTTATTTTACTTAGTTAAAGATTAATATAAGAAAATAGAGCTTTACCATTCTCAAAAGAGGCAGACTCGATCTTGACTAGCATGTTCAATTACTTACACCTTGTTTCTTTTGATTCACACCGTTCTCAGACGTGTGGCTCCTAGCATATTTTATAAAGAAAAATAAATTATTTATTTACAAATAAAAACGTTTTTATACCTAATAATTTCTTTTAAAGCTATGAACCAATCATATATATATAGTTCTGATGCTTATGCTTCATTTTCAGTACAAAATCTATGCTTTTGAGCGATTTATTAAGCTTTGAAAAGTAGCGGTCTTGAAGTTCGTGCAATATTCGGTGTTATTTACAGTGGCGATTTTGCTTGTTGGAAGCACTGTACGTTTAAAGAAATTTTATTCATTAATAAAATATAAAGCTAAATTGGGTACGTGATGTTTTATTACATCGTTTTTTGCCTGGTCCGTTCTGGACGATGATAGCTAAAAACCCTCTGGGCTCGAGGATAAAAATGCTGTGACTGCGAGGATAATGGAACAAGTGTTAAGCATATAGTTATGGGGATCTAGATAACCATTCAAGCAGCTGCTTCCTAGGATTTGATGGTGATGGTGCCTCTATTTGTTGATGTAGGTAGTCAAATTCCTGCAAGATAGTGCAGATTATGGGCTATCTGGATGTCCAAAATGGTTTTGTATGACAGGAGCGCGGTTTGCGATTAGGTAGCTTATCGAAAAGAAAAGGTAGGGGATCAATTGTAGTCTCCAGTATCTGCAGGCGGTGATGCATTTCAAGGCAGTAGATAGCATGCTATTTTATAAAGAGCTGCGACGGGTGGCGAACACAAGGGGCCACTTTATAACCGAGCAACTAACCAAGGCGCCAGCGTACACATCGGTTTCTTTCAGTCCTTGACATCGGCAACAAAAGGATTGGATCTAACAAATTTTTAGAACGATACAGCGAGAGAAGGCTAGAGTTGCGCGCAGCACGCCGCTGCTCCAAGTTGTCATGTAAAAAATGTAGACGTATGCTCTTTAATAGCCGTTTGTCTAGGGAGTCAATGTATTATGTACATTGTTTCCACAGCGGTGTTTTTGATGTAGCATACCATTGTGAGTGACTTTTTGAGAGGCATACATGCGGCAATGGACACAACAGAAGAGTGTCGTCTGATAATGACAAGGAGCGTAAGAGGAACTGTACTTGTAGAATATATGTACGCTCTGTCGTAGTTGGTAAATTTGTCAGTTGTAGTATTACTTTTATAGAGGACTTGCATGAACTTCTGAATATTCTGCGTAGGTACGTATTTTGGGCGTTCTCCAGTTTGTCCAATAAAAACGAGATAACCTTACTGATAGCAAGACCGTATTCTAATTGGGCTCGAACTATTTGCTTATAGAAGTTAGTAGCAAGTAACTGACTGAAACCATCAGGATTGAGTCCAAGTATAGCTAACTTATTCATAGTCGCCAGTGATTTGTTAGTAAGAAGTTCAAACGTATGTAGATAACCACCAGGACGGATGGGAACTCCAAGATAAGAAAATGAAGATCGAGCCGGAAGTGCGTCTCCATAAAGATAAAAGTAAGCGATTGATCCGTGGGATTCAGGACTACACATTTACTTGGGTTCCATCGATAACCGAGATTGTGACTATGGTCTTTGTCAGCAGTAGGTACGATATCGTCCGCACATAAAAGGTAGTTGATAAATGGTGTCATTTGAGTCGGGGAAGTTTCTTGTAGTAATTGTTGCAAACGAAGCAGCTTAGGAAGTTCGTTGATGTAGATGGAGTATAAGAAAGGTGAAAGGATGAAGCCCTGAAGAACACCGGTAGTAGGGAAAAAACGGAATGGATTGGCATTATTAAACAGAACTTCGATGTGGATCTCATCAAAAAGATTTTGAAGCAGAAATATGAGTGCTTTAGGTGTCGTTGTTTCTAGGACTTTCCATATATAGCGGTGGTCGACAGTATCTTATGCTGACCTTATATCTAGGAAAGCGAGAACTGGAGTAATACGATGGTAACGGCGAAGAATATTGCAAACTTCCACTAGGCAGAGTGCTTGGTCTACGAACCTCGAGAATGACGAAAGCCGCCTTGAACCAAATCTAAAGACGGACTATTGTCGATAAAGTACTGAAGAAGGCAACGTTCCAGCAGCTTGAACGGTACAGAAGCGAGATTGGTTGGTCTATAATTGCTAAGATCATTGGAATCACCTTTTTTATAGGTCGGTATCACTCGCGCTATCCTCCAGTTCTCCGATGTGTATGACCATTTCCAGCAGCGTCGAAATAGTAAGAGCAAGATAGGCGCAATCTGATCTAGGATAGGTGCCAACATTTCTTGTCGGATATGGTCGACACCAGGAGCTTTTTTAGGTGGAATCTTCTGGATAGATTCTTGTACGCTTTCTAAAGTAATAGGACTATCGTCGTCAAATGGGCCGAGGGAAGTTAGCGATATATTTAAGTCATGATGAATAACTTGCAGTAGATTCTCTAAGTAGATGATCTATAAGTGAGGGGCCATAGTGTTAGCTGCATGTTGAGGGCCTTCTATGGAACTAAAGGAAGAATGTAAGGTTCTGTTTTTTCGAATTTTACAGAATCCTGCAATAAATTTGGTAAACTCGCCACGTTCCATTTGGTCACAAAATTGACGCCATGTTTCCTTTTTTCGACGTAATACAAGCCACCTTAAGCGAGCTTTAGCTTCTTAATGGAGAATCCAATACGTGAGGCAGTTCAATCCACGAGCTTTTCTCCATTCTCGATAATAATGTTCCTTGAGATTAAAGGCACCCTGCATTTCTTATGTCCAAAAACTCTTAGCTTGGGTGTCTTTTGGAGTCGATTGCCGCTCACAGGCCTGATCTAGTGATGTGTAGGTGGCGTGGCAAAGTTTAGTATTATAGGCTTCGATGTAATGAGTTGCAGAGTGTCGGTTGCAGAAAGAGGGAGCATGGGCAGTAAGCAAATTCTTTGTAGATTCTGTAAAAACTCATTTGTACATCTCTACTGTTTTTGGATTCGTCAGTTTCCTTAGATGCCATAGAAGCCTTTTCGGCTGTAGGTGTTCACGTATAGGGTTAGGGATCCCAAAAGATAGAGTTATTAGCTTATGTTTAGAGTCAAGTGATAGATCGTCTCTAATTATTAACTCGGGGGAGTCAAGTTCAGTAGTACTTAAAAAGTAGCCAATAATACTATAGCCGTGATAAGCGATATAGGTAAGGCATCCATACTTTAGTATTGTATTCCAGGTAATTAGTTTATGTGATTGTATCCAGTCTTGCAATATTCGGCCGCGGGTGGTATAGAGGGAATCCCTGGTATATGATCCCATTCTCGCATTAAGATCGCCACAAATTATCGTTGCATTTGTATTTGGAATATTCAAGGGTAGTAATGACAAAGGTCAGAAACTTCTACGTGCGATAAGGATGGAGGCAAGTAAAGACAATGAACAAGCATTTTGGCTATAGTAAAGGAGAGGGTATACTTAGCTAATAATGGATGGCTATGTTGGATATGGTCGACTGTGTATTTCGTAATAGGGTTGACTAGCAAAGCAATACTAAGGCTTCCTCGATTACTAGAAAAGTGGATGGGCTGACCATAGGTATGGAATTGTTGCCATGGTATAGGGTATTTATTTGGTGGAAGTAGCCAAGATTCAGTGATTAATAGAGCGGAGGAAGAATCAACTTGTTTGAGGATCGGCGAGATAGCTTGTTTCGGTGAGCCACTAGTGTTAAATAGCGAAAGGGAGATGGTCCTCATAATTGTTATGAGGCGTTCTCCTTAGGATCACGGTTAGTCATCTCAATATTGGAAGCACTGTACATTATTTCCAGAAATTACAGTCTTGTCGCAATTACATATGAATTGTATTATAAAACTTTACAAAATGCGACTTTAATTTCTGGAAATAGTGTACCTTGAATATTTAAGATACTAAATTGCATTTCTTTAGTTTTAATAAGCACTTTGTATTTCTCCTTTTCTATGTTCTAAGCTTTTGTTTCTTTTCATGGTATAGTTTTTAGAGATTATAGTAAATTATATTTTTTATAAACCTTACAACTGATTTGTATTAAAACATATTGAGCCCATAATATTGGGCTGCAAACGTATTGTTATATCTCAACTCTCTTTGTGACACTTCTTATAGTATTGAATCATGTCTATGAAATTCAGGCAAAAGCTTAATTCTTTTATAGTAATTATGAAATATCAACAAACTTGAGATTTTTTTTTATTTCATAATAAATACCATACATCATAGAATGAGAAATGCAAAGAAAGAAAAAGCATAAGGAAAAGCTTATATAAGGGATTGTATGTACAAGATGATAATAAATTACAAAATGAGTGACTTTTTTATGGGTATAGCTTTGTTTAACGAAATGACAAGTATTGCTGATTTTGATGTTCCGTATTGTTAATTATTTCATCAATCTTGGATACAATGTGCTATTCAAATGAATTACTAAAAATTAGGGAAAAATCATAACACAAAACTTACAGATCTTAATCCACGTACGCTTTCAAATGCATTATTATGACGATTAGTCTGATTATGTCTCATTTGTTGCTGAAGTATCATATCATCCAAGACATGGTTCAACTCATTCTTTAGTTGATAAATCTTTTCTATGCCCACTGGGTTTTCATGAGTTTGCTGTTGCTGTTGCTGTTGTGGATAAAATGAAGAAGGAATCTCTCCCCTTCTGCCATAAGAATTTCCTCTTTCCGGATATCCTGTATGGTCATCGTACACATCTTGTTCTTTACGACGCATAGATTCGTTTATTTTGTCTTCTACATAGCTAAGTACACTACTGTTATTACTACTAATTGAATTATACATGTCTGTATTGGATGATAAATAGGCACTAATAGGATCACTATTTGCTGTTGGATTAAAGTAACTACTGGAACTATGACTACTAAAATGGCTTGTGCCTGTAGAAGGTCTTGATATAGGCTCCGGTGATGACGACGATGTTTGAGATAATATAGCATCAAAACTATTGCTGTGTGCATGATATGATAAAGGCCTATGATAGTATTCTTCTGCTTGGTACGAGCTATGTTTGATACTACCATTATGAGCAAATGGAGGCTCAGCATCATTAAATAAGTCCGAATGGCTCAACTTTCTGTGATAAGATGCTCTTGTAGCACAACTGCCATCAAGAGCTGCGGCATAATCATTGGGACTGACAGGTGTGGCAGGCGGAGTGCTGTATTGGTGATTACGGAATAAATCATTGACTGCAGCCACTTTAAGGATAGGATCGGGAACAGATTGATCAATCACCAAGTCTTGTTGCTGGCGTTCAAACGTTGATATGGAACTTCTAGAGGGAGAAGTAGAACGAGATCTAGCACCGAATAATCGGCCCACACTCATATTGCTCGCTACTCGAGTCAATGATCTTGACCTTGAGCGAGTCCTTGCTCTTTCACGCAATAAGCCGTCATGAATACAAGAATATGCTTCACTAGCACGTAATTTTCTTTCATAAAAGAAACCTATCTGTGATATAAGCAAAAAAAAGGGGGGAATAGGAAGAATTGTCAAGTAACTTACAGTTGTTCCATAAAGTCTTTATAAAATCAAGTGAGCCGTCAGAACGAATGTCATCATTAATAATGAACTCAGTTTCCGTCTCACGGTGATCACGAATAGGTGTCAGACTTATTCTTGAATAAATCTTTTGTCGATAACCCGAACTTTCTCTTTTGACAAGAATCACGATCCAAACATCATTCGTTAAAAGTGAATTCAAGTCCACTTTTTCATTCTCAACATAAACAACCAAAATATTATTCTATGCATTATGTGTGAGGCTGTGTGTGTATATGTATATGTGTGTGCTGTGTTACCTTGTACAATGCTTGTTTATAACTGTTTTCATCATAAATACGAGCATAAGCAGGGATATTAAAAGTAACCTCATGATACAATTCAACATTTTCTATACTGATTATATTAGCCCAACAAAAATCATTTGCTTTTATTATTATTTTTTCACCTGTTAAATTGGCTGAAGCCAGTTGTTTTTGACATAATTCAATCAATGCTTGCTTCTTTTTAATTAAATTTTCTAGAGGCAATTGATTCTCTTTATGAGGTGAAAGTGAATAAAGTCTATCACTCTTTCTGAAATAATTATCTGCGTCATTCTCAGGCGCATTAGGATCTTGGTCTGGTAAATTTGTTCTTAGGAAAAATGTTTCGGGACGATCTACAGAGTATTAGTACAGTCAGAACATATGGCACTGTAAGTTTACCTTTTAATCCATGAAAAAGTTCAACACAGCCAATATCTGCCCATCCTTTGAATTCAAACGGTTGATCCGAATTCTTCTTTGCCTTTTCTTCAATATTTTCACAATAAAGTGACCCTTGAATTGAATAACTTTTACGTTTCACAACCACAATTTTATCAGAAAATACCAAAATTGTCACTGGTCTCGTTACTTTTCCTGAAGAAATCAATAACTCTGTGGCATCAAAATGACCTAATAATTGACGTTTGCCAACAAATGTAGCCTATTCACCGTATTAGTATAGGTGCATTTGATAATCATTATACTTACAGGTGCACTTTTAATAAGAGTATATAAAGGCAATAAAGGTGAGTCTGAACCATATTGCATTTGGTTAATATTTCTAGCTTTTTCTGATGCTAATTTTAGATAAAAAGCATCTTGGTCTTCTGGGTCCAACGTATTTAAAATATCTATGCTCTTTGCATATAAGCTCAATTACACTCTATTATATATGCAACGTTTACCAGCAAAGAGTAAGTTGTATCTTGGCATACGTTGAATAGGTAAAATTAGCAAGTCATTAATACGACGATTTTCTTCCAATTTAGTATTTATAATAAAATTAGAATAAGCGCGATTACTCTTTGTTTTTTGTTGATGAGCCTTTAAAGAGTCTTCTTTACTAAGAAAGTAAGTTTTATAAGGATCAAATGTATCAATCTATTCACATCATGAATTATTAAGTCTTTGTGTGTATATATATTTTACGTGTCTAGCACAGATTTGTCCAAATGATTCAGTAGATTGTCCGGATTGATAGCAATGAAGTGAATCCAAAAAGTCTCTATTGAGATATAAAATATCTTCGATATTAAGAAAGATACGGTTGAAAGAGTATTTATCCAGAATGGGTGCCTTATGTTGATGGATAGAATCTCTTAATGGTTTCATTATTTTAGTCACTAATTCTTGAAGTGAATTCACATAGGATTCTTCAGTTTTAATAAATTCTAGAATTGTATTGGATGATGCATCGTTGTTATGACTTATTTGCTAATAAATAATATGTAAGCTTAATCTGAAAAGTAAATGATTTAAATACCTTTTGTTTAATAGGTAAATGAGTCGTGTTATTATTGTTGCCTGGTTTGTTATTTTCTTTTATATATTTTTGACCAAAGAATCGTTTAAAATGCTCTACTTTGGTTTGCTCAACTATTAAAGGTAATTAGTCTCTTTAATATGTATTTCATATCAATAAGCGTACAATCATTTCTATCTTTGCTGAATATAAGAACATCAATATGTTGACTCTACAAAAAAAAATTATTTTTTCCTCCTTTTTTTTTTTTTTTTTTTTTTTATTTACCAGTGGACGCTTTGTGTTATTTAAAATTTGTTTTCCAATTTCTTTGCAGTGATCAGAGATATTGACATCTTTTAAGATTGGAATAGATCTCTCTTTATGTGTATGACATGTATATTGAAATGGTGTATCTTTTATAATATCACTAAAGATCTAAAATAGTTTGCTTTAGCTATTGTTCTACATTAGTTTATGTACATACCCTATTATTTCCTTCCATTTTGTATAAAAGAAAAGAAGAAAGAAAGAAAGAAAAAGAAGAAAAAAAGAAAATGTTTATTATTCGTAATAATTATTTTGTTTATTTACAGTAGAGTGTGTGGTTTATGAAATGAAAGGGGAGAGATGAGGTAGCACAAATGATATCCCTCGGAAGCAAAAGTTTCACTCTTTACTATCATCATTATGTATGTATTACCAGCATGGTTGTTGTATATTCAATATATCCTTTTAAAGTGTTACCATTTAAACTTTACGTTTAGGCCATTATGATTATGAAACGTTTGTGTTCATCTCTATTTTATTGTGTCAATAGTAGTAATAATTATTTTTAATAAAAATTAATAATGATGGCTTGTCAAAAAAAAAAAAAAGTGTGCTAACAAAAAAAAAATAATGTTTCAATCGAGAAAGCAAGAGAAAAAAAAAAGCACATTTTGTATCACTTTTCTTGCATGTCACTGACAACCTTTCCAAATCGTTCTTCTCCCCTTTTTCTTTTTCTTTTTCTCGCCTCATTTTTAGCGTATACACGTCATGAAAACTGTTTTTTAGTATTTATTAGTTGCTTACGATTAAAAAATGACGTCAAGTAAACACATTCAGTCAAAGGAGTCTGTTACACTATTCAATCATTCACAAACGTCTATTTCGGCTCATCAACGGACTCATTCCGTCAGTAAGGGAACTATCACATGTGAGTACTGAATAAGTTCAGTTTTTAAATAAATAAAAAAACTGTGAAAAAGATTGGATAAAAAAAAAGCAACCGGTGTCTTTTGATATCTACCTTCGTCTGTTTCTATTTTCTTCTTTTGATTACAAAGATACTAAATACAGCAGTGCATTTCTCTTTCAGATGAAGACAACTACAAAGAAAACCTAGTGCTTATCATTTTCTAATGTTCATGAGTACAGTAATAGCATATCTGACAGGTATAAAGCTAGTATGCAGTTTTGATTTAAATGCATTAAAAGCAAGTCATAATACCTAATCTAGAAGCACGATTTGAATAAAGATTTGTATAGAATTGCTTTAATTTTCCTAGTTTGCTTTCCTTTCTATAAATCATTCTTTTATTCAACATCAGATAAAAAACCTAGTCATTTTGATATATCAGCCCAAGGATGGCTTATGTCTCAGTCAATACACAGCCACTCATTCTTTCTTTTGAAAAAAAAAAAAAAAAAAAAAAGTCTTGTGGTATGAAACCGATTGTTTCAGAATGATGGATCAGCATGTGTCTCTCTCTTTTATTATTACGAAACATTTATATACAAAAGGGTCTTGTTACCTGTCATTGACTACTGCCAAGCACAGAGTAAGAACACTTTATCCTTCCTAACCCTTTCTTCCCTCATGATTCTTTTGAACTTATTCTTTATTCAGTCGGTTCTTGAACGTATAAGCCCCAATTATAGGCCAAAGGTTATTTACAGGCTGTCAAAAGGACCCGTTTATTATTCATTAGATTGAAGTATAGTAATCATTTCAGTCATATCATCTACTTGCTTTTGATAATTTGTTTTGGTTGTCGTCAATAGATCCTGAATATGCTTTACTTGTTCATTCAACTTTTCAATTTCCAATATCATCGTTTGTTTTTCTTTTTCTTCAGATAGTAATTTATCATTCGTCGTCTCGTACAGTTTTCCAAGTCGAACAGCATTACTATCTGAATCTTGTAACCTTTTAGTTAATTCATTGATTTGTTGGTCGTAAGATGACATCAACATCGAAATCTCATCTTCCTCCTCTTTCTTCTTTTCTTCTTTTGTGGGTAGTGCATCCATACCGGTATATACAAAGACTTCATTCTCTTCTTCGTCTTTCTTTGGGTATATAAACACTTCTTCATCCTCTTCTTTATTGTCAACTTCTGTTTGAGTTTCATTATCTATTGTAGGCTGTCTATTGATATGAATTTGTTCAATCTCTTGTTGAAGTCTCTTATTTTCCTTTTCAAGTTTTTCATTTATTTCTTCTAACTCTCCAACTCTTTTAACAATCTCTTCCTTTGCTGATAAATGTTCATTTAGTTGTACTTCGTGTTCTGCGCTTAGTTGCATCATGCTTCTCTCATGTTCTTCATTTAGTTGCTTGACCCGTTCTTGATGCTCTTCATTCAGTCGTTTGATTTCATCTTCATATTCATTCATCTCTCCTTGTTTTGCCAATACTTCATTTAACTCTCTCTTCTTATTCTCCAATTCAACTGTCAGCTTTTCTAATTCTTTTCTCCAAGTGTCATGCGATATCATCAATTTCTCTGCTATTTCATGTGATAGTGCCTCCTGCACATCCTAAAAACATTAACTTCAGGAATATCCTTTTCTTGCGTTAAATTACCTTTGTATCACGAATGGACTGAATGTAATTTTCCGCTTCCTTTTCCAAATTCATTAACGCATCATTTCCATCAACCTCTGCGTTTTTCACATTGCCCAATTTTACTAATAAAATGGTGCGCAAACTGTAAATTTCCGACAAAAGATGTTTATCACCGTCCTTGGCCTTTTCCTCTTGTTCTCTTAATAGTCGTGTCTTTTCATCCAAATCAGCTTTAAGCTCATCTATCTTCTGCTTTAACAATTCCTCCTCCTCCTTCTCCTCCTCCCCCTCTTTACTACCATCATTAGGAAGTTCGGGAGTATCTGACTCCAGAAGAGTACTGTTGTTTATCTGTTCTGTATCTTCTGCCTCTAATTCCTTTATTCGTTCTTCTAAATCTTGAATCTGCTTTAGTAAACGATTGATGTTATTTGTAAACTCAAATTGTCTCTCTGTCAGTTCTTCATGAAGTCGTTCGTTTTCCTGAATCTTTTGTTCTAAATCTGCGTTAGCTGCGTCCAACGCCTTGGTGCTTTTCTCTAGCTCTCTTTTAGTAGAGCCACCCAGGATAGAAAAATGACTTGCTTTCTTTTTCTTTTTTTTAGTCATTGTTTTGCTTTGAACACATTACTTTACCTTGTCACTTTCTTGTACAGCTAGAATACGTTTTGTTAACCTTTCATTGTGAAAAGATAATAAGTCCAACTGTTCTTGAAGCTATACATAGTTTAATATATATTTTTTTTCTATTTGATTCCATATTCTTTACCTTGCGCAATTCTTTCTCTTTCTCTTTTACATTGCCTTGTAAGGCTACATTAGAAGCTTGCTCCTGAAAATATTTATTAAAGAAGCCGCTTTACGATAAAACACTCTTACTTTTATAACTGCTTTCTTTAATACTGCATGTTGTGCTTTTAATCTATCAAATGAGTGTGAATTGTCTAGAAAGCTTCATTCTCTTCTCTTTTTTTTTCTTTACCGAGAATATTGCTGAAAGAGATTAGTATATCTTTGTGATAATTCTTCAGCTGAAACTGGTATGGCACCTATAACATGTATTAGGCTTTTATTTAATTATCAGTTATTATGTCACTTGCTACCTGCATTTAATGCTGCATGTTTTGAAAACAAACCATCGTTCATAATGTTAATTAAAAAAGAAAAAGACGAGAATGAAAAAAAAAAGGTTCAATAGAATACAGATATTGTTGAATTACACACGGACTTTTAAAAGGGTTTCATGACTGATTTTGGTATTGAAAGGAGTGTGAGATCATAAAATGATAGAGCATTCAGTCTCTTTTTTACATTCATTCCCAGTCATTATGTATTTAATGAACTTCACATTCAAGTGTCTTGAGACCACCTTATATTTGCTTTTATAAAAGGCATAACTGGAGACACACGAGATGCGCGGAGAATGAATATAAAATAAGGGGGTTTTCCTGCTGAATTTTACAACGAGATTCTTCTCAAAAAAAAAATAGATTTGCTAGCCATTTTCTGTGCTGTAAGGTTAAACATACTAAAAAGTTTACTATATTCTTTCGTTATCTAAAGTTAATTAGAAAATATTTTTCTTCTTTTTATATAAACAGACACATGAAAACAAAAGCAAATAAGCAACAATGATGTCAATTATGCAATTTAAATAGAAAACAAACTTAATCTTATTGTGATTTTTGTATCATAGCAACAATCTATCCTTGTATTAAGAGCGTGTGCATTTTGTTTTGCTGTACATTGAAAGAGGTTTCTTCTTTGATGCTTTGTGAAATTGACTCATTTTGTGCTTGACAACATTTAGCAAACACCACGATCGCTCACAACTGTATAAACCTTAAGTTGCTCTGGAGGTGGGAATAAACACCGATTTCGTCCCTATTGTTATAAAATATAAACTCCGTTATTAAACAATACAATTCGTTTTCAAAAACTACCATACTCGTGCAAGCTGAGCAGTTGGCATGTGCTGAAATTTGGATGTAAAAGCTGTCAAGGAAGATACAGAGAGAAGTGGTAGTATCATCTAGGTTCACTTTACACCAAAGAAAGTAGCTAAGCTATTTATTGTGGAAAAGTATCTTCACTTGGCATAAAATAGTATTTCTTTGGAATCCATGCTCGCTTGCACACCAAGAATAGTAAATAACGTGTTGGCAATATATTGACATCATTTAATTTAAATAGTAACTTCTACTTTAGTTGGATGACTTGCATATCACTGGTTGTCTATGGTTACCATAGATATCATACAGCCTTCTAGCGACTGATATGATTCCTTGGACCTATCCTATTTGATATGAACAATTAATATAAATTAAAAGCGACACAATAATCACCCTTCATTCTCAATCAGTGTCTAAAAGTGTATTCAATTCTTTTTATTCTTCATGAAATACAAAGACTGTAGCCTCCTTCTGTCAAAGAACCCTCTGCTCGGCTTGAATGTGTTTTTTAGACGGAGAATAGGACCGAGCAGTCCATTCGTGACGCCTTTATGAATTAATTTTTTTTTTCATTCAAGTATAAAAATCAAAGAAGACAAGGTGACTCTAAGTTTTCTTTACCAATCAGTAGGAAAATAATCTGTTAGCAGATTGCTAAGGCAACTGCAACAAATATATTTTCAGATGATGAAATCGGGTATTCGGATGATCTTTCGTCTTTTGATTATAACGCGCCCTGGTGTAAAGCACCTTTCTGATCTCTCTCTACTGCTGTTATTAATAATTTATAAAAATGAAAAAAACATGTCAATTTGCAGAAAGAAGGATGAAATAAAAAACCTTTTGCTTGTTTTTGCTTTTCTCGGGACGGAATTCTAATTTTAAATCGTTTTTGATTTCTCTTTTCATCCACTTTAATTTACTTGTAGCTTCACTATTCGTGTGTTGCATATTTCTTGTTAATGAAAACGTTTTTCTTTTTTTATTTTCGTTTTCTTTCTTTTCTTTAACAAATTTTATGGGAAATCAAGCATCGCGTTTAGATCCGTGTGAATCCAGTCAAAATAGGATGAACAATGATCCTTGTTTAGACAACATGCGTCAATTACACAACACAGAGGATCCATTTAAGAGACAATACAGTTTACCTTGTATTGTTGATCATGATCATATAAAGCCCAGAAAACAATCTTCACCAGCAATTGTTGACGTTTCAAAAGGAAGAATAAAAAAGAAACTATTCAAGAGCAGCAATGATATACCTACGATGCATAACCCCAATACATCTTGTCCCACTGTTGTTGTTCAACCTGAACATTATATCACACAAGAATGGGACGATGATTACTATTCAACAATTCAAAATAGAAAGTACCATAAAGTGAATGGCAGCAATTATCTATTACCGTGTGATGAAGAAGAAGTCGATCGGTTGCACCTGCAACACTTTATGATACGTTTTGCTATTCAAGGGTACATTGTCTTTTATTATTAGTATTGTTTATTAACATTTTTCTCTAGAAACTATTTGGCTCCAGTACATGACTTACTTCGAAAAGGAAGTAAGGTATTAGATGTAGGTTGTGGTCCTGGTACGTGGTCGATGGAGATAGCAGGAGAATATCCAAAATCGACAGTGATTGGTATTGATATGACACCTCTATTTCCTCGAGAGATTAAACCATCCAATTGTGCCTTTTATCAATGTAATATCTTGGATAAGTTGCCCTTTGATGACAATACATTTGATTATATCTTTATGCGGTATTTATATTAGTTTGTCTTTCTTCATAACTTTCTTATACTTTATATAGTTTTATGCATCAAGCAGTAGATGCAGATCGATGGTCCAGTATATTGAAAGAAATTACTCGAATACTGAAGCCAGATGGTTGGATTGAGTGGGTTGAACCAGATAGTGAAATACACAGATCAGGGCCAATTACAAAGGAATTCAATCATCAAATGGTTCAACTTATGGAACATCATCAGCAGGATTCATCACTCGGCAAATGTTTACAAGAAAAATTAAAAGACACAAATCAATTTGAAAATATATCCTCCATGTTTGTATCTTGTCCAGGCGGGAAGTGGGCAGGGCAGGTAATATATAAATACTACTTTATATTTAGTTGCTCACTTATTATGATGGGATAGCTTGGTCAATTAACAATACAATCCTGGAAAGCTTACTATCTAGCTCTTGCTCCTTTACTATGTCAACTGCAAGGTATTACTGAAAAAGAATACAGCGAAAAACTAAAGCAATGTTGGAGAGAAGCAGATGAGCATAAAACATTTGAAAATATACATTTTTGTTATGCTCAAAAGAAAAAATAACAATAGAAAGTAATCATGTACAATAGTAATAATAATAATAATAAAATAATAATAACTTTTCTTAAACAAGATAAACAGATTTTTCACTGAAGGGTGCAGACCAAGGTGGAGGTGGATCTTGAAACATGTTGACTACTTCTTGCTCGTATGGAAAGAACACGGATCTAATGCCGGATTGGTTGAGTTGACGGCTTTTCAAGGCATTAAATCGGTCATCAAGTTCAATATCAATAGCCTACACTCGTCATTAACAAGTTATATTTTTAAGAATAAAGTATTTTACATAGTTTGTGACGTAAGGATAGAATGATTGAAAGGGCCTTGCTATATCTGATCCATTCTTTGTAAACCTAAAGTTGATACCTCGAATATTTTCTGTAGCATTCAATCGTGTACATGCTTCAAGTATTTTGTCTTCAAACTGAAGATTCCGATTAGCTTCAAATAAAGTGTCCTAATATCATTTTACCTTGAGTATACGCTTCTTGTTAAACCAAGCAAGTGAAAATAAAGTTAGTAACATAAAAGCAGGTAAACCAAATAAAATGTAAGAAATATGTAGCTTGATCCAAACAAAATAAAAAACCATGGAAGCTGCCATCCATAAAATAAACAATACGGTAATATAATAGGCTTTGGATGCTGGAAGTGGATATCGTTGAGCTACCTGGTTAAAAAGCTGAATGATGGCATGAAAATCGTGAGTAGTAAGCTATTAAAGAAGATTAAAACTTGCGCATTGTTACATCTAGTGTATAATTTACATTGTCTTGAAGTTCAAAAGTATATTGCTCATCAAACTTTTCTCTATAATGAATTCGAACACTCTTCATTTTTATAAAAGTAGAAGAAAAAAGAAAAAATTTAAATGTATGGTTATTTTTAAGAAATGAAATTAAGTATATTGTTGGCCATAATTAAAAACGTCTCTTTATTATCAAATGCCATCCTCTTTATGTGAATGTGATAATACTCTATCTAAATTGTAAGCAGCTAATAATAATAATAAAAGGTATTTTTTTTTAGTATGTGCATTCTATGCATTTTGTTATTGTATATACATTACCACTGATAAAGGATAAATGTGTAAAGGCTTGAGGAAAATTACCCAGTAATTCACCGGATCGTGCAATCTCTTCTGAAAACAACCCGAGATGATTACCGTATCCAAGCATTTTTTCAAACATGACAACAGCTCTTGTCAACAACCGCTTATCGTATTTACCTGCCCTTGTCAATGCTTCCACTAACCAAAATGTACACATTGAAAAGGCACCTTCTAAACCACCTACACCATCATCAGTTGTCAAGAAATTGTACCTAAACACCAAATCATTTGCCACAAGCCCACCCTTTTCAGGAGGCAGAAGGACACGCTTGATTGTGTTGAGCAAACGAGGATCAGAAGGAGAAGAGAAAAAGACGAGAGGCATGATTAAGGTACTAGCATCCAAAGCATCAGGGGATTCAATACTCATTGTAAACATTTGAAGCTCTTTGTTAAAGCAGCGTGATTGAACCAATTCATATATTTCATCTCTTGTTTCCATCCATTTGTTTCTGTCTGGACAAGGAAATACTCTTTTCTCTGCCAAGCGAAGTGCTAAAAATGGAAAACGTTAAAGATACCATTGTAAATATTTTTTTATACCTCTGTCAATGGCAACCCAACACATAACAAGCGAATAAGTAAAATGCTGCTTTCTTCCTCTTACTTCCCAAATTGACATGTCTGGTTGATACCAATTGGCGCATACATAGTTTGTTAATTTTCGAATAGAGCACCACATATCATAAGAAATAGGTGACCCATGCTTATTATAAAGATAAATACCATCCATAAGCTCTCCATAGATATCAAGCTGCAAGTGGTCATAGGCACCATTACCAACCCTTACTGGTTTCGATCCGCAGTATCCATCTAAATGAGTAAACTCTACCTCATCCAATCTTTTCACACCATCTATACTATACATAATACTTAATGAACCATCTTCGTTCTAATCATAATCTTAGTTATTTTTTATAAACACATTCTCTCTCCTTTTTTACCAAGTCATTACAGCGTTCCTCAATATACTTCATAAACTGCCCTGCTTCTTTTGTAAAACCTAGTCTGAGAAAGGCATAAATGGTAAATGAAGAATCACGAATCCATGCATAACGATAATCCCAATTACGAGGTCCACCAATAGCTAGATAGGTTATACCATTAGCAACTATACAGTTAGTATAGTTATCACTATACCTTCTGGAAGACCAAATGTAGGGGAAGCAACAACAGCCCCAGTCTAAAAGAAATAAAAAAAAAAAATGAATGACATAATGATGATAAGATGGGTGCTATTTACTGGCTCATAAGTTAGTAATTTCAATGTTAAAGCACTTCTCAGCACATTTTCCCTCCAACGTCCTTTATAAGTGCTTTCTGCTACCCAGTTCAACCAAAACCCACTAGTTTGTCTAAAAAGTGCATCCAAAAGGCTGAGTGTCAACGGAGGATCCACTGACGCCCTTAGTTTTCTATTAATGATTGAGTCTGCAGAAGGCACATTGGGTACCTCGCGAAAGATAAATTCAACTTCCTGAGTCTCTTGAAGATCAAATTCTACCCAAACACCTGGTCCCTTATGTTCACTCCCTTCATCCACCACAAGGTTTAATTGAGGACATTCAAATTCACCACATCTTACCAAATGACGAAGATCCATCGTGAACGTATTGCTAGTGAACACGACACGATTGGGGGCTGTATAATAATGAAGGTCTCGATCACCGTATACCTTGGCTTCATATCCAACAACTTCTTCGTGTTCCTTGGATATGCTTTCTTTGATAACCTGGGTTGTATGTTCATCTAGACCATAATTAAATGCAGGGTAACACTCCATCCTGAACTTAACTGAGCCACGAATGACAGAGACTTTACGTATGATCCAAGGCAAGAGAGGTTTGGTGGACTTATTTTGTCCTTGAAGGGGCACGTGCATATAGTCTGTGATTTCGGCCACACCTTCATCAGAAAGGAAACGTGTGGTGAGAATGTTGCTGTTGGGTAAATACATTTGTTTGATACTGCTGTAAGCTGTGCGTGGATTGACAGAGAAGTGACCACCCTTGTCGTTATCAAGCACACGACAAAAGATTGAAGGAGAGTCGAACTTGGGGTAACAGAAAAAATCAATGGAGGAATCAGTACCGACAAGAGCCACGGTTCGCATGTTGCCAATAATGCCATAGTTTTCAATAGGTAGGTAACCTCTCTTTCTGTGGCCGAAGGTAGTGTTTTCTAGGTTGAGCTCACTAAAGTGTTCAGGATTGATGCTTTGACGTCGCGTATCGGCTACATAGCGAACACCCTCAGGCAGTTGTTCACCAGATTCCCCTCTTGCTTCGATTTCAGATTCTAGCTCAAGTCCATAAGAACGGTCTCTATCAACTTCAAAAGACATATTTTTTTTAAAAAAAAATATAAAGGAAAAGAAAGGACAGAACTTTTATACTAAAGGATAAATTCTTTGGATAAATTAATTATGCCCTGTGTATGCATACATGCGTGTGTGAAAAAAAAAAATTATTGTAACTATTTATATAAACAAGGTAAAACCTTCCCACTACATTCACCAAATCCGATATGATACTGGCTATTTTCACATTGACCCGTAATCTTTACTTCATCTCCATCCTCTAAAAAGACGCGTTCAATACCATTTTCAAATTGAATTTTATCTCTTCCACTCCATGTTATTTCTAAAAGTGAACCAAAAGAACCCTTTTCCTAAATAATAATTTAATATGATTTCAAAAAGCTCTTTTAAAAAACTTACTGGGCCAGAGATAGTGCCTGTGGCTCCCATGTCACCAGATCGCATGTTACAACCGTTTACTGTGTGATGAGTCAATTGTTGTGTGATGGACCAATACATATGTTTAAGATTAGACACAGCCACAGTCTCAAATTTAGATGCTCCGGCAGCTAATGAAAAACAAATTGTTTAAATACAAATACACAGAAAGAGATAGATACTTACGTTTGATTTGAACTTGAAGATTGACATCATAAGCAGAAGGGTCTTCTTCTTTAAGGTAGGGTAAAGGTTCGGGCGTCGCTTGAGAAGGACCTTGGACAAGAAAAGGCTCAAGTGCATCCAATGTAACAATCCAAGGTGAAATGGTTGTACCGAAGCTTTTACCTAAAAATGGACCAAGAGGGACATACTCCCAAGCTTGAATATCACGGGCTACAGGACTGTTAGATATATTAAATCTCTAAATAATCTATGTTTACCACTCCAATCATTAACTAAAACAAGTCCAAAAATATGATCCTTCGCATCCTTGATATCTATTCTTTCTCCAAGCTTATTCCCTGTACCAACAAACCATCCCTATTCAAAACGGTTTAATTGTCTTTTTTTTTTTACAATACATGTACGTGATGGTACATTACCACTTCTAATTCAATATCTAATCTTACAGACGGACCAAACACAGGAGCTTTAGCATCCTTGGCTGGAAGGCGTTGTCCGGCAGGTCGACGAATATCTGTTCCAGAAACAACAACTGAAGACGCACGACCGTGATAACCAACGGGTATGTGAAGCCAATTGGGTTGAAGCGCGTTGTCTTTTCCTCGAAACATAATACCGACATTCGTAGCATGTTCGCGAGAACAATAAAAATCAGTATAATCCCTATTATTAATTGAGTATACGATTTATGTTTTCTGTCCTTATTCTTACCCAATTTTAGCAGGCAAATGCATTCTGACAGAAGAAAGAGGGATAAGAGCTTTTTTTAAAAGTTCGGTATCATCTCTTAACTTGGGTTCATCTTTGGACAATAAGTTCTGAATTCTCAAACGTGTTTCTTTCCATACAGGACGACCCAAAGACATGAACGTATTCAAAGATGGCTATTCATAAAAGTATGAATTGGCATAATGCTCTCTATTATTTCTTCTTAATATCTCTTACCTCACCAAATACTTGAACAGGATTCTCGAAATCAGTGATATCATTTAATAAACCAGACTTGGCAATTTCCAATAAATCGAGAGCATAATCTCCAATGGCTGTAGCTGCATGTGGCTCTTGCTATGTTTTTATTTTAACCACTTTGTCTTCTTTTCCTTTTATTTTTTTATGGTTACCTTTTCAGCAGTTGAGATAATACCAAATGGTATATTTTGAATTGGGAAATCAGAATCTTTAGAGACTTTAATAAAGGTTTCGGTGGTCATAGTGTGTCAAAAATGGGGGAAAAAAAAAAGAAAAAATAAAAGAAAAGGTAAAGGATAGGATTGTTTATATCTTTGAAAGAGCTGGTCAGCTGACCGTGGTATAGTAAGGAACGATCCGTGTAACCAGGAATTAGGACGCTATATGCGGATCTACTCTAAAATAGTAAGCTTGTTCTTTAAAGTATTAAATAAACAATCTATAATTAAAGATATATTCTCAACAAATAGATTTACAAAAACTTAAAGTTCTTTTTTATAAAAATTTGAAAAAGAGCTTTTATCACTGATTTGAAGAATCGGCCAAAAGGAGTTTGGGAGGTCTTTAAAAACACTCTGATCCTGAGAAAAAAAAATTGTTTTGACTCTTCGAAGAAGATACAGTCTATCCAGTTTCAATTGCCCACTTTACCAAAAAAAACTGGTCGAGATTTTAAAATTGATTAGGTTACTTTTCAAAGTTAATTTGGTCACCCTCCTAAAGTCAATTTGGCCACTTTTTTGGAATTAGCTGAACAATAAACACTGAAATGATTTTTTATCATAAAGATGGGAGAGGGAATGTCTTTGGCGTAAAAAGCAATGAAGCAAACAATTACGATAAGATTCGCTCATTTCGTCTGAAGAAAATAACGAACCTTAAGAAGTTTGTCAATAAAAAAATACATATGTTGAGTTGCAGGCAGATGAAGAACCTGATATTGATATGACTGAAGTAAAGCGAAAAAAGAGAGACACTAAGTATAATTTCTACACAGAGAAGGGTCGACTGGCCTATTTTTACTTCTTGAATCAAAAAGGTATGAAACTCACAGCCGCAAACGTTAACTATTACATTGCACGAAAATAGAAACAATACAAAAGAGACCCTGATACATGTAAGCCTCATAAAAAAAAACCGTGCATCAACTCGCTCTAAAAGTAAATTGGATGACCAAAATAAAGAGCATCTAATCTGCTTTTTTGACAAGAACCAAGGAGCAATCATCCAAGATGCTGTAGATGGTTTTACTAAGTGAAAGACTTGAAATAAAAAAGTCCAGAGTGGCAGACCTCATGAAAGATAAATGCAACCTTTCAGTAAAAAGAGTCATCCATCATCCCGTTGCAAGAAACAGCGAAACTCAGCTTAAAGAAGGTGCTGTCTAGGTAAATGAGAAGTAGACTCAGAAGGGAATGAAATTGAGTTTTCCTAGATGAATCGGGATTTAATATTAACATGTCCCACGAAAAAGCCAGATTAAGACGTGATAAACCTGCTATTGTCGTCACTTCTTCACCAAAGACCATTTCGCACACTGTATTGGAGGCTATACCCTCTGTCGATGTTGTAAATGTAACTATGAGGGAACCTGGAAACCTCAAAAAAAAAGTAATCAGAGCAACTAAACTTGAGGCGTCTGGAGTTATGATAGCGTCAATCAATGACCCAGCTGCCCTATTCTGATTGTCACTTTTTGCCATATTTTCCTCTTCTGTTGAAGTCGATAGTTTTGATTCATCCCATTTATATCGCCAGAGGTCTTTCTTCATGTCAAACACAGTAGTGAAAGCTTTGCTGAAATAGTCGATGATACATGTGTACTCGTTTTCCTCCTACCAAATTATCCTTGGGTCTATTTCTAGGTAACTTTACCAAGTGCAAGCACTTTTTCAATATATAACTCACATTTTTTTTTTTCGTTTGCTTTTGATCTTGCCCCATTTGAACCATATAAGATAACTTTTGAGTATTACATACTTTTTTTCGCCTTTGACGCGTATCCACGAGTGTTTTTTCGTCTCTTTATTCTTCTGATTCCGAGGTTATCACAATTAGTGATCCATTGATCGCTTGTATATTAAGTTTTAAATAAAACATAAATTTTTGACTGAGAGAAAGCTTTGTTCTGTTTTCAACAACCTTACAACGAAGTCTAAAATGCCATAGTACAAATAATCTTGGGTATGAATGCTGGCTCTTTTCAACTTCTTTCTTTCAGTATTAAATTGATTTTAAAGTCTGATTCTGTCAATAGAAATATAAAGGACACTTCTGGTATTGAGTAGTGTGCTTTTAATGAAGGGGGAATCGAAGAATGCAGAAGTGATATAGGTTTTTAGTCACCACTTGTGTCCAAGATTGTTGTATTGACCATGTTTTTAATTTTAATGGCGCTTTTAAGGATAAATGAGGCGACTCGACTAAGTCACCTTTCTGGCCAAAATTATTGTTGTTGGAAAGAACTACAATATCCAACTTTTCAGAATTAAATGTTGAACTAAAATTGCTCGAGCTATAAAAACCATAAAACTCCGATTTTTTTGGACTGCGCAGCGACACTGGAATAAAAATTTCCATCTGCACAAAAAAACAGTTTTATTTTGTACATATTTTTTTAATGGCTGAATCAATTTCAATTGAAGAAACAAAGTAAAACGGATATTTGAATTGATTTCTCAAATACTAAACCTTTTTCTATAGTGCTTTGCGTGAAAAGCTGGGGCTTCCTCCATTGGCTGCTCAAGATTCCGATGACGAAGTAGTAGACCCCGAAAAAGAAGCCTATGACAATTACCAAAAAATGAAACAAGAACAAGAAAAAGCCAAGAGAGCAGAGGAAATCAAAAAAAATATTGAAAAGTAAAAAGAAAGAAAAAAAGATTGTTGTGTACAAAGAGAAATATTTATCCATTTATAAATAATAGATCTCAAAATCGTAAAAGGAATTTATCAAAACTTCAAGGTAAAGGTCTAGGCGAAGCAAGCGATGATGAGGATGACAGTGCACTTAATTGGGTTAAAAAAAGTAGAACTCGTGAAAGAGACTTGGCAGCACGACGAGCTCGCGAGATTGAAGAAATGGATAATACATTCCAATCTGGTCAATACGATGCCTCTCACCTCAGTGGACTGAAAGTAGGACATTCATTATCTGAATTTGATGAAGTTGGAGAAACTATCTTGACCTTGAAGGATCGAAGCATTTTAGATGAACAAGATGAAGATGCTGATGAATTGACCAATGTCAATATTGAAGACAAGGAGCGTGTAAAGAAAAACTTGGAGACCAAAAAGAAAAAGCCTGGATATAACCCCTATGATGACGATCAGTTTAATGGAAGTAAACAGAGTATTTTGCCACAGTACGAAGAAGAGGAAGGCATCGAAGGTTTTGTCATTGGTGCTTCTGGTACAGTGTCTTCTAAAGATAAAGACCAAGCCGAAAATCAAAAGACAGTTTCCGAAAAGCTGAAAGAGCAAACGCTATCATACACTAAGATGCAAGAAATAAAAGACTACTATACGCAAGAAGAAATAGAAGCTACATTCAAGAAGCCTAAATCAAAAAAAAAGAAAATGAGAAGAAAGGCTAAAGAAGAGAATGAGGATTTTAGTGCTGCTGCTGCTTCCGCTAATGCAACTTCCGAAAGTAGACCTACTAGTGCTAGAGTACGTAACCATGAAGAAGATGCTAATTTTGTGGATGATGATGACCTTCAAGAAGCTCTATCGCGTGCCAGAAGAGTAGCCAATAAGCAAAAAAACAAGCTAATAAAGAAAATGACACCAGAAGAAATTGCAAAGCAAATTAAAGAAGAAGAAGCTAATCAAATGAAAACCGAGGAAGATGATGAAAGTGGCGGACTTGTTTTGTCAGAAACATCTGAATTTGTCGGTTCACTTGGTATAAATATACCATCATTTATAAACAATGAACCAAAACCTCAACAAGTTAAAAAAGAACCTGAAACTCCAACAATCAAGGAAGAGCCAGTATATGAAGAAATAAAACAAGAAGAAACATATATTAAACAAGAACCAGAAAGTATGGATGTAATTACCGTTCAAGAAGAAGAAACGGATGAGCCCATGCCAGATATCAAAGAAGAACCGACATACGAAGATGTAAAAGAGGAACCTATTATTGAAGAGCCTTTGGTTAGTGGTGGTCTTGCAGCCACATTAGCATTACTTAATCAAAAAGGTATAAAAAATTGTAGTAAAAAAAAAAAGGAAGACAACTAATTAGAAAAATTAATATATAGGAATGATTGCAAAGCCTACCGAAGAACAAATTAAGCGTGATAAAATTGCAGCAGAGCAAATTCGATGGCAGAACGAGCAAAGAAAGAAAGAGCATCGTCGTGCATTAGAGGAACAAAAAGAAAAGGAGCGTCGTAGAGATCATGGACGAGGAAGAGATCATGACCGCGATAGAATGAGAGAACTTGAGCGTGAAAGAGAAAGAGAACGTGAGAGAGAAGAAGCACAAAGAATGAAAGAGTTTGAATTGGCCATGCAAAACTACAAACCTGAAGTTAACCTGGAATACACAGATAACAAAGGTCGTGTCCTAAAGACAGCTGAGGTATATGCGTGTTTTTTTGTTTTCTTATCAAACATTAATTGATTATATTATAGGCCTTTAGATTTATGTCACACCAGTTCCATGGTAAGACATCTGGCAAGACCAAGACAGAGAAGAGAATGAGAAAGATTGAAGAAGAACGCAGACTGAATATGATGAGTAGTACAGATACTCCACTTAATTTAGCAGGCGCTTTGCTTGAAAGACAGCAGCGAACTGGTAGTGCACATGTTGTTCTTAGTGTAGGAAATAGAGGTGTTGTACCTCCTACAATGACTTCAAACAGTGAAAAACAAAAGCCCGCAAAGAAACAATAAAAAAGCGTTACTTTATATTTAATCAATGTTTTGTTTCTATACTGTATAGAAAAAAAGGCTCTAGATTATTTATTGATTAAAAAAAAATACAAGTATGAAATAAGGTTTGAGGTTTTTTGTATGTAAAAACAAATGGAAGCATATAACAAAATTTTGAAAAAATACAAGTAGCAACAAGAGAAAAGAAAAGGAAAGGGAATAAATAATGATTATGATTTTTGAGAGGGTTGGCTAATGGTTTTAATTACTTTTTCTAATGATGTGCACCACAGTGTTTGTTCTTCTAGACTTCGAGTTCTAAAAATATGGCGCTGTTTGACAGGACCTAAAGCCATTTGAGGGGGTAAACCACCATTTGAAAAATACATGGGTGCCACTGTATCTATGTTTGTGTCAGCGATGATCAGTTCAAAGCCAAAGACCTCAGGCTTTAATGTTGATGCAGTGTCGGCAGATTTTTTTCCAATCCTGAACAAGGGTTTCTTGACTTCACACATCTTTGAAGCAATTAATGGACGTATTCCTCGAATCTCTGCGCCACGAAGATTTAGATTTCCTTTATAAACTAATTTACGAAGGCCATCCTTTCTGTCTTTCTGCTTTCTACAGTAGATAAGGTAATCTGAGAAAAGATAATAGGTTCTTACATCAGATATAGATGTGAGGTCATCTAGATCAACTTTAATGAGTTCAGCATGAAGCATAAGTCTTCTATCTAATGTCACATTCACTGGACAGTTTTGGATAGTTCTTGATGCTTCAAGCACCATTAAATGTGCTAAGCAGCTCTTTTTTCTATTTTTTGATAAAAACATTAGCAAATTGATTCAGTCTAATGCAGTGTATGTTACCTTTCAGACCATTCGTTATCTAATGCTTTAAACTTTTCAGCCATTTGTCCAAGGAAAACATAATCAGGGTTTGAATGTTCACTATAGTGTTTTAATTGCTGTAGAAATTTGGAATAGTGAGATATACGATTCACTGGTATTTGAAGATAATGCTCTATATCTGCTATTTTCAATGAAGACTGTCTCTGTTTATTGGCATTTATTTTTGTCTGTGGAAGGATTATGAGCATAAAAATATTAAAAAAAAAAATTAAACTTGCCTCTAAGAATTTTGTAAAAGATGGCAATCCATAAAGGATGCTCAATACCACAACAAATTCAGCGTGCTGTTCAAAAAATACTTCGTATGTATCGAGGCACTTGTACTAGAATAACAGAAATTAAATATTAGTTATTTGCAAGTAAATTAGTAAAACATACAAAATCATTAAAAATATCTGATATCAATTGAGTTGGACCCCACATTTGAAATCTATAAATATACTTTAGTGAATGTAAATTTTGCTTATTGCGTTTTTAATTATTAACCTGTCAGTTATTTCTTTTAAAAACTTGGTATGTATCACTGATATTTCATGAAGACTTTGAAATAGTGCATTAAGCGTCTTTTTTACAGATGTTGATTTAAGCTTTGAAGTGACATCTTTATCTTCTGTTGAGTCTAACCAAACTTGCATTCCAGTCGCATAAGTCTCTTGAAAATCACAAAATTCATTCAAATAACTCGTTTCAAGTTGTATTATTTGGTTTACAGTTTGTCGTTTATACGCAACATGCCTTGCTACATCAAGGACTTGTTGATCTTTTCTTGATAAAACACACTGTGAGTTATTGTTTGAAATAAGTGGCATATAAACACATTACCACTTAAAATGGGCTCATATCCTTCTTCTTCTTCAAACATATCACACACATTGTCAATAATTAAAAGATCTTCAACTACCTGGTTGTAATATTTCTGGTTGTCGATTAGGAATGACATGCTGTATGGATCCGAGACGGTTGATGCATTTGATGAAGAAGTACTTATAGAAAACGGTCTACTTTTACTTGATGTGCTTGCACGGATTGACAAAGGAGGTGTTGTTTGACTATATACAGACACACGTTGATTTTCTCTGTCCATTGTTTAATATAAGAAAGAAAAGTAAAATAAAGAAGTGAAACAAACAATAGATTTCGTTCTATTTTTGAAATATAGAAAATTGTTTGTGATACAACAAAAATTCTATTTCCTAATGAAGTTAAAATCTCATGTGGGTAAGTTGATGTTTCAAGCTAAATAAGTATTGAACAATTAATATTATTAACCTCAGGGAAATCATTTATCTTTGTAGAGTATAAAGTTAAATGATGTTTTAGTAATAATGATAACATTTATGAGAGTATATAGTACTTAACTTGTTTAACCACAAAGATTTCTGTAAATGCATGTGCTACAAACGTAGTAAATCTTGTTGTTCAAGCAAAGATCGATAATAACAACAACGATAATAATAAAAAGAACGCGAATTCTTTTCATGTTAATATGCCATCATTGATGTTTTGAAAGCACTGAAAATTTCTTTTTCATAAAATGCACTACTCGTAAACAAAAACTTTGTTCTATATTCGATTCAAGAAGAATTGCAAATAAACAAGATTAATAAAAGTGATGAACATTTTTTCTTGTACTACGTTTTACATGACCTGCTTTTTTTAAATTAAATAAAGAGCACATTACTAAGTACTAGATTTGCTCTTTAGCGTGATAGCTTTGAGTTAGCTCATTATAGTACTGAATTCAACTCGAATTTTTACTTTAAAGGCAGTTTTTATTTTCAATAATTGAATTTATACTTTTTTTTGGGTGTGACAAATCTGAATTTACACATTTGTAGGTTTTAAATGTCATAATTTCACGAATCTCTTAATGATAGCCTACCACTTAAAAAAGGCGAAACAAGTACAGCAACTAGAGCCAATCTACATTCTTGCAAAAGACTTCAAGTATGATAGCTAGACTTACATTTTCACTCTATTAGTGTTCAACATAATTAGTTTATTAATCATAACGAGAAATCAATTTTGAAATACACCATTTTCAAATTCATCATTGGCATTAACAGCACGTCCAACAAATTTCTATATTTTTTCAAGAGTTAATGATGAATATCAGAGCTATATAAACTTGTAAGGCGTTAAAGATGTGATACATTGTAACTTTTACATGATTTCCATCTTGTCTTTTTTTTTAAAAAAAAGTACTTTGTTGTAGCGGAGTTCAATCTTCGTTTGTCAAACCTTATATTATCTTCAAGTTATTTGAAACACCTTATTTCTCCTACTGTTGTGAGTCCATTGATCTCCTCCATTGTATCTGACTGGATAATTATTGGAACAGGTAAATAGGGAGTACTCCGTGTCGCATTTTCTGATTGAATCAGGTTAACAAATACTGGTCATGTATTATGATGATTTATTAAAAAATATATTACACAGTTTCAAACTTAATAAACTTAAGCTCTGATTCTTTATGTATATAAAAAACAGCTTCAAAAGTAGCACCCTAAACATAAGAAGCTTACCCCATGAGATATTCGATTTATCATTGACAATGGCATTCTTATTAATCAATCCTGTAGATGGTATTTTCAGAAAAGAATATAAGTCTCTGTAAATCAAAAATCAATAGCAAAAGCTTACTCAGGTTCTATATAAATAGCTTTTTTGTATGATATTAAAGATATATGATAAAATTATAACGGTAGAAAGTTTTTTTTTTCATATTAAATACCCTTAAAAAATTCGCTAGCTATTCATATAAGTTGCACAAATCTTTAGAAGACAAGAAACAGTTGTCGTATTTACTTCATTAAATACTTATTATTCGTATGAGATTACTCAAATCTTATATAAGAAATACAAGTACTCAATACATAATATTATTTATTACATATTCTCTAAAACTCATTTACAATATTAACCATATACAGCATTTATATTGTTTAAGCTCAATACTAAAATTGATCTTGAACTCACCTCGGTCCCTGAATAATTTCACTTCCTATATAAAGGCGTAGCTTGATTAAATGGATTCTTTCTCTCGTCTTAAATCTAATAAAGAGGTTATATAGAGACTCATTCACTAGTTTTCAAGTGCTATTTCATTTCTATCTCCTATTTTATTATCTGCAAATATCTCAATAGTACATATCATAAAATATACTTTTTGAGAAAGCCCGTTTTGAAATCCCTTTTATTATACTTTGACTAGAAGTTTTGGATTCATCTTGTATTTCAACAGCAATGTTACGCATGCTGAAAGAATAAAAGCTATTCCTGTAAACATTTCTTGAGAAAAAAATGAATTCTTATCCGTCGCTGCTTGTACTGCGCCGGCCAAAGTAGGTCCTAGCCTAGATGCTGTCATAAAGAATAAGTATAAGCATACACCTGATGGGTACTTTTCCATCCCAGTGATTGCCGCTGTAATAGGTGCCACTATATGAAAATAAGAGGATTTAGTCAATACAGTACTGCTTCATTTAGATGAATACTCACTTAATGAAAATACCGAACCACTCATAAACCCATAAACCAGTATAAATATTAAAAGTGTAGTAAAAGTATTTGCAAATGTCCATATTAGCAAGGAGCTTAATCCACAGATGAACAAGAACACAACATTCACGTTAACGACCCCAATGTGGTCACCAAGGTATCTATTTCATAATTTAATATAAGCTTACACGATAAATTCAAATCAGCTATTGATTTACCCTGATATTACTCTTCCTATAACATTAACAGCAGAGAATGAAGACACTAGAATTGAGCCCTGAGATGGAGTCAATCCTATTTTTGTGGCATGCGATGGTAAATAAAATGCAGGAACAAAATATGCAAGCATGCTTAGATTGCCAGAGATGCACCAAATGATAAATGTTGTATCCTTACAAATACTTGTGTCTATCATGCTTCTAAAGCTCTTCTTTTTTGTTGTAAGTATAGTTGGGCTCTCTTTTAATAGGAGGGTACATATTAAGCTCACAACAAAGCTAATAATACCTAAAACGCGATAGCACCTATGCAAAAAAAGGTCAACCAATCCTGAAGTTCAACATGCTCGGACATCTGGTTACCATGCTCCGCCAAGGGATTCATTTAAGTGTGTCATTATGAATGGCATGATCAGGCCGCCTACACCTGATCCACTAACCATGATACCCATAGCAAGGCCTCTTCGCTTAATAAACCATTGAGGAGATATAGACATGGAAACCTAAATTTGTAAAGAGATTAAGCACACTTATTATTAATAAGTATATAAACATACTATATACAAAAGAGCAGCTCCTGTGCCATGTATGATGCTTTGTGTAATGTACAATTGCCAGACCTTTTATTTATATCAACTTAGTTGATTTTATCTCTGCTCTCAAAAATCTCTCTTTTTTACCTGCTCAGCAAAGCTTGATAATATTAAACCCGCTGTTATTAATATAGTGGCCAAAAACAAGAGCCACTTTGCACCGATAAGAGAAATAAGAACTGGTGTAACTGGACCCATAAGGCCGCAAAAAGACATCCCTATCGTACCAACAAAGTTCAACAATATAGGATCCACAGATCCTTTAAACACCTGTCTATCATAATAATCTTGCATAACACCTAATTTAAAGAATGATAAGCACAAGTGATATATACACAACCTGTTATCCTTTTTGTATCAAAATCTTACCCCTAAACATTTAATGTTTTAGTCTAACTACTAATTTTTAATAATTTATTTCATTTACCAACTAGATAAAGTGCACAAACTAATAGCTTGAGCCAAGAAACCGCCAAATAGTATAACCCATCTATATGGATGCTCCTTTACTTGTAAGTCGAAACCACCTTCTTCATTAGCCTCTTTTTCAGGCATATAGTCTGAATCTGAAACTATGCCCGATTGGACAAACGTGTCTGATAGACAGGGAAGCATATATCATTAGCTCCTTTTGTATTGTTTTCTATCAGTTTACTTACATTGCAACTTGTTTTCACCTTCTTGAGAATGAACAGTACTGAGGTCCTCGGTGAGTTGGGTATCTGACACAATTGTACTGACATCATCTAAAGACGCTTGCTGGTTCTTTTTGATAATCGCCTTAAATCGATGGCTGTTAATGGAAAAACCTTTCATTGCAATATATTATTTACAGTATTAAATAAATATAATAAATTAAATAAAAAGAGTATAAAAAGTTAAAGAGAAGAAGGAAAAAATATACTGATGCATGAAATAAAGAAGACGGTATTTATTTGAAAAAGATAAAAATGACAAGCAAAGAAAAGCAAGGTTTGAGTATGCATTGACGTATGAAGATACCAATGGTCCGTTGACAATGTAGGTTAGTCTTTTTTTATCGTATTCTTAAGTCATCAATGCAATTACTATTCTGTAGATAATCATTGCAAAAATAATAAAATGCTAAAGGGGGAGAGACATAATAATGAAATTTTAACAATTTTGATTTTAGCTTTAACAGCTCTTGTTATTGATCTCTCTTTGTTATTATTTAATGAACAACGGAGATAGTCTTTATGATAATTATTTATGATATTCTGCACTCTATATTTTTTCTCCTTTTTTTTTTTTTTTTTTTTATTTTTTTATTTTATTTAATCAAACTGAATTACGTGAGTAAGTTCTCCCTCCATAAATCACACGCGCCCTTTTTTATGTTTTAATCAAACACGTTTAAAATGAAGGAATCGACAATTATATTATGAAGTTTTCTCGTAATATTTAATGATGGAATTATATAACCATCATTAGTAGCATATATCCTATATATACGTCAAATACCCAGTTTTCCTTCATACAAGCAATTGATTGGATTTATATGGATTTGCTTATGTTTTATGAAACTAGAAATAAATAAAAAAAAGACTGCAATACCGAAACCGACTCCACTCACAAAAACCTTGCCTACATCAAAAGACAGATTGTTATTTTTAGAAGGTTAAGCACCTGAATGATCTGAATAAAAATAATAGTAAAAAGAGCAGATCATAAAACCAAACTGTCGGCATGAAATATACAACAGATCATAATGACAATATTAACTAAAGGAGATTCAGCATATTTTACATATATTTTTACTAAAAAGTCCTCAAGTCAAAAGCAAATCAATTTAAAATGAATCATAAAATAGATCAATGCTAGATAATTTCTATTACGGCATTTGCGGAACACATATGGTCCAATTTCTTTTCACCGCTTAATCAAATTAACTGGTATTGACGAAATAATGCATGCTGTCAATTAGAAATAAAAGTAAAAAAGAAGGAAAAAGGGGGAAAGGGGAGTAAATTTATGCAAATCACTGTTGAAAAAAAATCTGTACCTCGCTGCATATAGCAGAATTACAAACTCTGCAGAAAATAAGAAAATCTTTTTCATTAATTATCTCTTTAAGAAATGTGAGGATCTATGGCTAACATACCATATCTCACAGTTATTTTAAATATTTTTCTGTCCTTTCTATTTTAAGCTTAATCCTGACGATCCAAAAAGAAACATTTTCTACAAACTATTTTGCTAGTAACTATCATTTAGAGTCTACTTGACTGTACAATAGTTGCTTATGAGCAAGACAATTTTTCTTATGTAAAACTTTATAAATAATTATCTGTTATAAAAGGAAAATATTGAAGGGGTTAACAGTAATCAAATTCCAATGTAAGCTGTTTTCGTATTTAAAGTTATCCTGAGAATCATTTAAATTTCACATTCAGTATCTGCTCTATTGCGTAAGAAACATGTTACAAAAGAAATGACATAATGAATTAAATTTGTTATTAGTAAACTTTAAGCCATTATTTACTGCAAGCATTGCTTCATTTGTGTTTTGCAGGATTTGGTTCATTATATTAAAGCCTTCTTAAAGAAATATGATTTAGAATGGATAAGTATTTCATATAAATCTGCTATGAAAGTGATCAAGTTAAAAGGAAGACTACCAAGTAGTATATGCTTTACATTGAAGATATTAACTGATAGTTTTCATTCAACTTATATGTCCTCTTTCTCTTTCTTTATTGTACTTCCTATTACTGTAATGGATACTTTAGTAAGACATCCACAAACAAAATAAAGCAGTTTTAAAAGAAGATCGACAAAAATCACATTTGATGCAATATTTGCTACGTGTTAAGGCAAATCAATTACCTTTCTGGTACTCTTCATTATTAAAAAATAAACCGTCAAACCATAGATTTAGGGAAGCCTACCAATGCTTAATATTACTCTTCAAGGCTACTGTAAAGGCATTGACTATTTATTTGATAGCCATAAGGAACAAGCCGGATTAGCTTTTCTTATTAGTGGCCCTCACAGTCCTATCCTTTAGCACACGGTTTGTATTTATGGAACACCTGATGAAATACCATTTGCCCATTTGTCACAATAGCACAAGAACAGCTAAATGAAGAAGAACAAAACCCGAGTTTTAATAATGAAAAAAAGTTACCATTCTTTAACGAGCTGGTATTTTAAACAAACTTGACTTTCAAAAATAGAATCCGAAAGAAGGATCTTCAGAGAAAAGGGCAAAATATGATTTCGGTTATTGAATGTACTGGAAAAACAATATCATGATAATATTATATTAATTTATGAGTAAGGAATTTGGATTGAAGCTTTGATTTTATCTTGAATAAAGTTGCTAATAGCCTTGTCAAAGTTCTACCTCAAAATCGAGCAAAAATCAACAATTTTTTTCCTGAAGGCACACAAATAAGTTGTATGTTGTTCAATATATAATTTAAGCAGGAGCTTGATATAAGTAGTGACCGCAAGGTCTTATATGTAAGATCAATACGATGCTTCTTGATACAATAATATAAAAGAAAAAGTAAAATAAGAGATCAGAAACTTTTTATAAGTAAATTTGGTCTGTTTATTGAGTAAAATATAAAAATATAAAAAAACTTGATTCGGTTACTTTTCTTTGGTTGAAGGTCAATTTTTTGTCACCAGTTTGAAAAACGAAAGAATGTATTTGATGAAGCAAGTTGGAGAGGTCATGCTCTCTCGTTCTTTAGATGAAATGCCTTTTTTTTTATAAGCATCAAGACCATCAACGATTTATTGCAGGTCGTCAAATGCTTTTGGGAGGAGTACAATAAGGAATTAGATAGTAACAAAACCAATTGGACGAAAGGGGTTCATTACGATGAATACCTTGATGACATTAATACCAAAGCAACCTATTTGCTCTTTACACCCGAATGATTATTATTAGACTTTTTTTTTAATTTTATAAATACCATTCCTTATTCTGTTTTCTATTTACATCAAAGCAGTGTCATGAATTACATTTGCATGAAATTTAAGATTTTGTATTCATATTCTCCCATCTAATTTTTCTGGTTATATTTTTAAAACGATATAAAGAAAAATAAGATTATTGTCGAAATTCTATTCATAAAGCGTCAATTACACCATTTTTTCATTTGTGATCTAGTGGTGGATCTACTCCAAAATAAAGACACGATGATTTAAAAACGTAAAAAGATTTATGATTCAATAGTATCATAAAAGAAACCAGAGCCTAAACCAGGAGGCACTGGAGGTATCTCTACGACGCAATGAGTAATTTCCACACGATCACTAGCAATTTGTAATAATTTGACTTTAACACTATTTTCAGTCAATGTGTAAAAAAGTTCAGTAGTTTCTTTAGATGCGATTTGATTGTTTAGGATCACACTGGTATCATATTTCCATACAGCTGCTTGTACAGGACAAGAGCAATTAAATACTGTCATAGGTGCTTGTCATTGCAATATTATTGATTAGAGTTTTCTTTTGTGGTGAGTTGTGAATAAGGTAGTATGGATTTACGCACATTTCTAATCTCACTCACTGCACTTAAGTCAATACGATTTGGTAATTTATCATATGGTTAGATGATGAGTGCAATTTTTTCAGAAAAAACATCATACATTAAAGCCTTTTTGGATAGAATTAATTTATAATATCTCCATCTTTTAAAGTTATACGCACAGCTGTTTAAATTGAGAAATATGCTAGCTATAAACAATATATTTTATTTAATAACTCTTTTACTTTTTTTTATTGTTGATTTTGTGAGGTAAAAAAATAAATTGTTCTCTTTAATAAAAATTATACTCATTAACAGAATATTGTACTGATAAACCAAAATTTATATTCGACTGTCAAGATCAAGGATTGGATTTCTATTCTCAAAAAATTGGATTTTCAAATGCAAAACGCTGTATTGCTTGTCACTCCTAGCTCAATCCCAGTTACCACCACTTCAATTTTCAATGTGATACATGCTCCCTGAGCCGCGCTTCCAAATATGAAGATAGTGAAACTGACCAAGAGGACTCGACAATTAGTAAAATTTCCAAAGAAGGCATGTCAATGGATAGCAGGGCTCTGGGAAAAATGACTTTAATGATACCAGCCGTAGAAGATGCTTGCTACATATTAATTACCTACAACAGCACTTATCAAAAGCCCTTCATAAGATGAATCAGAATCAGGACACCATATGCAGCTTGTTGCCTACAAGTCTCGAAGAACTTACATGGTAGGAGATGTTCATCAAAAAGAAAAATGGACTGCCAGCACAGAAGACTCCAATAGAAAGCCCGAAAATAGCTATTCATGTGGACGCATTAGACAGTGGATGGAGAATAAAGTCAGAGATAATCACCAAATAGGATTTTGGAACCAAGAAGAGAAAGAGTGCTCAACAATCGTTCGAGAACTCAAGATGTTTCTTTTTACAATTCAATACCATGCCCAAAAAAATGCGAAAATTCAACTATTAAAATCTACATCGACAATAAATCTGCATTAAAATATATGACCAGAGCCAGAAGTACAACTTCA
This sequence comes from Rhizopus arrhizus, assembly GCA_024220505.1. Classification (NCBI taxonomy): domain Eukaryota; kingdom Fungi; phylum Mucoromycota; class Mucoromycetes; order Mucorales; family Rhizopodaceae; genus Rhizopus; species Rhizopus arrhizus. The sequence goes on from JAKZZE010000021.1 coordinate 528,368, forward strand.
GCAATCTTACAGGATTTAGCCATCCAAAGTCAAGAACTATGCATCCAACACAAGTCCAAAGTAGTCTACCAACAGATTCCTGGGGCATTTAACACACAAGCAGCCCATTTAAGCCGGATCAAGATACCACTTTACGGGACGTCAATATCGAAGAAAATATTCCAACCATACAACAACAATTGGGGAAGCTCAAAATCGATACCTTCGTAGCAAGACACAATCATCGACGCCCAAAATATTGGTCAATGACAACCGATCCAACAGCAGCAGCAGTGGATAAATGAATCAACCTTTATTGAAGCGGGGAATATACCTTTACTTTCCTTGGAAGCTAATCCCACAAGCATTGAAATGTATTTAAAATCAGAGGTTGACATGAACTGTGCTAGTAACTCCAATGTAGCCGAGCGAATTTTGATACCCAATAATCCTCAAAATGAAACATATACAACCACCAATAATCTGGAAACTCAATAAGAAGTGACCTCTAGCCGCTTGGCTATTATCTACAACAACCGGTTACAAGCTGGCTTAGATGAATAAACAATTGCATTTATAAACAAGAAAACAAGAGAATATACACTGAAAACATATGATAGTGGATAAAATTACTGAAACTCATGGTATAAAGATCAACAGCCTTCCTGCAATCCTCTGGAATACAATCCTCGAAACGTATTAAAATTTCTACAATACAGCAACACGTTCAGTAACATTCACTTAAGCACATTACGTTCTTCGATTGCTTCAGTCTTTTGATTATCCACTCTAATGAACCACCAATTGCAGGCTAACCATCAATCAAAGAGCTTTTTGCAGCAAAACGTAAATCAGAAATGAAGATTCCATCTGAACAACAATTAAGTACTTGGGATGTTAGTATTTTGGCCGATTATGTTAAAACTACTTTGTCTCTTACGAAGAGTCTATCTTTGGAATAACTACAAAACATGGCCATTTTGTTACTATGTATGACCATTATGTAGGGACCAAGGTCTGATATTAGCCGGTTGCAATATAGAGATATTATTCTGAAGACAGATAATTCGGTATTAAATGTTCGCATCCATGCAAAGACTCCAAAGGAAGTTCAAATTAAATCAACTATCTTTGGCCAAAACGAGGATGAGGATCTATGCCCAGTCAAAACAGTATTTGAAATTATCAAAAGCACCGCGCCAATCCGCCAAGATTTACTGGAATATCATACTTTATTTCCAACACATCTGGGTTCTCAAAAGCAATCTACATCGGTCAAACCAGCAACTGTAGTAAACTATATTAAATCGGCAATGAAAGGTGCAGGAATTAATACAAATAGCTTTCAAGCTCACTCTTTACGAGCAGCATCAAGTACAAAAGCCGTGGAATTAGGACACTCTGTACAAGACATCAAGAAACATGCTAATTGGAGCTTAAACTCAAATACTTTTGAAAAATTACATTACAAGCCCTCATCACAATCATTGTCAAGTACGTTCATAAGCAATTCAATTTTTTCTTTTGCGTAAAAGCATATCATATCAAAAGTCAAAGCGAAGGCAACTGTGCTTGGATTAGGAATGATAATCAATACCAATAATGTCGAAACGAAGACTAAAGATGTGATACACAACCACCCATGATACAAGCGCAGCTTTCGTTGATCCCATCAGGTCATTTTATAATTACACATTGTTATCATCATCTTAATCCCTCCCTAGAAAGATATAGGGTAGAAAGGGAAATTTTATTTTTATTGTATTTAAAGGAAAATAGAGCGTGGATTAAAGAGCATGTATCACATCTTCAGTCTTCGTTTCGGCAACATTGATATTACGAATCTTTTTTTTTTTTGGCTTGATGGCGAAGAAACTTGTAACACCTCACAAAAAATAGAATGATCACAAGAAAGTTTGAATGCACTAAAAAATTCTTGATTGGTCAGAATTTTAGTTTACAAAATCTTGAATTTCAAACACAAATCACTGTATTATTATTATTTTTCCTTTCCAATCTTTTTTTAGAACAAAGAATCTCTCTTTCTCTCTTTATTTTTCATTCTCCTTCTTTTTAATCTATAAACTATGCGTGAACCTAATTTTAGCTCGACAGCCCAGAATAGAGCAGCCATTGTTATTTCATCTACTTTATATGATCGTAGAGCATTAGATTGTACTGCAACTTTACCTCTAGTCAACTCCCTAACTCATTTAGCTTACATGACTTCTACTTCACCACGCATCCGTGAAATATTAGCAACAGATGGTGGATTAGAAAGACTAGTGAATATATTAGCCACTTGTCAACATACCGATAAACACTCTTTGTGGAAATGGTCTTTGGCTTTTCAGTCTGTTGTAAATGTCGGTGTGCGTGGAACAGAAGCGATTCGAACTCGTGTGCTAGAATCAGGAGCAGTACATATTGTACTTGCTATATTAAAAAACTTTATTGGAGCAATTGATCAAGCCAAGCTAGATAAAGACCAACAGAGAAAGCAACAAACTGAAGTGGATGATTTATTCACAACCGCTTTAAATTTACCCACAATATCACTTGAACCATCAAGATCAACACCCGTTTTATCTTATCAACAATCAGAAGAAAACAGATTTATGTTCCAAAACGATAACAATGAAAGAGACATGCTGTTTGTGATCCCCAAGAGACATACGTTTCTTAAGAAAACTGTGAAACCCAAGACAAAACCTAATACCGCCTCTTTATCAAGCATTCCACTTTTAAATAATTTATCAACAGATGCCATACTTCATCGTGAAGAAGACATTCTACTATCCTTACAACTTCTAGCCTATTTATCAAAATATCCTCAAATTCGTCAAGCATTTCACAGTAATTATCAACACAATGTATTTTCGGTGGTTGAAAAATTTACACATCGTATCCATCCTGCTGATATCATTTATTGGGCTGGCGTCATTATGAGAAATGCTTGTAGAAAAGATGAAGAAAGAGGAGGTGTGAGACAATGTGCAAATATGCAATGTGGTAAATGGGAGCGTGTTCCTCGTGAATTTGCAAAGTGCCGTCGATGGTAATATAACAGAAAAAAAGTAAGAATTCCTGCTAACTATATCTTGTAGTCGAAAAGCAAAATACTGTTCAAAAGCTTGTCAATCAAAGGCATGGGCTGATGGACATCGATGGTGGTGTGTTGAGAGACTTCACAGTGGCCATCACCCTAATTCAACTGCTACCTCTTCAACTGCTGCTGCTGTTGTTGCTGCCGCCCCGCCTCCACCTCCACCAACTGACCAAGTGGTTCATCTAGAAAGCACATCGACTTCTGATGTAATAACAATTCCTATTGAACCCAATGATACCAATACAGATGAAGGAAACAGTGCTAGTGAAAGTGATACTACGAGAAGTTCTTCGCGAGTCAATGAAACCACTTCTCTTCATCCTCCTCGTGAACAAGAAATCCTATTCTATCATCAAAGTAGAAATCCACATATAGTTCGTAGTATAGCATCAGGCTCATCTACTGAAGTAGAAGGTGATACCGAAGCTTCTCGTCCTCGAGATTTAATGGATGTCGATTAATCTAAAAAAAGATCACATCTCTTTTTATATTCCATTTATGTTGCAAATCAATGCATGACACTATCTTTACGCAAAAATACAAGCAAAATATCCATTATTACGAGGAGAAATTTTTTATGTTTTCCTTATCTTTTACATAGTCTTCCTTTATTGTACACTGTATTTTCTTTTTATTAAAGCATGGATTTTCAGCAGATATTAGTAGTTTTTTAAATGTCTAAAATACAATTTTTGGAAAAAGTATAAATTGCTTTTGGCGATAGCAGCAACTCTCAACACATCTTCTCTCCAAGGTTGTATCTATTGGGAGTCGCCCCAATGTTTTATTATGATATTAAGTATGTACTTTTTTTTTATTAAGGAACCAGTCCTTGATCCTCTTTTGATAAATTTGTGTGGTAGATTAAAACAAACAGAGCCAAATGTGATTTTCTTTTCCTTTCCCTCTTCTTCCTTATCAATTTCTTCAGCAATAAGTATCTTATTTACTTTTCTTATTGATGAGTAAGAATGCTTACGAAATAATAAAAATGAGCGCAAAAAGAAGTTCATTTTAGACTCCAGCTCAAGAGGATTCATCAACCGAAAAACTGAGAGATAAATAAAACTTGTATGAAAATTGTTGTCAGTCAATGCTTCAGACTCTCAAGCGATTCAAGAAGATCTTAATAATGAATCTTCAACCTCCCATTAAATCTGCTTTCAATTATGTGCCACCTAGTGATGCACTTGAAGGCTTCAATGAGAAGCGAGATATATTCTATAATAGCCTGTGTTTTTCTATATGAATACACAAACTAATGCAAATGATATTAGGCAAAGGAAAGTCTCCCGTCAATAGTAAAAAGATAGTCAAGGCAAAGAGGAGCAAGCATACCAAGAAGGTATCATACACACCTCAGACGTCTAAAGAAGAACAAAATCTGTACATATTTGCTAATTATCATATTGAATCATACAAATATCACAATAAGTTATAGATGACAATAGTGACAATACTTGTATGCTACTGCCCTTTCTACATCTGTTAGCAAGGACTCCAAAGATCAAGAAAAGAAGCCTTTCAAAGCTGTTCAAAAGAAGAAGGGCAAGCAAGTAGCTCTAAGAATTGCTAAAAAAAAAAAAAAAAAAAAAAAAAAAAAAAAAAAAAAGAGGATCAACAATCATCTAAAAAGTCAATGAAATGCCACACTTGTAGTAGAACTGATCATGCAACACCTTCTAGATCCAAGCATTCTTATCATGTAAAGAGTACGATAGAGGTACACCAACAGTTTATAAATTCTTCAGTTATCAAAGTAAATTTGAATAAGACTTGCATGGATGCTAATATGATTTTGGAAATCCAAAAATTGGTATCTCATACAATTCAAGCCGTCTATACTGGATCTATGTTTGCAAACCACTTTTACCTCACTTTTTACTGGGCAAGAAAAGAAAGCTGATGAAGAATTCAAGAATTGCTTTGATAAGCTTTGCGAGACTTTATCTAAAAAAATCAGCTCGGATGAGGTCGAATGTCAAGAGCATCAAACAATTGCTTCATCTATGGCAAATTAATATGATGATTTAGTGCGTAACAGTATTTTAAGCATCTTTGAAAGTAACTATCCTCTGATTTCTTGACCTTTTCTCTAAATTTGGTCACAATATTTTCTGTGGTGATAGTTAAACTGTAGCACAAAGAAAGTCTCTTGCTCGTCATGTCTATTAAAAGAAGCCAAGTCACTCTACTTTTAAATGATCTTCTGTTGAGAATAGAGATGCTAACAAAAATAATTCCAAAGGTGTCCTTTTATATTGGAAGGAGTATGACACTCCCAACTCTAAGAATCCAACTGAAGTGAATGCTTATGCAAGTCCGTATGACTATCTTAGATGGCTTCTCGTTATACAAGAGGAAATGAATAAAAAGCAATTCATTCAAGAGAATGTTACCCAAAATGTTGCTGCCCCTGATTATATTCATAGGAATCCGAAGTCTACTGAGAGTATCACCCGTCCAAATGCTAAAGACTACAAAAGTTTAAAGGAGGCTGTTCTGGTATCCATTCAGCCCAAACAAGCCCTTGGAAGCCTTAAAGAAGCTTGAAAAACTATATGCTGATGATTTGGAAACTGTCAAGGTGTTTATTAAGGATACTCAAAAGGAGATTCAAGACAACATATTTAAGTCCAGAAAGTGCACTGATTCTAGAGCGCCCAGAATGCTTTCTTTACTTCTATTATATGATCTCAAACCCAAGTCTGTCCAAATTGATGAGCAAGTTTTCTGGAAGATTGTCAAGTCATGTACCAGTGATAAAGAAAGCATTCCCTAAAAAAGCAACTTATGATAAACTTACAGCACGATGCTCAAAAATCTTTGACTTTTCTAAAATAGGCATTGAGAATAATAATTGGATATCAAATGACAAAGGCAAGTTTTAGTAACCATACTATTTTCACAAACCTATTTATCGTTTTTAACTGATAATCGCTTTTAGGAATCTGAATCATGCAAATGATTGCTATGTTGAACTTATTTTCAAAAAGCCCTAAAAAATATCTCCAAATACGGGTAAAATGCAAAGTGTTCTGACTCCCAAAGGCTTTGCAAAAGAAATTAAGAACAATGAAGTTTTTGTTTGGAGCGTTGATCCCGATGTCACTGATATCCTTACTGCGATTGCTTCTGGTTCCTCATCTTCAAAGGAAATGATTAGAAAGACACCTACTAAAGAATACTATCATATGTGTGGTTTCAATCGTGCTCCCCTAAAGTGTATGGAACATCAACAACACAACCAAGTTTTTAGTTTTGTTAGAGAACTACCCACTCTCAAAACATCAAATTCGATCGATTTCTCAAAATTTGTTTCTATTAGAATAAAAAACTACCAAAGTCCCTGACTACTATAACAAGGATAACTAGTAAGAGACTTTTATTAGAGGATAAGTATTTTATAGTCACAACATATAGCTTTAGATTAGTCAAATAGTAAAAAAAGCTGCTCATGAGATTGCGAAAAGACTAGTTGATGATAGTATCAAGTACAGCAATAATAGTTCTATCAGTGAAAAGAAACTACACTATGATGATAAGCAAAAATGGATCCCCACTTCCTCCAAAAGATAACAAGCCAGCTATCCCTTACAAGAAAAGAATAGCTGTTTATGATGATGGCACTTTTTCTGGATCTATGAAAGGAAAAACTCTTTCTTCTACCAGACGGATTAATGATGCTTTCTAAGAGGTGTTGAAGGATTCACAAGAGAAAGCTGAATTTATCTATATTGCTGAGGCTTTTACTAGTCAGACATGTTATCAATATAAAGCCAAAAGCTTAACAAATACTATTTCAGCTGGATCAAAATCGAAAAGTACAAGTTGTCTTCAAGTGTAACTTTTGTAGTACAGTATGGAATCGTGAGGTGATGGCTGTCAGAAACACACACTATATTTCTACATGTTACAACATAATAATGAAAGACCTCCCAGATACATGCATTTTGTTGCTTATGAGGACTGTGTGAGAGCTCTAAGGTGTTCTCATTCCTTATCTAGCAGGTAAATTGTATATAATGCTTTTTGTGATAATCTTTTAATAACATTCATTTTATGCATTTATATCTTTTGGTATCTCTCTTGTTTTCACTTCTTACTCTATCTCAACTACCCTGACTTTCTCATATCAATTACTCTCAAAATGCTACTACTTCATTTCCAAATTATTTTTTTTATTTTCTTATTTTTTGTATGAGGATTTTATTCTAATGCCGTCTCCAGACGAGCACTATTATCTCCAAAATATTGTAAAATACACCATTTCCAGAAAGTAAAGTCGCATTTTTGCAAACTTTATAATACAATGTATATAAAAAAGCGACAAGTAAACACGAAATTTATTCCTGAAAATAGTGTATCACTTTAGAACAATGGCAAAAAAAAATGCTGTATTTAAAAGTTGTTTAAAATTGATGTATGTGTTTGTTCATTTCACTTCTGATTATTTTTATATAAAAAAATGATCCCTGCTAGATATGGAAGGACATTATTATTAATATTGCTGCCAATATGCATTTTGCTTATTACTTACTATAGCATATTGAATAAGAACAACAACAACTATTCGTCTTATCATTATGACTATAAACACTCAAAAGACGGAAATATTCAAAGAGAAAATGCAGCATTTGTAATTTTGGCCAGAAATGAAGACCTTAATGATCTCCGTGATACAATGCAGATGCTTGAGGATAGATTTAATCATAAGTTTAATTACCCTTATGTCTTCTTAAACAACGATCCTTTTAGTGACAGATTCAAAGAGTTTACAACTGGCTTGTCTTCAGGCAAGACATACTATGGACAATTGACATCTCAAATGTGGAGTTATCCAGACTGGATTGACCAAGAAAAAGCAAGACTTGCGAGAGAGAAAATGGCAGCTGAAGACGTTATTTATGGTGGTTTGGAATCATACAGACACATGTGCAGGTATTAACAATGAGGTCAAGAATTGCATGTTAAACTAAAACTGGAATGTAGATTTCAAAGTGGATTCTTTTTTAGACATCCTTTAATGGAGCAGTTTGATTACTATTGGTAAAACAAAATATTTTATATATGTCTTTTCAAACAATTCTTTTTTTAGGCGAGTAGAGCCACATGTCAAATTCAATTGTGATATAAATTACGATCCTTTCAGAGTGATGAGAGAAAAGGATTTGAAATATGGTTTTGCTATATCTCTTACAGAATATGGAAATACCATCCCTACATTATGGCAAACAGTGAAAGAATTTATAAAAGAATATCCTCAACATGTGATACCAGCAAATAGTCCTGACAGTTTAATGAAGTGGATCACCAATGATGAGGGAGAGACTTACAATCTTTGTCATTTTTGGAGTAACTTCGAAATTGCTTCACTCTCTTGGCTTAGATCACAAGCCTATTTGGATTATTTCAACTATCTTGATAAAGCAGGTGGTTTCTTTTATGAAAGATGGGGTGATGCTCCTGTGCATTCTATTGCTGCTGCATTAATGCTAAAGAAATCAGAAGTTCATTTTTTTTATGATATGGGTTATTTCCATAATCCTTTTAAACAATGTCCAAGCGAACCTGGGTGGTTGCCTGCTGAGAAATGTAGTTGTGATCCTACAGATAGTATTGGTAAGTTGAGTAATAGACTTTTTAAGGACTTTTTTCCATTTACTTTTTTTGTATCAGATAAACATTGGTGGAGTTGTACTCCTCAATTTTTGAAGCTTGTCGGTAAGAAAAGCACTGACTTCCTCATCACTGAAAGATATTAGAGGATTGTTTAATAAAGTCTATTATTTTTCTCATTTTAGAAAGCTTCTTCGAGCTTGGACAAAAAAACAAAACTGCGAGGTTGTTGTAAAATTCACGATATGATTCTGTTTGTAGGCCTCGAGATATGAATTTTTGATAAAGTTTGAGTATAAAAGATGTTGAGAGAAAGCAAATTCACTTGTTATGAGCGATCACTAAATCTTGTTTTAAAGTAGATCAGACTTGATATAAAGATAATAATAGCTTGATATGACTTGTTCTTGATATTTAGTAAAATTATAAGAAAACAAAAGAGGTTTGCTTTGAATGATATTTATTTAAAATAATCAAAAGTAAGTAAAATAAGTGTTTATAGTTTTTATGTATTTTCAACTTTGGACATTGCATTAAACCTTATGTATCTTCGGAATCAAAAATCAAGGTTTACATCTTTACATTATGGTAAGGTAAAGATCAAAGAATTTTAATAAAAGAAAAGGTACTTGAGATTTATTTGAATAAAGTATTTCAAAAATAGTTAAGCAAGCTTGTCGTCAGTGTTATAATTTTTCTTCCTTTAATGGCTTCGAAATAGAATAAAGCTGATAAAAAAGAATAAGAAATATGAGACTTGAGTTAAGTATTTATATTGGATTCGCTTGTTGTAAGTGGCCACAAGATCTTGTTAAGTAGATCAGACTTGTTTGTAATAAGGTAACTTGACGAGTGTTTTTAAGAATGTTTACAATGAAAATAATTGGCTTCAAGGGACTTGTCTTGCTTGTGTTTTAAGAGTGTTATACCAAAAGATTCAGGGATAAAGATACTTGATTTATTGGATAAAATATATTTAAAATAAGTAAAGTTAAGGTGCGTAAGTCAAGAGAATTGAAGTAAAATAAAAATAAAAACTTGTCTATTTTATAGACAAAGGAAAATAAGATTTGATTTTTGAGGTAAGGTTCGACTTTGAAATAAAGTTCAAAAAAAAAAAAAAATGAATAAGGTAAAAAATTAAAGAAAATCACAAACCGCAGCCATTGCTGGTGTTAATGTTGTTAGATTTTTTCGTTACAGTAACTTGGTTCGTCACAGTATTACAACACTACAACAGATTCAAGTAGTGTAATATCGTTTGAGTTTATTGGGTTAAGGTTTAAATAAGCAGAGATTTGAGTTGCAATTAATATAAGAGTTGACTTTTTGTGAATTAGATTTGGCTTGATTCGCTTGATAGAGTGACCACCAGATCTTGTAAAGTAGATCAATCTTGTTTTGATTCGTAAAAAGGTTTGTTTAAAGTAAAAATAAAATAAAAAGGGATACAATGAAGATAGTTAGCTTCAAGGAACTTGATTTTGTAGTTGTAATAGAACCTCAAAAGAGCTTTTTTAAAAGGATAATTGATAAATTTATTCAAAGAAAAATAAAGTAAATAAAATTGTGGATTTTGTAAGTAAAAGTTTTAAAGTGCAAAGATCGAAGTGAAGTTTTTATATCCTGAGGAATAAATCCTCAGTATTTATTGTTATTTTATTGGATGTCTTGTAGGTTTGTGTTTTAATAGAGTAAAGTTTGCTTGTAAAGCTTGATTGTAAGGTTGAGATTGACTTGTAAGTTGTTGTTTAATATAGAATTTAAGCGGATGCTTGTTAAGTAGTGACCACCAGATCTTATATGTAAGATCAATACGATGTTTCTTGATAAAATAATATAAAAAGTAAAGTAAAATAAGAGGACAGGAAATTTTATGAGTAAGTTAGCCTGCTTTATTGAGTTTAGTATATAAAAATATAAAAGAACTTGACTTATTTTTCTTCCTTGACTGAAAGGTTGGGATATATATTATGAGATTGGAGTTTGTAAGGTTTTTATAGTTTTAAATAGGTTTAATCCAAGAGAGTCTTGATATAAGATAAAAGGTTTAGGTAGGATTTGATCCCAAAAAGAGTAATGGTTTGAATATGTGTTGCTTGAGTAAAGTGACCACCAGATCTTATAAGTAGATCAAACTGTTTTGAGTTAAGTAAAGTAAAAAGATAAAATAAAAAGGATTACAATGAAGTGTATATTCTTCAAGGGACTTCTTGTTCTTGTGAAAATAAAAAAGGATTTACTAAAGGGATATTTATTTATATGTAAATAAAGGTAAAAAAGATAAGAGTATTCAAGTAAAGCAAAATTTTGATTCAAGGTCGAATGAATTCTCGCAAGAATTACATGAGACCTCAATACACTCATATACTTAATTATAATTGCTGTGACCTTCTTTTTTATTTAATTAACGAAAATTTTAAAGTTTTTTTTTTTTGATTCCTTGATCTTCTTTTTCGTTCAGGTCATAACCACTAAATCGAAACATCCTTCAATATCAGCATGTCAAACGATGAACAAACATCTACCTTGCAAGAGCAGATGGCTCTTTTGCAACAGCAGTTACAACAACAACAACAACAACAACAAGATACTATTCTTCAATTGTTGCAACAACAACAACAGCAACAGCAACAATATCCTGCCCACCAACCTCAACCTATGCAGGACAGCGGTGATAACTCTCTTCCAACTCCTCGTGCCAAATATGAATGGACCCCCTCCAACGAGTTAGTCACACTTTTGGATATGGATCAGGATTTGTTTGTCGGTACCCCTCTTACTGATAAACAACGCGCTAGCCTCATCGATCTCTACCCACCCATTGCTGCTTTGGACTATCGCCCTCCTGACGCGGTTCCTGCAGCATACGGTCATATGAATGAATCTCAACGTTCGCATGATGCCTCGTTGAAATCAATTCAGTATCTTTTATCAGCAGTCTTTCGACCTTTGGATCTCTTAGGCCACCAACTACTTAATGCTCGAGAGACCAATGATATTCAGCACAGCCTAAAAATTCTTCATGATGCCAGGGCCCTGTTACTTAATGTTAGTAACTCCGTCAACACCTATCGCAATGGCATCGCGATTAAGGCGGTCAACAAATCATTCAAACCCGACTTGACTGGCGACAGTAGACATACCATGCCCTCCGACCAGTTCCACTCTATGATTGGTCAGCTTAACTCTACTCAAAAAACCATTAAGGAGGCACAGCGGGGTTCGAAGCCCTTTCGATCAGGTCCACCATCTCAGCATGGTGGTAAAACCTTCAACAACAACAACAGCTTTACTTCCACTTCCTCGTCCAACAACAACCGTTTCAACCAACAACGTAAGTCCACTCACCAATCTGGATCAACATCAAATTTTTTCAAGGCCAGAAACAACAACAACAGATCGTAGGGGGACGCCTTCGTCACTTCTACCACGAATGGGAAACAGTAACCAACAGCTCTTGGCTTCTCAATACTATTCAGCACGGTTACCTCATTCCATTCACTCAACCTCCACCTCTCACCTCTCAACCGCAACCTATATCACCTCTAGACTCCGACCAACACCAACTAATCGAGCAATCAATTCAAGATTTACTTCAACAAAAGGCCATCAAGGAAGTGAAGAATTCTACACCAGGTTTTTACAGCTCAATCTTTGTAATTCCCAAGAAAAACAAAGGAACAAGACCCGTCTTCAACCTCAAGGCACTAAATCAATTTATACAGGCACCACCATTCAAAATGGAAACTCTTTCAGAAGTCTCACTTTTGATAAGGAAAAACGACTATCTCACCTCGATCGACCTTCACTCGGCTTTTACCCATATTCCAATCCATCCAGCATCAAGGAAGTATCTACGATTCCATTGGAAAGGCAAAATATGGGAGTACACAACAGCCCCTTTCGGTCTCAATATCGTACCTTATCTTTTCACCAAACTGACTCGTCCGATCCTTCAATGGGCACGCAACCAGGGTATACGAATCAGCGGATACTTGGACGATTTGATTTGTATAGCAACCAGTTATCAACAGGCAGTTCAGCACACTCAAATAGTAGTCAGCAAACTTCAGTCACTAGGATGGATAATCAATTGGGACAAATCGGCACTCACACCGACTCAGCAATTGGAGCACTTGGGTTTCGGTCTGGACACAACAACAATGGAATCTCGGGTACCAACAGCAAAAATCCGGGATTTGAAGAAATCATTACAACAGGTTCTACGACAGCCAGTGCAGACACCGAGACTTATTCACAGCTTGACGATGAGGATACAAGCAGCAACGTTTGCACTTCTACCAGCACGTCTGTACACACGACATCTTCTTCGACACAAGAATCAAACTGTCCGACAGTCCAGCGATTGGGACCAGCCACAACCTCTACCACCAGAATGCTTGAAGGAAATTCGAACATGGATGCATCGACTACAGCAGTGGAACGGGAGGTCTTTTCTACCCCAAACACCAAAGAAAACACTATTTGTGGACGCGAGCGATACGGGATGGGGATGTCACTGGCAACAACAAACCACACACGGCTACTGGAACCAGCAAGAGGCTCAACAATCGATCAACTGGAGGGAGTTGAAAGCAGCATTCCTTGCAATTCAGTCATTCAATATTCAAAACACCAATCTCCTAATTCGGACCGACAACACCACTTCATTGAGTTATATCAACAAGCAAGGGGGGACACGTTCACTATCGTTGATGACTCTAGCAATAGATCTGTGGAAGTATTGTCTGAAACACCAGATCCACTTAACAGCCCAACATATACCGGGTGTGGAGAACAACATAGCGGACAGGGAATCGCGCAAGATATTTTACAAGAATCAGTGGAGAATACACCCAACAGCATTTCAAACCCTGCAACAACAATTCGGGTTCCACGACGTAGATCTGTTTGCCGATCGAATTACACACTTGCTCCCAAAGTACGTGTCTTGGAAACCAGATCCGGGCGCGCTTACCCACGACGCATTCAGTCTCAGCTGGTCTCAGTTCCGCAATCCTTGGATCAACCCTCCTTGGAACATGATCACCAAGTGTCTACAGAAATTACTGCACGAGAGGGTTCCACAGGCGACCATTGTGATACCTCATTGGCCGTCTCAACTGTACTATCCTCTTCTGGAAACACTGGCGATACAACCACCAGTTCTTCTGACACGTCGAAATCTTCAAGTGATGCATCCACAAGCAATCAATCCTTTACGGCAGAAGAATTGGAAGCTTTCCGTGTGGCATATCTCAACAAAAAATTTGGAACCTCAGCCGAACTCACTATAGACTCTCAGCAATTTCTCTCTACTTCTCTCACTTGTGATTCTACTACCAACCGTACGTATAAAGCTGCACAACTTGCTTTTGTTGAATGGGCACTTCAAAACAACATTTCAGTCAATACTTTTTCGACTGACGATTTGGTAAACTTTCTGGTTCATATTCGATATTCTCGTAATTATCAACTCAATACTTTAAAACTTTGGCGTTCGGCTATTTCTCGCTTCCATCGTGAGCCTTCGACTCTCGCAAACTGTTCTTCACTTCATAGTTTTTTCTCGACTGTCGCTTCTGTAACAGCTCCTCGACACATTCATCGGCCTACTATTGATTTTTCTCCTACTTTGGTTCACTTATCCAACATTTTGTCTGACACCTCTACCTCTCTTTGTTGCAACAAAAACTGGCTTTTCTTTTGGGTATGGTTGCTCTTCTCCGTCCTTCTGATCTGGCTCGTATTTCATTATTATCTGCTAAAGTGGAATCCTCAATCGGGTATTCTTACGTTCGATATTGTTGCTCCTAAAGAACGTCGTAATCAGGTCCGTATTATCAAACCGTTTCACATACATCCACATCCAGACACTCGTTTATGCCCAGTTCAATGTTTTCAGACGGTGCTTGCCCATCCTCATGCTTCTTCTCGACCTCCTGATGTCTTATTTGCCAACTCTGCAAATCCTACTTTGCCTGTCAAGTCCTCCACTATTAGCTCATGGCTCCGTCGTTTATTGCTTCATAGTACGTCTGAATCTAGGGTCTCTGTTCGCTCCCTTGGGTCGTCTCTTGCTCTCCGTAGTGGTATTCCTGTGGATGACATTGTAACACTTGGCAATTGGCGTTCTAGTGAAACATTCCATAAATTTTATCGTCGCGAACATATGTCTACCGTCAACTTTACTACCTCGATCCTTGAAATGACTGCTGCTCCAATCCAGGTTGAAGAACTCGATGATTTGGATCCTCAGTCACCCGTGGCTTCTGACTTTGTTGATGCGTCTGATACCTTTCCGGATGTTCCGTCTCTGGATCAGCAATTATAATTAAGTATATGAGTGTATTGAGGTCTCATGTAATTCTTGCGAGAATTCATTCGACCTTGAATTACTTATTAGACCAGAAATACACTCATATACTTAATTATAATGGTCCCACCCAACCCCATAGACTTTCCCTATTCTGTTATAACCTTCCGTTGAAGATCAAGGAATCAAAAAAAAAAACTTTAAAATTTTCGTTAATTAAATAAAAAAGAAGGTCACAGCAATTATAATTAAGTATATGAGTGTATTTCTGTTCTAATAAGTAACTGCTGTTAAAATGTCAAGGTATTTATATGTTTTTTGAGTTTTCTGATTATCTGTTGTTTTTGGTTTTTAGTTTGGAAAATTTTTGTATGAACCTATATAGCCATCTGAATTCAAACAACTGTCTGTATTCATTCAATTCTTGTGGTACAACTTTTTAATATTTCCATATTGTGTGCGTTACAGTATAATAATATTTTTTTTTTGACTTTTTTCACTTTTTGACTTCTTTCACTTTTGCTTCCTGTAACCTCTTTACTGGTGTAGATTTTTCTTTTATACTAGCTTGGTTGCTGGTTTAGATTTTTAAGTAAATAAGTATTGTCGGTAATGACCACCAGATCTTGTTAAGTAGATCAGTCTGTATTGAATAAAAGTAAAATAAAAAGATAAAATAAAAAAGAGATTACAATTGTGGAATAGGCGTGTTGTTCTCTCGATTAATAAAATTAACAAATAAATCAAATAATCGATGAGTCTCTTGAACCTCTTTATTGAGTAAGGACGAGAGAGAGCCCATTCAATACAAACTACGTCTTAGAATATAACAATATGATTTAGGGTCCGAGGTAGTACGGTATAAATTGTGTGGGCTGTTTATCGTACATAGCACGAAGTGCTATATATGATATACAGTCAAATTATTAATTTTAAGAATCTTTTGAGTGATCTCACACGACATTAAGGAAATTATTAGAGTAAATACGACAACAATGAAGTACATAATTCAAGGGATTATTGATTCTTCCTATTTATAAAATAAAAGAAGTATTTTGTTTCAAAGGAGATTTATTTGGATAAGATAGTAATAATAATAATAATTCTTGATAAATTGTTGATATTTATATGTTTTTGGTTTTCTTGATTTTGTGATGTTTTTAGATTTTTGTGTTTTCCTTTGAATTGTGAATTTAGTTGAGTTATTCAATTTCATTGAGTTATCAAAAAATATTGAGGACATGAACTTAGTTCAGGTCTGAACTTTCTTCGTCAAGTGGTACAGTTTGGTTAAAAGAATTTCTATTTTCGTCACAACATTACATTGTTTGGTGAGTTAATGTTTGGTTAGATTTGATTGGCAATATTAATGTTATTTTTCTTGGAGTTATAAAGGTTGTTATTAATAAAGAGAGTTTTCTTGAGTTTTTACAAGTTTAGGTGCTTGATGTGACCACCAGATCTTTTAAGTAAGATCAAATAAGTAAATAAAATGTAAAGAAAAAAAAAATAAAGGGATCAGGAACTTTTTATGAGAAGGTTGCCTGTTTATTGAATAATATATAATAAAATATATGAGTAGAACTGTACTGTCCTTTTCTTTGACTAAATGGTTAGGATATTTATATGTTGTAATTTTTTGTTGCTTCAATGGCTTGTAAGAGTTAACGGTTTTGAAATAAAGTAAAGTTGATGAAAATGGATAAAAAAAAATAAGAGTTGGGTAGAGTATTGATACTAGGTTCGCTTGTAAGTGACCACCAGACCTTGTTAAGTAGATCAGACTTGTTTGTAATAAGGTAACTTGACGAGTGTTTTTAAGAATGTTTACAATGAAAATAATTGGCTTCAAGGGACTTGTCTTGCTTGTGTTTTAAGAGTGTTATACCAAAAGATTCAGGGATAAAGATACTTGATTTATTGGATAAAATATATTTATATTGTTAAAAAAGGAAAGTTGAGGTAAGTCAAGAAAAGTCAAAAGAATAAAAAGCTGGGCTTTTTATAGGCAAAAATGTAAAAATATCAAAAGGTTAAAAAAATATCAAAAGGTAAAAAAATTGTTTGGCGTACCTTTAACAATCCCTATTGACTCCGACTCGTCTTCCAATGTGGTAAACGCTCCAAGTGCCACGCTTTTATTTTCCTTTTTTGTAATATTTTTAAATTAAATTATATAAAACTAATTTCAATGCAACATTGCCTTTCCTCTTCATACCTTCAAAAGCCGCGCATTCGTGGAATAAACTATGGCAGAAAACAATGAACGAACATTTACTCAATCAGAAGTTGAAGCCTTATTCAAAGAATTCGAGAGAAGACTTACAATCAAAGACTAACTTAAGTCGAACGAGACCCCACTACCCGTGGAAATCGTTACCGAGTTGGAGAATTTATCTTCCAGCCAACATGAAACAAACTTCAAAAAGTTTAAAAGAGAAAGCCACAGATACATCCTTGATGAATGGACAACACCTGAAAAAATCAACAAAAGTATTTACCCAGAACTCAAAAGACATACAGTCGAAACATCTTATGTCGTCAACCATGTGTATAAACTTACAGAAAACACACGTTTTCAAGCCAAAACAGCCACTTGTTGTATAATGGTTAAAATAATAAAATAAAAGGTGGAAACAAAAAATAAAGAAACAGTGTAGATACTTTTTGAGACTGATCTTTATTTCAGTTTAAGTTAAAGTAAAAATTATTCTAATTGAAGGCAGGTATTTACAGTAGGTCAAAAAATTGCTGCAAGGAATTGCAAAATACCGGTTTTACAGCTGGTTGTCTATGGATACTGCATGAAACTATCTCAAACATTGATTGTTTGTACCTCACTAGAAGGGGCATTTATTTGTCGATTATCTGATATGGGCAATAGTTATTGGTGGAATTTGACATTGTTAAAGGGAATTTTATAAACATCCGGCATTTTTTACTTGTTTACATATTTTTGGAATAACAAATTTTAATACGACCCAACCGGTTGCTATCATAATTTTTCACATTCTTGACATGATTAGAATGTTGCCAGTATATAAAAGCGCTTAAAATTCCTTTATTCTAAATTTTAAATTTTCTTATCTAAATTATTTCTCTTTTTTACCTTATTACCAATCGCATGCCTAAACGACTGCCAGAAGAAAAAGTAAACGATCTCAAGCAAGCATTAACTGGATCCACATCAACGTACGATATTGCTAAGGAGGTTGGAGTACATGAATCAACTGTTAGTAGATACTCTAGGCGGTTGTTTTCAAATAGGACAATGGGCTCAGCTGGTAGACCTACATTAGTCTCCAAAGTGACGAAGCGGCTAATCAAAAGAAAAGTCATTGAAGGGGTTCTAAAGACTGCCAAAGAGGTACACCGGGAGCTGGTTCAACTTGGCTATGCTATCTCATACCAGTCAGCAATTAACGTCCTGAAATCAATGGAGTTCCATTCTTCAATAAAAAAAAAGAAGCCGTTTCTGACAAAAGCTCATATGCAGCATCGATTAGAATGGGCCAAGAAGCACCAGGATTGGACAGTGAAAGAATGGCGAAAAGTCGTCTTTTCTGATGAAACCAAGATCAACGTATGGGGCTCTGATGGTTGTAAGTATTAATGGAAAAGACCAAGTGATCCTCTTCAACCGCATCATCTAGAGTTTACAGTCAAGCATGGAGGCGGCAAGTTGATGATGTGGGGCTGCATAACATCTGAAGGACCAGGATATGCTTGTCAAATTTACGATGGGAACATGAACGCGGATGTTTATCAGCATATATTAGACACTACACTTCGTGATACTATGGAGTACTACAATTTCAACTGGTCCAACATTTACTTTCAGCATGATAATGATCCAAAGCACAAGGCAAAATCCACAATAGCCTGGTTAGATAATCATCAAGTGCGCTATATTAGCGATTGGCCAGCTCAGAGTCCGGACTTAAATCCAATAGAACATGTATGGCATCAACTGAAGTTAAAGCTCAGCTGTTACGAACGTAGAGCAAAGAATACGGATGAGCTTTGGGAACGAGTAGAAAAAGCATGGAATGAATTTGATAAAGAACTTTGCCAAAGGTACATCGATAGCATGCCGGCAAGAATTCAAGAGGTTATTAATAAAAAAGGAGGACCAACTGAATATTAATAAATAAACCCATTTCGTTCAAATTTTCGTTTTTTCAAATTTTCAAATTGCGCGCCTCATACTTCCTTCAATACTTATCCAATGGGGCTTAAACTCTTTCGGATTTTTCAAGACATGTAGGAAATCTACTATGTAGAAACAGAAGCAGTTTGTACCATTGTGACAGGATGTACGCTACAAAAACTGAGAAAAATGGATTCCTTGCAGCAATTTTTTGACCTACTGTATATCTTATTGAGTGAGTGGCTTGATATCTTCTATTGTAAGCGTTCTTCTAATATTCAGGTACTTTAGCAAGTGTCATCTATTATTATGATTATGAAAACTTTTCATTTGTTCTTTTGTATGTCTGTCATAGATTATCTTTTATTCTGGGAATTCCTCACTGATTTGAATAAGGTTATTTTACGCGTTATTTCAATTATATGAAAGATTAGCAATATTCCTGATATTGGATTGGATCTTGTTATTTTAGTTGATACTTCTTCTTATCAAAGAACTCTTATTAATACAAAACATATTCTAAAAGAACATGTTTAATTGGAATTGATTGTATGATCTTATTTAAATAAACTTATATTTTTATTTTATTTAATTATGATCTTGTATTAAGACTTATATTTATCAATGTCTACTATGATCAGTTACTGTTCTACAACAAAAGGCATTGTTTGATCTCTGGTCATCTTCTTCAGCGGATTCCATATACTTGAGGCTACTTGGGAGTCTAAGGGCTTTAAGTGCCATGTCTTTAGCTTCTCATTCTTGTTTTTTAGCTTGAACGAATCCAAAGATTGCCAATTGTCTACTCTGCTCTCGACATCTAAGGATAATTGATTGCATCTCTTCTTCTCCCAAGGTTCCTGTTGTGAGAGAATTAAGTTGTTCGAATATCTCAGTGGTGTTGTAGAACCGTAACTGATCATAGTAGACATTGATAAATATAAGTCTTAATACAAGATCATAATTAAATAAAATAAAAATATAAGTTTATTTAAATAAGATCATACAATCAATTCCAATTAAACATGTTCTTTTAGAATATGTTTTGTATTAATAAGAGTTCTTTGATAAGAAGAAGTATCAACTAAAATAACAAGATCCAATCCAATATCAGGAATATTGCTAATCTTTCATATAATTGAAATAACGCGTAAAATAACCTTATTCAAATCAGTGAGGAATTCCCAGAATAAAAGATAATCTATGACAGACATACAAAAGAACAAATGAAAAGTTTTCATAATCATAATAATAGATGACACTTGCTAAAGTACCTGAATATTAGAAGAACGCTTACAATAGAAGATATCAAGCCACTCACTCAATAAGATATAAATACCTGCCTTCAATTAGAATAATTTTTACTTTAACTTAAACTGAAATAAACATCAGTCTCAAAAAGTACCTACACTGTTTCTTTATTTTTGTTTCTACCTTTTTCTTAATAACTATTACCATTATACAACACCTTTGACGCAGAGTTCCTTCAACAACTGGAAGAAGCAAGATTCAAACAAAGACTCCTGCAACAAGCCAATAGTAATCGAGGACGAGGTTATGTCCGTAGTGGACCTCGAGGAGGAAATTACCAATCTAGAGGTGGATCCAGAGGAGGCAATGGATACAACAGAGGATCTTTTTTTGGACGAAGCCAACACAGAGGAGGGGGTACGAATGGGAGTCAGTACGACAACCACAACAGCAGCAACAACCTCAACCTCAACAACAACTCTCAAACACAACAGTAGATCTACCTTCTACACAACAGAAGATAGAACCCTCCAATTATTCCATACCGGAGGATGGCATTCTCCCGGGGGGACGACTACAAAAATTTTACCAGCAATGGTCAAAATTGACAACACACACTTGGCCATTATCGATAGTAAAAGAGGGATACCAAATTCAATTTCACCGTCAACCTTCACCTTGGAGAATTCGACACTTGAACCTGAACCAGACGGAACAAACAGCGGTCAACGAAGCAGTAGACAAATTCCTTCAAGCAGGAATAATAGAGGTATCCCCCTCACAATCAACAAATTACTTATCGAATTTCTTCACAATACAAGAAACCAACAAACGGAGACCGATTTTGGATTGCCAGAAGCTCAACCTTTTTATTCAATGCCAACATTTCAAAATGGAGGGAGTTCCAGCTCTTCGCGAAATTATGGAGAAGGAAGATTACATTTGCAAAATAGATCTGAAAGACGCTTACGTAGTAATTCCAATACATCAGAAACCACGTCAATATCTCACATTCATGAACAGAGGAACGGTCTACCAATACAAGGCTCTAGCATTTGGAATGAGCGCAAGTCCAAGGATTTTCAGCAAAATGATAAGACACGTAATGGAGCCTTTGAGAACACTAGGTGATTTATCCAAGAATAGAAAGGAACAAGAGAGGACGAGACTCGATAAAGAGATTGCTTTATTTAATAAGAAAATGATACTCTATTTATACTTTTCATACACGGATAATATTTCATGTCATGGATTAATAATTAATGAGTATGATATAACTGATGACAAATAGATAATGGTTACGTGTTCTTCCATTGTTATCTTTGTCATCAAAAGCATTTATCCATAGAATACTCGTATATGATTGACTGCGATTGACTGTGATTTAGTTCCTGGATTTACAGTGGGTGGAAAAATGGTTCCAATGTTTTCGTCTCGCAACTTTAACACTTTATAACTTTTGAACTACAAATGGTAACGACTCACAAAAACATGCATTTTGTAGCGCTTTTGCAGCTTATATTAGTGAAAAAATATTTTGCTTGAACTGTTACACAATCGGGGGTAAACTAACATTAAGTACAAAAACCAACATTGGAACCATTTTTCCACTACAACTCTAGATAACTTTATTTGTTATTTAATGGAATTTTCACTAGAGCGTTTTAGCTGATTATGAGTCATACCATTCCGGCTATCGCCGAAAAAGTCTACGTGACTTATAAAATTAATTTCTCCCCGGTCAAAGCTTTTTTTTCCTTTTCTTTCTCCACATATCAAAGGTTTGGAGTATCAGTACACATATGGTTCGCGCTCTCTCTAAAACAAGCAAGAAAGCATCAAATCATTGGTTTTACAAAACAAGTCATACTCAGTGATAATG
The DNA here is from genome assembly GCA_024220505.1 of Rhizopus arrhizus. Classification (NCBI taxonomy): domain Eukaryota; kingdom Fungi; phylum Mucoromycota; class Mucoromycetes; order Mucorales; family Rhizopodaceae; genus Rhizopus; species Rhizopus arrhizus. The sequence goes on from JAKZZE010000021.1 coordinate 550,677, forward strand.
GAACGTATCCTTAATTTAAAAAAATCTACTTTAAGTAGATATGCCAACAAGTTTTCTCCTGGTAGAGTAACAGCAAACCCTGTTAGAAAGGCTGCTCTAAGCGTTACCACCAAGTCTTATATACGTAAGCAGATTGTCAATGGTACACTCAAGACTGCGAAGGCTGTCCATAAGTATCTAGTATGCACTGGCCATAATATTAGCTACTCAGGTACCATTAAGGTTATGAAAAGCATGAACTTCCATGCTAAGATAAAAGTAAAAAAGCCTTTATTGACTAAGATTCAGAAAGCAAGACGACTAGCATGGGCAGAAGAGCATAAAAACTGGGCAAGCGATGACTGGAGACGTATGGTATTCAGTGACGAAACAAAAGTCAATGTTTATGGGTCAGATGGTTGCAAATACTTTTGGAGTCGACCAGATAATAAACTTCAACCCCATCATCTCGACTTGACAGTTAAAGGAGGGGGTGTTAGCATTATGGTATGGGGTTGTATTACCTACTACAGGCCTGGTTATGCATGCTGGATCAGTGAAGGCACAATGAAAGCTTCTGATTATGTCGGAATTCTCAGTACAACTCTTATGGATAGCCTTGGTTACTATGGTTACAATCCTCAGGACATCTATTTTCAACAGGATAACGATCCTAAACACACATCAAAGCTAGTTAGGCAATGGTTCAAGGACAACAACTTCAAGTGTGACCATACCTTCAACTGGCCATCACAAAGTCCGGATCTAAACCCAATAGAGCACATCTGGCACCACCTTAAGCTCAAGTTAAGCGCGTATGATACTAGGGCAAAAGGTGTGCATGAATTATGGGATCGTGTTGAAAAAGAATGGCCTACTTTTACAGCAGAAGACTGTAGGAGATACATAGACAGTATGCCTGATCGTTGTAGAGCTGTAATTGCAGCGAAAGGCTGTCATACTACATATTAATAAAATAAAGCATGCAGTGGAAAAATGGTTCCAATGTTGGTTTTTGTACTTAATGTTAGTTTACCCCCGATTGTGTAACAGTTCAAGCAAAATATTTTTTCACTAATATAAGCTGCAAAAGCGCTACAAAATGCATGTTTTTGTGAGTCGTTACCATTTGTAGTTCAAAAGTTATAAAGCGTTAAAGTTGCGAGACGAAAACATTGGAACCATTTTTCCACCCACTGTAATATAATTTAACCGTGCAATTACGCAGCATCTTATCCTTAATGAAGATTATCCGAATTAACCTGTAGCCTATCTATTGGATATATTTTGCATGTAGCTTATTAATACTGTTTTCATATCGAGTTATGAATGATGGATACATCACTAGGCATCCGCTTGGTTTATTATTTGGACGACATTTGCATTCTAGAGAAATCAGTGGAGAAAATGAATCAAGTCACAGAACTAGTTATTACTCACTTGGAGAACTTGGGCTTTTTGATCAACAGAAAAAAGAGTATGTTAACCCCATTGAAAACACAGGAATTCCTAGGCTTTACGTTCAACACAAAGACAATGAAGATTTCAGTTCCAGAGAAAAAAATATCCAAATTAAAGAGTCGAATAAATCAAGCATTAGTCACATCAAAAACAAGAACATGCAGATGGTTTGCGAGTTTGATTGGGAAGATGACAGCTATGATTCCGGCAATAGGCGAAGCACTACTACATATCAGATATTTGCAGAGAGACTTAGCACAGAGTCTACATCTACATCATCAAAACTGGGAAGCAAATTATACATTGTCAACAAACAGTTTAACCGAATTGAATTGGTGGATCAAGTGGATCAACTTCAAAAATGGCTTACCGATTCACAAACAATACTTGAATCCTTCGATTACAATTCACGCGGACGCATCCGATTTAGGATGGGGAGTAGCTTCACCACTAATACAGACATCAGGGAGATGGACGGTGGAAGAGCTTACGCACTCAATCAATGTGAGGGAGCTGAAAACAATTCTATTTTCACTACAACTTCATGTTCCGTGTTTGAAGAAAGGATCTATAATCAAGATATTCACCGACAACATGACAGCGTTGAAATACACAACAAAATCAGGAGGAACTTCGTCAATTCACCTACAATCAATAGCAGTGGAAATACAGGAGATATGCAATCAACATCAGTTTCAAGTAATATATCAACACATTCCAGGTATTCAGAATATTCAAGCAGATACATTGAGTCGACAAAGTCACCAATCACCTTTGTACGAGGCAACAATGCCGAAGACAGTGTTCAACAAGATAAACAAACATTGGGGACCACTGAAGATAGACGCCTTCGCGTCCAGAACGAACAATCAACTGACAAAATATTGGAGTTTACAACCCGACCCGACAGCAACAGCAACAGATGCACTGGCGCAGAAATGGTTGAAGAAAGGGATGTACCTGTTTCCACCATGGAAGTTGATCCCTCAAGTCATACAACAAATACAGAAACAAAAAATACAAAAGACAGTGTTAATCACACCGAACTGGCCCACTCAACATTGGTACCCACTGATCACTCAATTACATCAAATACAACCACCTCAACAATTTCGACTCAAGGGATGGACGATGACCGCTTGGCTGTTATCCGGCAGAAAAGAAAATACGAGGGAATAGATGCAGATGCTTCAAATTTCTTGGAAAAATCAGTACGCACAAACACAGCAAGAGTATACAATGGAGGTTGGAAGAAATGGGTAATATGGTGTAAAGCCCAAACGCCAATGATTGAACCGACAAAATATGATGTACAACAAGTTTTTAAATTCTTAATGAAATTCAAGCATCTTTCATCCAGTCATCTAAATGAAATACGATCAGCCATCGCCTCCACATTTAAAACACTACATCCTGAAGAAATACCACTTGCAAATCAACCCATTATCATTGAATTCTTTAAAGCAAAGCGACATCAAGAAATTAGAATCCCAACGAAGAGTCAATTGGCCACTTGGGATATAAATATTTTGATCAGTTATATTAACAAAAAATTGAAGAACACCAAAAACCTAGCTTTATATGATTTGCAGATCAAGACACTTCTACTTCTATGTATGAGCACTATGGAGAGACCAAGGAGTGATATAGGTCGTTTGCAACATCGAGACATACAACTTGAATTTTACGAAGATAAGGTAGTAGCAGCAACAATTATTTTTCGAGAGGCAAAAGAAACCAACGTAAAATCATCTCAACTTGGGTTAATCGAAGAGGAAGACTTATGTCCAGTTCGTACACTACCCTGGTTTATGTCCGTATCAAGTAAAGTAAGACAACAACTCCCAGAAGATCACACTTTGTTCCTAGCATACATCAACGACAACAACAAGGTTAACTCTGTACGTGCATCTACGATTTCTGGTTGGATAAAAAACTCAATGGCGGAAGCAGGGATTGACACTTCAAATTACAAACCACACTCAATCAGGTCAGCTTCAAGTACAAAAGCGGTGGAAAAAGGATCTTCTATTGAGGAAGTAAAACAACATGCAAATTGGAGCAGAAGAGCATTCACCTTTGAGGACTACTACTACAAACCAACAGCACAACAGTCCACAAGCACAGAAATAGTCAACTCAATTTTTTCTATGTCTGAAAACCATACCACATTGGAAGACGAGTCGGAGTCAATAGGGGTTGTTAAAGGTACGCCAAACAATACTATAGTTGACGTAGACGAGTCTAAAAATGTGGTAAACCCCACACCATGGTACAGAAGTTGGTTCTGAATCCCCACCCTTAAATACTACAATACACACAAAAAATTGATAACTTGCTTGCCTTTTGAAGGTATGAAGAGGAAAGGCAATGCTGCATTGAAATTAATTTTATATAATTTAATTTAAAAATATTACAAAAAAGGAAAATAAAAGCGTGGCACTTGGAGCGTTTACCACATTTTTAGACTCGTCTACATCAACTATAGTAATATCAAAAGGTTAAAAAATATCAAAAGGTTAAAAAAAATATCAAAAAGTAAAAAATATATCAAATAGTTAAAAATTTGTCAAATAAGTAAAATAATGACAATTTGTAAAGTGATTTACAAAACGTCAAAAATTAAAGCTTGAAAGAAGTTTCGGAGTTCATATCTTCATAATCATAGCTACAATATTGAACAAGGTTCAATATGGGGTACTCACAAGGCGCAATCATCATAACTTGCTTCGTCACAATGTTGTAATAGCTTGTTTTCTATTTAGGCCTTGTGTATTTATTGAGAGTTTAGAGTGATTTTGAATATACAGTGGGTGGACTAATTGTCCCAGTGTTTCAACTTTTTTTACTTTTGACACTGTAACTCGACCAATTCTTAGGCTATACCATTAGTCTTATACTCATTAGAAAGGTCACACTTCGTGCTACAAAATATCAAAGAACCGTTGCTCGGAGATTACACAGTCTGAGTTAATCAGCAATAGAAAAAAAAACACCGCACTGGGACAATTTTTCCGCTACCTGCTTATTTTGCAATGTGTTCTAAACATCGCCTACTTATCGATCATAAATCACCGGAACTAATATACCAGTCTTATATATGATAATATATGACTCATATCTTTAATTTAAAGTATAAATAGCTTCACATTATCCTTTTTTTGTTACAATATTCTTAGTCTCTTTCTATACTGCACTTCTTACGACTTTGTCCTGCATCAAATGACTCTTACTATAAGCAAATCTGTTCAAAAACAAATCCAAATGTTTTTGGCTAGTAACATAACATATGAACAAGTTATGGAACGCATTTCCGGATTGAAAAAGTCAACTTTAGGTAGGTATGCGAACAAGTTTTTTCCAAATCGAATGAAGGCAACCCCTGGTAGAAGAGCAACTATTGGTGAAACTACCAAGTCATACATCCGTATACAAATAATAAAGGATGAATTCAGGACAGCCAAAGCAGTACATCAATATCTGAATGGTTTGGTGTATGCTATTAGTTATTTTAGAGTCTTGAAGCTTCTTAAAAGTATGAAATTCAGAGCTAAAATCAAAGCGAAGAAGCCTCTGCTCAGTAAACAGCACAAGGAACGACATTTAGCATGGGCTATGGCCCACAAAGACTGGACAACCGATGACTGGAGGCGTATAATGTTTAGTGATGAGACTAAAGTCAATGTTTTTGGATCAGACGGTTGCAAGTACTACTGGAGTCGACCAGAGGATGTATTGCAGCCTCATCACTTAGATCTTACAGTTAAAGGCAGCCAAGAAAGTGTCATGGTATGGGGTTGTATTACTTATGATGGCCCTGGGTATGCTTGTTGGATATATGACGGAACTATGAAAGCTGTGGATTATGTAAATATCTTGGAAACTACACTTATGGACAGCCTAAAGTACTATAGATACAATCCTGAGGATATGTACTTTCAACAAGATAAGGATCCTGAGCACACTTCGAAGCTTGCTAAGCAATGGTTTGTGCATAATAGCTTCAAGAGTGATCATATCTTTAGCTGGCCAGCCCAAAGTATCGATTTAAACCCTATTGAACACGTATGGCATCACCTTAAACTCAAGCTGAGTGTATATGACATTAAGACTAAAGGAGTACATGAGTTATGGGAAAAAATAGAAAAAGAATGGAATACTTTTACAGTGGATGACTGTAGAAGATATATAGATAGCATGACTGATCGTTGTAAAGCACCTATTAATGCTAAAGGGGGACATATCCGTTATTAAATAAAATTTATGTTCAAGCGGAAAAATTGTCCCAGTGCGGTGTTTTTTTTCTATTGCTGATTAACTCAGACTGTGTAATCTCCGAGCAACGGTTCTTTGATATTTTGTAGCACGAAGTGTGACCTTTCTAATGAGTATAAGACTAATGGTATAGCCTAAGAATTGGTCGAGTTACAGTGTCAAAAGTAAAAAATCTTGAAACACTGGGACAATTAGTCCACCCACTGTAAAGTAAAGTTACAGTAGGTGGAAAAATGGTCCGGATGTTTTTAAATTATTCACAAATATCGCTATAGCTTTACCAAATCTCAATCAAATTGAACAGAACAAACATTATTTTGAAGAGAAAACATTACTTTATCTTTAGTAAAAATTTAATATGTCACACAAAAGTTCAAAGGGAGCTACAAAAGATCAAATATTTCAGCAACATCCGGACCATTTTTCAGGGTGCCCTATAGAATTTTAATTACCCAGATTGTTCAATGCTGCTGACTCAGAAGCCGTCAGTTTTGTCTCAGATGATTAATAATACATTAGACTCGTATTAATAATCAAAAAAAAATATAAATATCTACTTTTTTTTGCTGATTTAGCACGTCTTCTTCTTCTTTCGTTATTATTGCTGTTTTATACAAATATGGTTCGCTCTTTGCCTTTGGATGTACAAGATAACATCAAGTCTTTACTCAAATCTGGTCATTCTTACTCATCCATTATAAAACGAGTGCCTGGAGTCAAGAAAAGCACCATCAGCGACTATAAGCGAAGGTGGTTTCCTAACATGGGGCCCCTTAAATCAGGCCGCAAGTCCGAAATTACTGCTACAACCAAGTCCTACATCAGACGGTCAGTCATAACAGGTAAATTAAAGACGGGGGAGGATGTACAACGATATTTATGTGATGTTGGATGAGCAATTGGCTACTCTGCTTGCTTAAAACTTTTAAAATCGATGGGATTCCAGGCCCGTATTAAGAAGCGCAAGCCGTTTTTAAAGGCTATTCATATGAAAAAGCGAATTGCATGGGCCAACGCCCACAAGGATTGGACAAAAGATGATTGGCGTCGTATGGTATTCTCTGACGAGACTAAGGTAAACGTTTGGGGATCAGACGGTGTGAAATACTACTGGAAGAGAGTAGGTGATAAGCTTCGATTCCACCATCTTGACTTAACAGTAAAAGGAGGTGGAGGCAGCGTTATGATGTGGGGCTGTATTACATACGATGGTCCTGGGTATGCTTGTCGTATCTATGATGGAACAATGAAGAAAGAGGATTATGTACATATATTGGACACAACTCTAATGGACACCCTAAATTACTACAATTATGACCCTAAAAACATCTACTTCCAGCAGGATAACGATCCGAAACATACGTCAAAGGTCGCAAAAGCTTGGTTTGAAGAAAACAACTTCGACAGCAAGTCTGTTTACAGTTGGCCAGCTCAGAGCCCTGATCTAAACCCGATTGAACACATTTGGCATCACCTGAAGCTAAGGTTAAGTGCGTATGAAACCAGAGCTAAAGGCGTACATGAACTATGGGATCGAATCGAAGAACAATGGGCGAGATTTACAAAAGATGATTGTAGAAATTATATAGACAGTATGCCGGATAGAATCAAGGCTGTTATTAAAGCAAAAGGGGGATATACGGACTACTAGCAGATATTATGGAGCACCCTGAAAAATGGTCCGGATGTTGCTGAAATATTTGATCTTTTGTAGCTCCCTTTGAACTTTTGTGTGACATATTAAATTTTTACTAAAGATAAAGTAATGTTTTCTCTTCAAAATAATGTTTGTTCTGTTCAATTTGATTGAGATTTGGTAAAGCTATAGCGATATTTGTGAATAATTTAAAAACATCCGGACCATTTTTCCACCTACTGTATATTTGGGTATTTTCTTGATAGGAGTGACCACCAGATCTTGTTTTAAAGTAGATCAGTCTTGATGTAAAGATAATAATAGCTTGATATGTGTTTTAATAGAGTTACAATGAAGATATTTGGCTTCAAGGGACTTGACTTATTCTTGATATTTAGTAAATTAATAATAAAAGAGATTTGCTTTGAATGATATTTATTTAAGAATAAAAGCAGTGAAGTCTGTCAGAAGTAAATAAAATAACTGTTTTTATAGTTTTTATAAATTTTTAATATGCTTTAAATTTAAAGCATGTCTTGATTTTAATGCACCTTTCAATTTTCAACCTTGCATTAATTTTTATGTACCTTCGGGTCAAAAATCAAAGTCTGCATCTTTACAATGTTGTAATATTGTTTGGGTTTATTGGGTTAAGGTTTAAATAAACAGAGATTTGAGTTATAATTGATATATGAGTTGACTTTTTGTGAATTGGATTTGGCTTGATTCGCTTGATATAGTGACCACCAGATCTTGTAAAGTAGATCAATCTTGTTTTGATTCGTAAAAGGTTTGTTTAAAGTAAGAATAAAATAAAAAGGGATACAATGAAGATAGTTAGCTTCAAGGGACTTGACTTTGTAATTATAATAGAATATCAAAAGAGCTTTTTAAAAGGATAATTGATAAATTTATTCAAAGAAAAACAAAGTTGTAGATTTTGTAAGTAAAAGTTTTAAAGTGCAAAGATCGAAGTGAAGTTTTTATATCCTGAGGAATAAATCCTCAGTATTTATACTGTTTGGTGAGTTATTGTTTGGTCAGATTTGATTGGCAATATTAACTTTTGGATCGTTTGAAAAGATCGTACCAAAAGATCGTTCCTTTTGTTCGTTCAAAAAGTTGGTTCTTGTGTTGTTATTTGTATATAGATTGGCTTGTTGTAAGTGAGTTAATTTGAGTTAAGTTTGCTTGTGAAGCTTGATTGTAAGGTTAAGATAGCCTTGTAAGTTGTTGTTTTATATAGAATTTAAGCAGATGCTTGTTAAGTAGTGACCACCAGATCTTATTTGTAAGATCAATACGATGTTTCTTGATAAAAGTTAAAATAGAGTAAAAAGTTTAAGTGAACAGGGACTTTCTTGTTAAAGTTTGTTAATTATTGAGTAAAAATATATGATTTATTTAAACTGACTGACAATTTCTTCACAAAAAGATGGGATATATATATGAATAATATTTTTTTGTTTTCTTTTTAGCTTTTCTTATTTTTTTGACCTTTTTTATATTTTCAACTTTTTTTATCTTTTTAACATTTTTTATATTTTTAATTTTTTTTATCTTTCTGACTTGACTCGGCTAATCTCTGTGTATCCTTATTACCATTTTCGTTACAGATTCCCGCACCACGGGAAGAATCGCCCACGATTCGTGTCCAGGGATCTACTTGCTTTATCTTGTTAGCGAGGGCTCGATGGAAGCTGTAGCCAGGTAAGATTGTCTTTAACATTGTTTGCTTTATTGCTGAATATATTCCTACTGACTCTTTTGTGGATCTTGGCTTAGCAAATCGAAAATGAGCCCAATGCCTTATGTTAGTTGCCAGTGTATCGCACAAGGTATCTCTTAAGATTAAAAGTTCTTCTATTTCTCGTATGGTGGTAGTACAGTAGCGGACAAAACTGGTGCACAAAACTTAAAATTAACATTGTATCTCCGCCATATGTCTGCGACTTTTGTGGTATATACCATCTGAAAGACAGTCCAAAATATACATTACGTTATGTAAACCGGAACTGTGCCGGACATCCCTCAGGCATAAGGTCATTTTTAGTGATTTTTTGCATATTTCAATTTTCGCCAAAAATGTAGTGCTTGTCTAGCCTTCTTTCAATTTTCCCCAAATCTCTCCCGTTTGCTTTCAGATTTCACAGCAGATTAGTAAATTCTAGTAGCTCTTAAAAAATATATAAAACTGTACTTATTTTGTATTTCCCATTGAGCCCCCCCTTTTGTTTTTACCCTATTCACTATAACAAAGTACTAGCCTTATATGTTTAAGAAAATAAGCAACTGTAAAAATGAAACTCTGAGATCTCGAATACACTTAGTTCGTACGACAACAGATATTCCTAGAGTAACAAGAATCTCTAAATGGACAATCAACAGGAGAAAGAGGGAAGAAAGAAACTTAATGTCTTGTGATCATGAAGGTATTCCGCTATTAGCCTGAAAAGTTATTAGTTCAGTCATCAACCTAGAGCTTGGACAAGGTCCGCTACACACAGTTCCTGATGCTCAGCACATTTTGAGGACCTTAAGATACAGTGTTAGCAGACTGTCAGTCTGAAGGCACAGTAGGAAGCTAGATTTTGAGTCTGGAAGTAAGGAATCGAAGAATTTCATCAGCTGTATAAGTCGGAAAAAGCGATGAATGTGGTATCACGACAAGCCATTGTATACTATAGAGGGCTGGAAGTCTGCTATCTTTAGCAATGAAACAAATATGAACATTATGGATGCAGACAGTATACACTAATATTGAAAGCAAGTCGAGCAACCTGAGCGATTTTTTCACGGTGATCAAACAATGAAGCATGCTGGCTGCTCTGTTATGTTTTAAGGCTGTATTAGATATTGAGGACCAGAATATGTGTGTCAGGTATACGATGGTATAATGAACTCATAAATATGCACATATATTTCGCTTACTTCATACCACAAAAGCCTAGCGTATAGTGGTCTAAAACGTCGTAATCTCTCGTTTCAGCATGACAATGACACAAGGCACAAGTCAACGCATACCACAAACTCAATATTTGATAACAGCGCCTCTGTGCTACAAGTTTAGCCGTCACTAATCCCGGCCGAAGTCCGCTTAAGCATGCCAGGTGGCAATTGATGGCAAAGGTATGATGATACGACACTAGATCAAAAAGGGTCGATGATCTTTGGAAAAGAATAGTTAAAGAGCCGGGTTCTTTTACTGAAAATGATATACACGCATATTATTAGCATATGCAAAGAAGAACATCCGATGATATCAAGAGATGAGATGATTATATAAATTCTAAGGTCTTAGCCACTTTTGCGGTTTTTAGAAAATATAAAATTTTATAAATTTAAAGCACGCTTATCGCTCAGTTTTAACAATGCCATGCTTAGAACATACATAAATTACAATGACTAGTATATCCTCCTTCTAGTACAGTTTCATGACTATTGCAACTACCATGAGCAGGTAATGGTAGTTAAAAGCTGAAAAAAAGTTTTGTGCACCAGTTTTGTCCGCTACTGTATATTGCTGATACTGCTCGCTGATTAGACTTTCCACATTATTTAAAAGCTCCATATCGTCTTCCTCTTCCCACGAGGTCTCTAAGTTTTCTTTTCTCATAGCTTCTCCATGTATACATAATTTGATACCATCAATGACATGAATAGCATAGTCTTCTCTCGTTAATATGACTCCATCCACTTCATATGTCAAGTTTTTGGGCCCTACATTGCAACTTTCCCACATCTTAAGGAAGTCAATTGTTGCGACCATGGCAGCTTCATATCCTTGTTCTATGTATACTCTTTTTAAATATACATCTACTTCCATAGAGAAAAATTCATCGTTCGAGTCTTGTTGTTTGTTTTCTGAGTTGTTCATTGGTTTTAATAAGTTCTTGTCTTCTTTTTTTTTTGTCTATATATATTCTTTCTGTGTTGATTATTGTTATATGTCATCTGTTGTTTTGTTTCATAGGAATAGCTCCTTTGTTTGCTCATCCAGGTTGGTCATGATACTTCTTTCATTTTCTTGGCACCATTGAACTTTAGGTAACAAATAAGGCTTCATTCTATTTCCATGTATTCTTCTAAGCTTTGTGTCATGAGGATCCATGCTTTTGATATGATATGTTCCTTTTCCAAGTATATGCTGTATAACGTATGGTCCTTCCCACTTATCTTGTAACTTTGCTGACCATGATGTTGACAAATAATCTCGGTAAATGAGAACTATATCTCCTAATTTGAACGGTGGTTTCAGTTCCTTGCGTTCATCTAGTATCTTTTTTTCAATCTGCTTTTTCTCCGTTTCTTGAGCTCGTTGTATGTTTTGCACGGCCATTTCTCTTGTTTTGTTAAGATTGTATATTTGATGAATTGTCCGATGTCGTAGGATAGCGTCAAATTTGGGTGAATTCCGTTCATACACATGATGATCTATATCGAATGGTGTCTTCGGTTCATACCCATATAGTAAGAAAAATGCTGTATTCTTTGTTGATCCTTGTTTAATGGTTCGATAGGCAAATAGTGCAGCTGGTAAGTACAAGTCCCAATCGTCCTTTTCTTCTTTTGTACGCTTTTGCAAGATTCGTCCTAAGGTTCTGTTGAAACGTTCAATCAATCCATTGCTTTGAGGATTATATGGTGTAGTGGTCTTGTGAATAATCGAAAAATTCCTGCATACTTGTTGTATCATCTTGCTAACAAATGGTTTGCCATTATCCGAAACTATAATTGTGGGACAACCATGTCTACATATGATTTCTTCGTATAAGAATAAAGCAATTTCTGATGCAGTTTGGAAACGAATGGGTCTTGCTTCCACATATTTAGTAAGATAGTCGATTCCTGCTATGATATATCTGTTTCCGGATCGTGAAGCTTGTACATGTTTAACGTCTAAAGCGATGCGATCGAAAGGTTTTACTGATACTGGCACAGGGTATAATTCTTCTTTTAACGACTTTTTCCCATGTCTCTGACATCTGTGACATTTTTTTACATATTCCATTATGTCCTTGGTCATATTTTCCCAATAATAACTTGATGCGATTTTGTGTAGTGTATTATTATATGCCAAATGTCCACCAAGAGGGTGTTGATGATATGAATACATGATTTCTTCAGCTTCTTGCTTGTTTAGCACTTTTCGTATTATTCCGTTTTCGGTGTTGTATCTATACAGATTATCCTTGTATATGGTAAACTTATGTGCTTGCTTCTGTAAGTATATTTTCTGTTTGTGCGTGATATCTTCTGGTAGTTTCAACTCTTGCAGATATTGTTTCACGATGTCAATTTGCTGTTGTTCCATTTTTGGTAATCTAAAGTTCTTGATATGTTATTGTTTCAGGGTCTTGATTTTTATGTGTGATATTTCCAATTTTAGTGTTGTTAAAGTTTTTTCTTCTCACGACTGTTTGTTTTCTAGGCCGTCCTTCCTCCTCTTATGATTTTTGTATTTTTCTATTGTTTTTGATGATTTTGTATATTTTGTTTCAACTTCCCCTCCCTTCCTCCATGTAGTTGATAATATGATTTTTCTTTTTTTATGTGTATTTTGTGTTGTTTTTGGATTTTTCTAGAGTTTATGTATCCTCTACCCTCCCATCCTCCATGTAGTTGATTAATATCCAAGTCTTGACAGGAAATCTGCACTTTCGTTGACACGTCCAGGTCTATATTTAATTTCAAAGTCGTATTCTGATAATGTGACGATCCATCGGGCTATTATTCCGGTTGGGTTTGGTGTCTTGAGAAGTCCAGTTAAGGCTGAATGATCTGTAATGATCATGAATTTCTTTCCAAGTAAATATGGTCTAAAGAGTTTTACTGCCCAAATAACTGCTAAGCATTCTAATTTTGTGGGTGCATAATTGGCTTCGTTAGGCTTGAGTCCACGACTTGCATATATAATTGGATGTTCTTTTCCGTCGTCATCAAGTTGGGTTAAGACACATCCTAGTCCTAGTTTAGAAGCGTCTGTAACTAGGATAAAACTTTTGTTGAAATCCGGTCTTGCCAGGACAGGTGCTGTTGTTAACAATTTCTTGAGTGTTTCAAATGACTTGGTTGTTTCTAGTGTCCACGGAATTTTCTTTTTTGTTTTAGTTTGGTCATGTAACGGCCTTGCAATAGCTGCAAAATTCTTTATAAATCTTCGATAATATGATGCTATTCCTAAGAAAGATCTGACTTGCGTAATAGTGGTTGGTATTGGATATTCTACAATCTTCTTTATTTTGTCCGGATCGGTTTGTATGCCTTGGTTGGTAACGATGTATCCAAGAAATTTCAAATGATCTTTAAAGAAGAAACATTTCTCTGGATTTAATTTGAGATTGGCAGTTTCTATGCACTGAAATACTTGTTCTAGATGTATTAAATGCTCTTGATCGTTATGGGAGTATACATTAAGATCATCTATATAGGCTTGTCATGTTTTGACATGTCAATAAGATACAGTCTTATCATTCTGGACTAAATCTTTACAAATGAGTTTGAATAAGAATAGAACCTGATAATTATCACTGCCCTAAACAGCCAAGTTTCACTTTCATCTCAACAGTTGATTATTAACATCAGTCTATAAAATTTTTCTTATACATGTCAAATCATATCGGTCATAACTATTTTTGTCATCTAATCTCAGGTCTTGCTCAACTAATATAAATAGCCTTGAAATCTTTCTTTAATAAAAGTATTCGACTTTAGAACTATTGTTCGGTCTCGTTAATTCTTCTTTATCTTATTTTTGAATACTTAAAACACTTCAAGGCTACCAAGCACTTGTTGATTAGCGGGCGGAAACATAAATCTATTAAACGCTGGAAGGTTGCTGGCGAATTTACAAGTCCCATAGGCAAGGTATTATAGTGATATGTTCCGTATTTGGTAGTGAAAGCAGTGAATTCCTTGCTATCTTCATCTAATGGTACTTGATGAAAACCAGAGCGCATGTCGAGTGCTGAAAATACTTTGGCTTTTCCTAGGGTGTCCAATAAATCGTCTATTCTTGGTAAAGGATGTGCGTCTTTCTTCGTCTTTGCATTTAATTTTCTGTAATCTATGACCATTCTGTAATCACCATTCTTCTTCTTTACTAATATCACTGGTGCTGCCCACGGACTATTCGATGGTGATATGACTCCTAGTTTACAATATTTGTCCAATTCTTTTTGAAGGTGCTCTGCTTCCAAAGGACTGATTCTGTACGGGCGGTGACTAATAGGTAATGTATTTTCTTCTATGATAATCTTGTGATTGATTAAATTTGTGCGTCCAATTGTATCGTTGTCCCAGTCGAATATATGCTGGTATTTTTTCAGTAACTTAAGCAATTCTTCTTTCCTTGATTTATTTATATCTCCTATTTCTAGTTTTTCCAATAGCTGTGGCTTTAGCGTATCTTGTTCTTCCTTGTTTAGATTTTGTTCAATAATATCGTGTTCTAAAGTGCATAATGTCGAGTTTCTGTCTACTTCATATGCTTTGATTATTGTATCGTCATTTAGATCATGAGCTTCCAATATTCCAATTTCTTCACCAGGTTCTAGATAAATATCATTTTCTGTACGATTGTATATGCGTATGTCGAGTGATTTCTTGTTGATTATGAATGAAGATGACTGATCAAAATATCCTGAAGACTGCATTAACTTTGGATGTGTAATGTAAAAGTCATATAGTATGTTCTGAGTGTCTTCTTTGGATTTGTCTAAGCTGATATGTTTCGATGAATGCGCTTGTACTAAAAGTCCTGTGTCTGTTGACTTTATCGAATACATTTCTTGTGAATTTGTAATAACTACTTCCTCGTATTTGTCATTTTCCAAAACTTGCAATGATTCTTGTTCATAACTTCTTTCTAAGGCTGTTACTTCCATTTCTATATCATCGTCACTGGTTTCTTCGCTTTCTGATTCAGATTCCTCTTCGGTTGATGAGTAACTTCCTTCTGAATCGCTATCTTCAAAGTGTACATGCTTATCGGAATGTGAGTTCGTGAGACTTATAGGATGTTGATAGTCTTGATGGAATGTTTTCATTTTGGGTAACGGCGTACTTTTTCGTATGAAGTGTATTGGTAGTTCTGCCTTTTGGTTTTTATATTTGACTTTTAATGAAGAGCTATTGAAATCAATCTTGGCTTTAGCACGGTTTAACCAATTGCTTCCTAGTATAAGATGTGAAGGGCATGATGGTAAGACTTCGATTGTACAGGGTATGACCATGTCTTCCTTGACTTCAATTGGAACGTCGTATATCAAACCGAGAGCAGGTTGCTTGGTTCCATTTCCTAATGTGAATACATTTTCGGATGCTGAATCTATTTCTAATTCAAGAGCGTCTGCTAGGGCCTTTGACATACAGGTTTTTGATGCTCCACTGTCTACTAGGGCTTTAATGTTTTTGTCTCCAATACTCACAGTTGAGTAGGCTGCAGTGGTATTGATTTCCTCGTCTTCTATCAGAGCCATTGTTTGTTGGGTAGCTTGTTTATTTCTTTCTTGTCTTGGCTTTCTTTTTGGTCTACATTCTTCCACAAGCTTTTTGCGTAAAGATGGGGCTACTGTGATCAAATCTCCAATTTCGATATCGGCTTTTTGTTTTAATACATCTGAGACTATATCATATTTGATATCTGGCTCTATTCTTCTAGTTCTTGGTTTATTTAGTCGACTATTAACCTTGTCTTGTATAGGAAGATCCGTATCCATAGCTTCAGTTCGAGTGGGTTGCGTTTGTTGTACTGGCGTGGGATTTTTCACTTCTTCGATATGACTTCGTGTAGTGACTTTTCTGGTTATGGTAGGTTTTGCTACTTGCTTTCCTTTTTCTTTGTTTGTGGGTCTAGAGTTAGGATAGGGTGTAGTTGTGGCAACGTCAGGAGGTCTTTCTGGTCTGATTGCTGCATAGAGATCCTTTTGTTTGTTATTGTATTTATCTGTTAATATTGCGTTGAGCTGTTGTTGTTTAGGGGTTTTAATGGGTTTTATATCTTTTTGGGTGTTCAGTTGACCATTCTTCTGTGAGTTATCAAAAGCAACCGACCCTAATAGTTTTTTGACTGATTATTCTGTTGATTGTTATGTTGGTTACTGAGTTGGTTATTTGGTTGCCGTTGATCCTGACTTGCTGGTTGGTCATATAATCTCCTTTGATTTGGCGTATAATTTCTGTTACTGTTATCGTATCGTCCATTGTTGTCGTTATTTCCATATCTTCCAGACCTATTATAATTATTGTTATAATTATTATACCTGTTGTTTCTAGTAGGTTGCTGTTGATATTGTTGACTACTAAGCTCTTGGCGAATTGTTTGTTGTATAAGACCAATAAGATCTTGCTGTTGGTTAGGACGTATGTGTTGATGTCCGTTGTATTGAGTATGATGCAACTGATTACGGTTTCTTGATGTATTCATTGTTGTCAATTGATTTGTGCCATGTGTATTGTCATAATAGTAATTATTACTAGGTTGAGCATTGTTATAATGTATTTGATTATATGCTAGTGCTGGCATGGCATGTTCATTTGTATCAACTAAGTCAATATTATGATTACTTGATAGATGATGATGGTTATGATTTTCATTATGATATATCAAAGCTTGATTGGCATTCCTTGGTATGAAAGGATTATCAACCATTGCAATCTTTCGAGGTCGATTGGCGTTCCACCATCCTTCGGCGTGATTGATCCAGTCTTGTAAGTTTTTAGAACTACTCTGTATACAGAACTGTTTGATTTCTCGTAAGAGACCTGCACGAAATCGGCTTTCGATGACTGCATCATTAGTTATGTTAGCAAGGTCTGCGGCTTCTTTTAGTCTGGCCAAGAATATTTGTGGGTGTTCCTGTTCGCCTTGATACATTTCGTTAAATTCTAATTCGTAACTCTGTATCAATTCTGGAGTTATGTAATAATTTTTCAATAGGTCTACGGCTTGTTCGTAGTTGATTCCAGGTATTCTTTTGAGTATTTCTTTTTCGTAATACACTTTGGCGGCTCCTCTTAGTTGTGCCTTGAGAATAATAAGCTTGCGTGGTTCTTGAGTAATATTGTTAATAGCAAAGTAAGATTCCAAACTTTCTACAAAATGACGGAAGTCTTCTCCTTCGTAGCCATGGAAATCAATTAAAGCAGGTCGATAACTTGCGTTCATGTTAGCATTTGCCAACGCGATGTGTCCGTTTATATAAGCCATTTTAGTTCCAGGTAAATTTGATAATATTTTTTTGTTTAAGGTTGTTTCTTGGTTGTTGAATTTCTTGATTTGATGTTTTATTTCGATTTGATTTCTTGATTTGTTGTTTTATTTCCCTCGTAGTGACCACCAAATGTTATTTGTATATAGATTGGCTTGTTGTAAGTGAGTTAATTTGAGTTAAGTTTGCTTGTGAAGCTTGATTGTAAAGTTAAGATAGCCTTGTAAGTTGTTGTTTTATACAGAATTTAAGCAGATGCTTGTTAAGTAGTGACCACCAAATGTTATTTGTATATAGATTGGCTTGTTGTAAGTGAGTTAATTTGAGTTAAGTTTGCTTGTGAAGCTTGATTGTAAGGTTAAGATAGCCTTGTAAGTTGTTGTTTTATATAGAATTTAAGCAGATGCTTGTTAAGTAGTGACCACCAGATCTTATTTGTAAGATCAATACGATGTTTCTTGATAAAAGTTAAAATAGAGTAAAAAGTTTAAGTGAACAGGGACTTTCTTGTTAAAGTTTGTTAATTATTGAGTAAAAATATATGATTTATTTAAACTGACTGACAATTTCTTCACAAAAAGATGGGATATACAGTAGCGGACAAAACTGGTGCACAAAACTTTTTTTCAGCTTTTAACTACCATTACCTGCTCATGGTAGTTGCAATAGTCATGAAACTGTACTAGAAGGAGGATATACTAGTCATTGTAATTTATGTATGTTCTAAGCATGACAGTGTTAAAACTGAGCGATGAGCGTGTTTTAAATTTATAAAATTTTATATTTTCTAAAAACCGCAAAAGTGGCTAAGACCTTAGAATTTATATAATCATCTCATCTCTTGATATCATCGGATGTTCTTCTTTGCATATGCTAATAATATGCGTGTATATCATTTTCAGTAAAAGAACCCGGCTCTTTAACTATTCTTTTCCAAAGATCATCGACCCTTTTTGATCTAGTGTCGTATCATCATACCTTTGCCATCAATTGCCACCTGGCATGCTTAAGCGGACTTAGGCCGGGATTAGTGGCGGCTAAACTTGTAGCACAGAAGCGCTGTTATCAAATATTGAGTTTGTGACATGCGTTGACTTGTGCCTTGTGTCATTGTCATACTGAAACGAGAGATTACGACGTTTTAGACTACTATACGCTAGGCTTTTGTGGTATGAAGTAAGCGAAATATATGTGTATATTTATGAGTTCATTATACCATCGTATACCTGACACACATATTCTGGTCCTCAATATCTAATACAGCCTTAAAACATAACAGAGCAGCCAGCATGCTTCATTGTTTGATCACCGTGAAAAAATCGCTAAGGTTGCTCGACGTGCTTTCAATATTAGTGTATACTGTCTGCATCCATAATGTTCATATTTGTTTCATTGCTAAAGATAGAAGACTTCCAGCCCTCTATAGTATACAATGGCTTGTCGTGATACCACATTCATCGCTTTTTCCGACTTATACAGCTGATGAAATTCTTCGATTCCTTACTTCCAGACTCAAAATCTAGCTTCCTACTGTGCCTTTAGACTGACAGTCTGCTAACACTGTATCTTAAGGTCCTCAAAATGTGCTGAGCATCAGGAACTGTGTGTAGCGGACCTTGTCCAAGCTCTAGGTTGATGACTGAACTAATAACTTTTCAGGCTAATAGCGGAATACCTTCATGATCACAAGACATTAAGTTTCTTTCTTCCCTCTTTCTCCTGTTGATTGTCCATTTAGAGATTCTTGTTACTCTAGGAATATCTGTTGTCGTACGAACTAAGTGTATTCGAGATCTCAGAGTTTCATTTTTACAGTTGCTTATTTTCTTAAACATATAAGGCTAGTACTTTGTTATAGTGAATAGGGTAAAAACAAAAGGGGGGGCTCAATGGGAAATACAAAATAAGTACAGTTTTATATATTTTTTAAGAGCTACTAGAATTTACTAATCTGCTGTGAAATCTGAAAGCAAACGGGAGAGATTTGGGGAAAATTGAAAGAAGGCTAGACAAGCACTACATTTTTGGCGAAAATTGAAATATGCAAAAAATCACTAAAAATGACCTTATGCCTGAGGGATGTCCGGCACAGTTCCGGTTTACATAACGTAATGTATATTTTAGACTGTCTTTCAGATGGTATATACCACAAAAGTCGCAGACATATGGCGGAGATACAATGTTAATTTTAAGTTTTGTGCACCAGTTTTGTCCGCTACTGTATATATGAATAATATTTTTTTGTTTTCTTTTTAGCTTTTCTTATTTTTTTGACCTTTTTTATATTTTCAACTTTTTTTATCTTTTTAACATTGTTATTTTTCTTGGAGTAGTAAAGGTTGTTATTAATAAAGAGAGTTTTCTTGAGTTTTTACAAGTTTAGTTGCTTGATGTGACCACCAGATCTTTTAAGTAAGATCAAATATAAGATAAAAGATAAAGATAAAAATAAAGGGAACAGGGACTTTTATAACTAAAGATTGCCTGTTTGTGTAAATGAAAAGATAAAAAGAATTGAACTTGAGTTCTTTATTCAAAAAAAACTGAATTGAATTGACTTCAACAAGAGAAGGTATTTATATTGTTTCTTTGTTTGTGCTTTTGACCTTTTTCACAAAAATGAAAGTTTTCATTTGACCGACAATTTTCGATCTAGCGACTAAAGTCGCTATTTTGAAAATTTTCGGCTTGATCGGGTGTTACATTGTTACTTTCTTCTTGGTTACAGATGCCCGTACCAGTAGAAGAATCGTCCTCGATTCTTGTCCAGGAGTCGACTTGCTTTACTTTGATGGACAGAGCGCGATAAAAGCTATAGCCAGGTACAAAAGTCTTCAAGAGAGTTTGCTTAGCTGCTAAGTACAATCCAACATCTTGCGCGTTTGGCTTAGGCTGGTTCAAACGAAAATGAGCCCAGTGACAGACATTAGTGGCAAAAAGATCACACAAGGAGTCTCTTAATTCTTCTAGACGTTCAATTTCTTGTAATGCGTGAACATATTGTTCATATTGATGCCGAATAAGGTTTTCAAGTTGAACCAAGATCTCTTGATTATCTTGTTCCTCCCAGTCACATTGTTCGTTCGTTGCATTTCCATTCTGAATAACACAATTGGCACCATTATTATAAGTAACTTGTTCATTTATGAGCTTGTCTAAGGAAACTATATCTTCCATGAGATATTTAGCGTATTCCTCACGGGTAACTGATTCTCCTTCGATCTCATATACAGGATTTTGAGGGCCAACATCACAGGATTCCCATTGTCGCAAGAAGTCATTCGCTGCAACCATGGCAACATCATAACCCTGTTGCAAGTAGAGCTGCAATAGGTAAGTTTCAACGTTCATTGAAAAAGAGTCATTTCCAGTGTTGTTTTGGATAGCCATTGTAAAAATTTTTTTTTTCTTTGAGGATTTGTGAATAATTTGTTCGATATTTATAGTTTTGGTTTGGTTTTTGTTTAATATTGTTTTGGTGTGGATGTTATGCGTTCTTGTGATTATAATCTTTGTAGTTGCTTCATCTTACTGAAGGAGTTCAAATGTTTCATCATCCAGGTTTGTAATGATTTGTCGTTGGTTTTCTTGGCACCATTGTACCTTGGGAAGCAGGTAAGGTTTCATTCTGTTTCCGTGTACCCTTCTTAATTTGGTATCTTCTGGATTCATACTTTTGATATGATACGTGCCTTTGCCTAATATGTGTTGTACGACATAAGGCCCTTCCCATTTATCTTGTAACTTTGCCGACCAAGATGTGGACAAGTAATCTCTGTAAATGAGAACTAAATCTCCCAGTCTGAACGGTGGTTTGAGTTCTTTACGCTCATCCAATATCTTGTTTTCGATTTGCTTCCTTTGAGTTTCTTGCGCTCTGTTGATATTTTGTACTGCTGTTTCTCTTATCTGGTTGAGATTATATATTTGGTGGATTGTCCTATGTTTGAGTATGGCGTCAAATTTGGGTGAATTTCGTTCGTAAATGTGATGATCTAAATCAAATGGTGTCTTCGGTTCATAGCCGTATAATAAGAAAAAGGGTGTTTGCTGAGTTGATGCTTGTTTAATTGTTCGATAAGCAAAGAGTGCTGCTGGTAGATACGCATCCCAGTCTTCTTTTTCTTCTTTGCTTCGTTTCTGTAATATTTGTCCTAATGTTCTGTTGAATCGTTCTATTAACCCGTTACTTTGTGGGTTGTAAGGTGTAGTCGTCTTGTGAATAATTGTATATGTTTTTCGGGTGGAGACCTTTTTGCTCTAGGCTTTTTGGGCTTTGACTTCTCTTCCATCTGTATATCTGTTTCTATTAGTTCTTGCCTTGGTTGTACCTGTTGTTGTATTTGAGTTGCATTATTGGGTTGAACAGGTGTTGGCGTTATTTCTTCTATATGCGTGCGTGTCGTTACTCTTTTATTGACTGATGGTCCGGCTGTTTGCTTTCCTTTAGATGTTCTTATTGTTTTTGCATATGGGGCAGTCGTGACATCAGGTGGCCTTTCACTTCGTACAGCAGCAAATAGATCTTCGTGGCAATTGCAATATGTGTGATCTTTTTCAGTTAGCATGGCATTTAGTTGATGTTGTGGATTGTTATTGTTATTAATGGATTTTGGTTTATGTTGGGTGTTCGATTGACCATCTCCTTGCTTAAAGGCAACCGACCCATTTAGTTTTTTGGCTGTTGGTTTTGGTTGGAGCCTTGTTGCTGGTTATTATAATTGTCATCGGCTCGGCTGTTATACCTATTATTATAATTGTTATTAGGACGTCCATTTCTGTCATTACTATAATTGTTGTTGTTATAGTTGTTGCGATTATTGCGGCCATAGTTTCTGTTGTATTGCTGACGTTGGTTATCCAGCTCTGAGCGTATAGTACGTTGTATAAGATCCACTAGTTCCTGTTGCTGACTAAGATGATTACTTTGTTGGCTGTAGTCACGATTGTGAGAGTACGTATTGGAACCATATTGAGCACGTCTTGGTGTTGCATCCATTGCAGTTAATTGGTTTTGATTAGTGGTTAATCCATAAGCAGGGATAATAGCTGGTTGTTGTTCAGCATCATATAATTCAATGTTGTGATTGCTATTTTGATGACGTTTATGCTGCTCCATCTCGTGCTCGATGAGGGCTTGATTAGCATTTCTTGGTATGAAGGGGTTGTTCACCATTGATATTTTACGAGGCTTATTAGCATACCACCATCCTTCGGCGTGAGTCATCCAATCTTGAGTGGTTCTCGAACTACTTTGTATACAAAATTGCTTAATCTCGGGCAATAGCCCAGCACGGAATCTACTTTCGATTACTGCTTCATCCTTGATTTCGGCAAGTCCAGCAGCTTCTTGTAACCTTGCAAAGAATATCTGGGGATGCTCTTGCTCTCCCTGATACATTTCGTTAAATTGTAATTCGTAACGCTGTATGAGTTCTGGTGTTATATAACGAGCTTTCAGACTTGCAATTGCTTGTTCATATTCCATTCCAGGGTTATCCTTGAGTATAACTTTCTCAAAGAGTGTCTTGGCAGGGCCACGCAATTGTGCCTTGAGTATGGTTCGCTTTCTTGCATTTTTCGTAATATCATTAATGTCCATATACGATTCTAAGACTTCCTGAAAGTGTCGAAAGTCTTCACCTTCGTAACCATGGAATTCGATGAGTAGAGGGCGGTTGTTAGGGCTGATATTACTATTGGCCAACGCGATTTGTTCGGGCATGTCAATGTGAGGTAAGCTTGATAGTAAATCGTTAAGGAATTCGAGTTTGTAAATTTTTATTATTTTTGAGTCTTGAAGTCTTGATTTTTGATTTGATGTCCCTCGTAGTGACCACCAAATGTTATTTTTCTTGGAGTAGTAAAGGTTGTTATTAATAAAGAGAGTTTTCTTGAGTTTTTACAAGTTTAGTTGCTTGATGTGACCACCAGATCTTTTAAGTAAGATCAAATATAAGATAAAAGATAAAGATAAAAATAAAGGGAACAGGGACTTTTATAACTAAAGATTGCCTGTTTGTGTAAATGAAAAGATAAAAAGAATTGAACTTGAGTTCTTTATTCAAAAAAAACTGAATTGAATTGACTTCAACAAGAGAAGGTATTTATATTGTTTCTTTGTTTGTGCTTTTGACCTTTTTCACAATGTAATTTTTTGTTGCTTTAATGGCTTGGGATTTGAATAGGCTTTTAGATTGGTACTAAAGTTGATAAAAAAAGGTTTGATAAAAGTTTTAAAGGTAATTTTGTTGGTAATAGTGACCACCAGATCTTGTTAAGTAGATCAAACTTGTTTGTAATAAGGTAACTTGATAAGAGTTTTAAGAATGTTTACAATGAAGATAATTGACTTCAAGGGACTTGTCTTGCTTGTATTTTAAGAGTATTATACCAAAAGATTCAGGGATAAAGATACTTGATTTATTGGATAAAATATATTTAAGATAAGTAAAGTTAAAATATATAAGTCAAGAGAAGTGAAGATAAGTCAAGAGTAAGTGAAGTAAAATAAAAGTAAAAACTTGTCTATTTTATAGACAAAGAAAAATAAAGTTTCATTTTGATATAAGGTTTGATTTCGATATAAGGTTTGATTTCGATATAAGGTTTGATTTTGATATAAGGTTTGATTTTGATATAAAGTTCAAAAAAGAATAAGGTTCAAAATTAAAAAATCACAAACCGCAGCCATTGCTGGTGTTAATGCTGTAATCTTTGTTACAACAAAAATGAAAGTTTTCATTTGACCGACAATTTTCGATCTAGCGACTAAAGTCGCTATTTTGAAAATTTTCGGCTTGATCGGGTGTTACATTGTTACTTTCTTCTTGGTTACAACAACAGTAAAAAAAATCATGCAAAACACCGAATATTTAAAGCTCCGGATCAAGTCGAGAAAAATATTGATATCAGTGGGGTTCGAACCCACGCCCGCTTACGCGGATTAGATCTTAAGTCTAACACCTTGGACCACTCGGTCATGATACCACTTTCTTTTGATACTATGGTGAATATTAGTAAACTCGATTTGAAAAGAATATTTTTCACTGCAAATAATTGGTGATTTTCAGCGTTATCAGTCATTTGCAGTCATTTCTAACATCAAAATTTCAACGATTTAAATAACTTTGATTAAACGAAAAAATTAAAATGCTCTGTATTGCACCTTTTTGAATTTTGAAAAAAGATTTAGGTGCGAAAAAAATAAAGAAATTTAATAATTTTATTATTTGTTTTGTGGTGTAAGTATTCATAGAGTTATTCATGTTTTAAAAAAGTGTCTTTTTTTTTTTTCAAATAGTCTCTTTTTGGAAAGCCTGTTCTCCTCTATCGTTGAAAGACTGATATTTTCTTTTTTTTATTTTTGAGGGCAAAATGCGGAAAACAAAAGCACAATGTGATTATTTTGATCAAAAGAATACATATTAGGAAGGCAGTCTGTGATCTTTAGCTTAGTTCATTTGAAGCGTGTAACGGAACGTAACAAAATAGTTGCGTTTGGGAAAAAAAAGAAGCTGAAGAATTAAAAATAAAAAAAAAAAGACAAAGTCAAAAAAAGACCTAGTGAAAAAAAAAAAAAAAAAAAGAGAGCATAGCAATAAAAGGTTCCTTATTCAAATGAAAACAATAATCTAACAGTAAACATGTTTTATAAAAATACAAATGCTTTTACAATGTAACAAAAGAATATGTGTATATTCTAAAAAGAATAAAAAAAAAGAAGCTTTGTTAACATCTTGTTACAAGGCAATTATAATTAATAGATACAAGCACAATTTTTTGTTTTTCAAGTAAACAAAGTGCTTTATTATTTTTTATGACAAATAATATAAAGAATATATGTTTTTAAGCTTATATTGGTTCATTACTTACTTTATGTTTGCAGATGGGTGTAATTTGCCATTAGCCATTAGAGATGTTAACATTGCCCACTTTCTTTATCAAAAAGAACTTTTCAGCAACAAGCAACAATATAAGTTTGATATTCTTATAGTTTTATCGTGTTAAAACGAACAACTTTGCTCATGTGGCTCATGTTCGTCATCCGAATGTGACCCATTAGGAATTCCTAATGTAAAAAAAAAAAAAAAAAAAAAAAAACTGACATTAGACTTGGTTGTTATTATTATTTTTATAAGCTTACATTTGACCAGTGCTTGAGCTTTCCCTTTTTTTTTGTTTTGTGCCTTTGGCATCTAGTGTATTCCATGAAACAAAACAAGGGAGAAAAAAAAAAGATATTGTTTTACTGCTATAATTTGTTAAGATACCGACTTTTTTTTTTATTTCAAGTAAAAATAAAATAAAATAAAATAATAACCTTCCTCCTAAACATATTGCATTCAAGTAATAAAACTTACTCAAGCAATGTATTAGTTATCTTTTGGGATACCATTAAATGTAAACTATATGAAAAGCAACAGTTTTTGATTTCTAATATGGATAGACATTGTATAAGTGTAACATTGGTAAAATAAGGCTACAAAAAAGCACTTTTCTTTTTTTTTCTTCTCTTTTTTATAAAAGGTAAGTTCTTAATATTATATATATTCTATTCCAGCTCTAATGGTGCTTTTACTGTAGTAAAGATGTATCGGCTGCTTTCATTATGGTTTAAATGGTCTTTACAAAGTCTCTTTCCCAGGATTATCATTGCTTCTTTTACTTATTGCTATAAGCTTAGCTAGTTTCTTCTGGGCTATCTAAAGCAAGGTACTATTACTTTTACTACATACACTCAATAGCTAATAATTATTATAGATGCGTGCTGTATTTTTAGTCTTTTGTATACGCTTAGCTAGTTTTCTTCCCATGGTCTATCTAAAGAAAGGTACTATTACTTTTACTACATATACACGATAGCTAATAATTGTTATAGACCAATGCTGCTTTGCTTTGGCCTCTTCTATCTCTTTTCTGTCTTTTTTTGGTTCTTAGTAATGATGTCTTTTCTTTTGCTTTGATTGCCCAAGTCCTTGAATCCTTGAATCCTTGTGTCTCTGAATCCTTGAGCTTAGCTTTTTTTTTTTTTTTTTTTTTTTCTTTTTTTTCTTTTGAGAACTTTTTGAGTTCCACGAGACTAGTTGATGTATTTTTAGATTAGATGCTGCTATTCTGGTGACATTAGGTAAGTCAAGTAAACTGCTAAAACGCTACAAGCAAAGAAATACTATGTATTGTTATTATTATTTTATTCAAATAAAAAAAAAGCTATTTTTTATAAACCAAATCCCTATTTTTTTGTATATATAAAGCAATATTTATTGCAATATGAATGGTCAATAAAGAAGTATATAAGCTATACAAGTGGTCAATAAAGAAGTATATAAGGCAATATGAGTGTTCGATGAAGAAGTATATAAGGCAATATGAGCGGTCGATAAAAGAACAAAAAGACATATAAAGTAATGTTTTAAAACGTATCATTCGTTGCTCAAACGTTGACTAGTATTAATTGAAACGTAAAAAATGCTTTGGTAAAAGAACACTAAATGACATCCTCTTGCTTGCGTAAAAGTTATTTAACGATTACTGAACTGCATCGAAAATCGTTTAAAAGAGCAATAAAATTCCGTGGAGTTGCGTTAAACTTCGCGTTGTTGCGCTCATTTATGCTAAAAAACTACGTTTAATATCTCCAATTATTTGCAGTGACCACCGCAAATAATTGGTGATTTTCAACGTTATCAGTCATTGACAGTCACTGCTAACATCAAAATTTCAACGTTCTAAATAACTTTGAATAAACGAAAAAAATTAAAATGCTTTGTATTGCACCTTTTTGAATTTTAAAAAAAGATTTAGATGCGAAAAAAATAAAGAAATTTAACAATTTTATCATTTTTTTTGTGGTGTAAGTATTCATAGAGTTATTCATGTTTTAAAAAAGTGTCTTTTTTTTCAAATAATCTCTTTTTGGAAAGCCTGTTCTCCTCTATCGTTGAAAGACCGATATTTTCTTTTTTTTTTATTTTTGAGGACAAAATGCGGAAATCAAAAGCATTCTGCGATTATTTTGATCAGAAGATTACATATTAGGAAGGTAGTCTGTGATCTTTAGCTTAGTTCATTTGAAGCGTGTAACGGAACGTAACAAAATAGTTGCGTTTGGAAAAAAAAAAAAGAAGCTGAAAAATTAAAAGTAAAAAAAAAAAAAGACAAAGTTAAAAAAAAGACCTAGTGAAAAAAAAAAAAAAAAGAGCATAGCAATAAAAGGTTCCTTATTCAAATGAAAACAATAATCTGAGAACAAATATGTTTTATAAAAATACAAATGCTTTTACATTATAACAAAAGAATACGTGTATATTCTAAAAAGAATAAAAAATAAAGAAGCTCTGCTCACATTTTATTACAAGGCAGTTATAATTAACAAATACAAGCACAGTTTTTTTTGTTTTTCAAGTAAATAAAGTGCTTTATTATTTTTTATGACAGATAACATAATAGAATATATGTTTTTAAGCTTATATTAGTTCATTACTTACTTTATGTTTGCACATGGGTGTAATTTGCAATTAGCCATTAGCCATTAGCCATTAGAGATGTTAACATTGCCAGCTTCCTTTACCAAAAAGGGCTTTTTAACAAGAAGCAGTAATATAAGTTTGATATTCTTATAGTTTTATCGTGTTAAACGAGAAACTTTGCTCATGAGGTTCATGTTCGTCATCCGAATGTGCCATTAGGAATTCCTAATGTAAAAAAAAAAAAAAAACCGACATTAGCCTTGGTTGTTATTTTTTTTTTATAAACTTACATATGGTCAATACTTGAGCTTTTTTTTTTATCTTTTGTACCTTTGACATCTAGTGTATTCCATGAAACAAAACAAGGGAGAAAAAAAAAGTTGTTTTTCTGCTATAATTTGTTGATACTGACCTTTTTTTTTTTATTTCAAGTAAAAAAAAAAAAAAAAAAAAGAAAAGAAAAAATAATATCCTCCACGTTAAAGATATTGCACGCAAGTAATAAAACTTACTCAAGCAATGTATAAGTTATCTTTTGGGATACCATTAAATACAGACTACATGAAAAGCAACTGTTTTTGATTTCTAATATGGATAGACAGTGAATAAGTGTAACATTGGTAAACTAAGGCTACAAAAAAACACCTCTTTTTTTTTTCTTTCTTTTTTTTTTTTCTTCGTCTCTTTTTTTATAAAAGGTAAGTTCTTAATATTTTATAAATTGTATTCCTGTTCTAACGGTACTTGTACTTTAGTAATATTGTATTGATTTCTTTCTTTATGGTTTAAATGGTCTTTATAAAGTCTTTTTCCCAGGATTATTATTGCTTCTTCTTTTACTTGTTGGTATAGGCTTGACTGGTATCTTTTTTTCTTTTCTTTTTTTTTTCATGGTCCACCTAAAGCAAGGTACTATTACTTTTATTACATATCCATCATAGCTAATAATTATTATAGATGTCTGCTGCTTTTTTTACTTGTGAGCATACGCTTAGCTAGTTTTTTTCTCTTAGCCCATATAAAGGTACTATTACTTTTATTACATATCCATCATAGCTAATAATTATTATAGATACGTACTGCTTCCTTTTTTTTACTGATTGGTAAAAGCTCAGCAAGTTTTCTTCCCCTTGTCTATGTAAAGAAAGGTACTATTACTTTTACTATATACATGATGGCTAATAATTATTATAGATGAATGCTGCTCTGCTTTGGCCTCTTTCTGTTTCTTTCCTGGTTTTTACTTTGGTTCTTAAGTACTGATGTACTTCCATCTTTTCCTTTAAGTGCCCTGGTCCTTGTGTCTTTGAATCCTAGAATCCTTGGGCTTGCTTTTTTTTTTTTTTTTTTTTTTTTTTTCTTTTGAGAACTTTTAAAGTTCCACGAGATTAATTGATGTATTTTTAGATTAGATGCTGCTATTCTGGTGACATTAGGTAAGTCAAGCACACTGTTAAAATGCTACAAGCAAAGAAATACTATGTATTGTTATTATTATTTTATTTAAATAAAAAAAAAAGCTATTTTTTATAAACCAAATCCCTATTTTTTGTATATATAAAGCAATATTTATTGCAATATGAATGGTCGGTAAAGAAGTATATAAAGCAATATAAGTGGTTCATAAACAAGTATATAAGGCAATATGAGTGGTTTATAAAGAGTAAAAAGACAAATAAAGTAATGATTTAAAAAGTATCATTGGTTGCCAAATTATTTATAACGTAGAATAGACTATGTAAAGCAGCTAACAAGAGAGACGCCTTCGCAGAACGACAATTGGGTCTGTATAAATCTACTTAGAGCTATGGATCATCATTTTCGTTAATATCGGCACCATACAGAGACGCAGAATATATTGACAGACATTTAGGTCCTTAAAGGATGCCGATATTGACGTCGGCATAAATACCCATTCAATCACAGCTTTTGGCATCGTTAAACAGAAAAGCATATTGCTAAAAATTAACAGTGTGCAGAGTTTGCACGATTATTTGCAGTGACACTGCACCCAATCACCGTTATCCAAGTTGATAAAGTTGATCTTTTTTGATAGTGGTAATTCTATTAAATGAGTGAGAACTCGGATTTAAATGTTAGAAAGCTGATTTTTATATCAGAAGAAAGCTTGAAAAAAATAGATTGTAAATCTATAAAAATAATCAAAAGTATATAATATGTTTGCTGAATAAAAAGACATTGTATTTTTTAAAAAAATAAATAATTTTCTGTTGTGCTACATGATGCCATACAAGATTACAAATTGGGAAGACTATACTTTTTCAACTTCAGTGCAATATTTTTTAACTTCAACAAAGATCGAAAACACAGTTCTATTGGCCTACAAGCTCGGAAATCCAAGTGATTGAGTCGTGGCGTTTTCTTTCAAGCATTCTTCGGCTCTCATGTCGTATTTTACAAAAAAAAAACTTTGTTTAATACAAAAGGAGATTTATTTTGGTTACTAATGAACAAAAGAAAAAAAAAAAAAAAGAAGAAAGAGTGAAGAGGCACATATGAATAAGAGGGATGAAACTCTTATATAAGTGCATAATATCGCTATAATAATAAGTATAAAAGTATGTGTTTATAAATTGGAACAAAAAAAAAAAGAATGTGAATATGGTAGAAAATTTAAAAGATTGAATAAAATATATAAAAAAAAGAAGGATTCTTTTGGCTCTAAAGAAGTTAAACTTGTTTTAAAGCTGAAAAAGATATGTTTTAAATAGTAAGATCACGGCATAAAAAAGACAGAGTATTTTTGATAATCATTTTTATTTTTTGAGAGTAAAGAAAAAAAAAGGCGGCAACAGAATGAATGTCTATTATGCTACACGTCTTGAGGTTTCTATGAAAAGGTTAAAAAACAAAAGAAAAAGTATATTGTTACTGAGTGCTTTTGAAAAAAAAAGTTGCAATGTTGAAATTGTAAAAAAAAAAAAAAAAAAAATTACATTCCCAGCATTGACATTACAAAAGGAATCTCCATTCAATGTACTGTTTTAACTTGAATAAAAAAAGAAGCGTTTTAAATTTGGGTTTTAAAAAAAAAGTACTTTAGAAATTTTTTCATTAAAAAAATAAAAGTGGACCAAATATGACGAAGGTGGAAAGCATCAAACAGAAATCTAAAAAAAGATTCAAAGCCCACGATATAAACGGCAAACTGACTTTATCTGCAACCAAATCTACTATCCAGCGATTGCTGGTATGATGTAAGTATCCTGGCTACACCAATCAAAAGATTTTGTTTTATTTTTAGTGTTTTAATCGCAAGATTAAAATAAAAATTAAACAAAAAAACATTAGCAGCAATATAAAATTAAAATCCTTCTTTATTGCAGATTTCTTTATATTGCGAAGAGGCCTCGCTTTAGGGATAAAAAGTTGGCATCTATTTATATTCTTTGTGAGCGTAGATATAAAAGATATAGACTCGGTCACGATGTCGTGCTGAAGAACCAATGATTAAGCTAAAGCTTGTCGATGTTCTAATATATGCATCTGAAATTGAACAATAGAAATAACAACCAGTCAATTAACTTTGATCTAATTACTTTTTGGGTTGACAATTGATTAGACTCTCTAGGATGACAGATACTGATCTTATTGTTCTAAATTTGGAAAAGTGTGGAATTGTTCAATCATAGTTTAATCTTTTGTGTATCGTTATTTATTTTAATACAACTGATATCATATAGAAAATAACTATGTTTACAACATTTAGAATTTCAACTGAATTTCAATACTCCTTGGCTGTTGCTTTTGAAATCATATATAAGCGCGTAAAACAATAGATCAAGTTTATAAAATAATCTTTTATTGTATTTACAATGAACTCTTCAACCCAATACAGATTTAAATGCTACTGTAGCCAATGCTCTGAAGGAGAAATTGGCAAGTACCAATTGGTTACTCGATGGACTCTTGCTCGCCGTAAAAAAAAAGAAGCTGCTAAAGGTAGTTTACTTACATTTAGATAGTATTTTTACTGACGCGTTATATATAAATAGATGAAGCAGAAAAGGTTCAAGAAGTTGATGCCAATAATGAGATAATTGAAGCAAATAAAAATGATTCTGATGAAGACAACGCAGCAGACGTTTCAAATTGGGAAGTGATTGAAAATGATGAAGTGAATTTATCTGACAGTATGGATATTGTTGAATTTGATATGCCTCAAGGTAATTATTTCCTAGAAGTGGGTTACTTTTATGAAGGATGCATTACTTACATTGTTAAATTTTTAGTTTAAATCAAGGGATTCCAAAATGATATTGTTGCTTTTATTGCTGTCTTCTTGACATACTTCCAGTTATTTTTCATATCCGAATATGCTGCTGAAGTGGTAATGAAATTTGCGAATGATCTTGCTTTTCTCTTAAACCATCAACCAATTTTTCCCGCAAAATTGGATACCATGCGTAATGCTGTTGGAATCGATTATACTTACAAGGGCATGTTTCGCCTTGTTGTCTGTCCCGAATGCCATACCCTATATCAGCCTGAAGAAGTACACTGTGATTCGAAGTGCACCTTTTCTGAATTTCGCATCACATGTAATACCCCACTCTTCAAGCCTGTTACGGTTGGTGCAAGCAAGATGTATGCCAACAAGGTCTCTGCATTCAATTCCATCAAGTATGCTTTGACTGTGATGTTCTCACGACCAGGCTTTGAATCAGCAATTGAAGCATGGCGCTATCGTACTCGTCATAACAACACTATGTATGATATCTATGATGGTCAATTTTGGAATGAATTCAAGGATAGAGATGGTAATGTATTTACCAGTCAAGCTAGATCTCTTTTGTTCACTTTGAATGTCGATTGGTTTCAATCTTCAAAAAGAACCGTGTACTCTGTTGGTGCTGTTTACTTGACGATAAATAATCTTCCAAGATCCATCAGATACAAAAAAGAAAATATCATCTTGGTTTGTGTTATTCCTGGACCGAAAGAACCCAAAGACACACAAATCAATAACTATTTACAAGTTTTGGTAAAGGATCTGAAGGAGCTTTACTATGGTGACTTTTTTACCTCTACAGCTGATTCTCCCAATGCTCCTGTCCAAGTTCGTGCTGCTCTGTTCTTGATTGCTTGCGATATTCCTGCTAGCCGAAAGGTTAGTGGGTTTACTTCATTCAATGCAACTGTGTTAAGGATACATAAGATTATAGTCACTTTATTTTAGTAAAAGGAATCATATATGATCCTGAATAATATGTTGACATAACTTGGAATCATTTATAACATTATTCCCAACACAGATCAATAAAATACTTTGATTAGATTTTTATATTAAGCTTTATTCATATTAACTTCACATAGTCAAATAAGATGACATGGTTGTAATATAGTTTAGTGATAGTATGAGCATGTTGAATAAGGAATGACGATTACTTACCGGATCATCATTAGTCATGAAAACATTTATCCTGACTGAGATATTATTGTTAACAATGATATCCAATCACGGAACTAAAAGTCTTTATATTCATCCGTACCGTCTCCTTAAATAGTTATATCTGAAACCATCCCAATAGCATAATTGACAATACAAGCTAGGAGCAGGCTAAACTAATAATTAGAAATAGTAATCATCTATTCTGTCAAATTGATTATAAATCTGTCCTAATTCTTTATCCGTATCATGTCTATAAATACTCTCACTTTTTACATGTAGAATTTATTTTTATCATACAATAGTTATCTTAACTTAATAAAGAGATACCAAGTTCTAACAGTATTTCTTTATCTTTGATTGCTATAGTATATTTACCTAAAACTCCCCTATCCTAAACAAACTGTACCTTGTAATAAATGCTCAACAGCATTTCCTGCTCGTCATAATACAAATCTTCAACGTGATTTTTCTTTTGGTCTTGAAGATCTTAATGCTTGGTCACTTCGTACCAATATTGAAAATCGTCATCATGCAAGAAATTGGAAAGAAGCATCTACAAAGAAACAAAGGACTGACTTGGAACAGAAATTTGGTACTCAATTTTCTGCTCTACATGATTTGGAATACCTTGATCTTGTTCGTTGTACTGCCATTGATCCTATGCATGGCCTTTTCCTAGGAACAGCAAAGAAAATGGTTAAAATATGGCGTACTACTACTTGTGACCTTACCCATGAATTATATTTGACCGATGCTGACTTGAAAGAAATGCAAAAGGAAGCAAACGACATTATATTGCCAGCACAATACACACCGATCAATCAGAAAATTGCCAGCAATTTTTCTGACTTAAAGGCTGATGAATGGAGAACCTGGTGTCTTGCTCTTTCGCCCCTTTTACTGATGCCTCGCCTTCCAGTCCGTCATAAAGAAAATTGGGCAAAGTTTGTACAGGCCTGCCATATCATATGTCGTCCATGCATTACTCAGAATGAAGCCATGATGGCCCATAAACTATTCCATGAGTTTGTCACTGGTGTTGTTGAATTGTATGGTGCAGAGATGGTCACTCCAAATATGCATCTTCATCTGCATCTAAAGGACTCTATCCAAGACTTTGGTCCAATATATGCATTTTGGTTGTATGGCTTTGAGAGGCTTAATGGCGATATTAAGAAGATGACAGTAAACTACAAGACAGCGTTCGAAGTTACATATATGAAGAAGTTTCTTTCTGTTGTACACTATGATGACTACATCCGTAACTTACCACAAGGAATTAAACAGAATCCTGTGATGATGTCTTCCTTTGGTTACTTGTCACCAACGCCTTCTGATTCCCTAGTTGCTTCTTCATCTACTTCAACCTGTTTTGATTTTAGTTTATTTGTCAGCGCTCCTCTACGTTTGAATGATATCTTCACTGGTGCTGAAACTCTACCTCCTGATACGCAAGCTTCTTCTAGACACAAAGTCAGTGTTAATAGATTGACTCGAGACCATTATGACTATGTTCTTGCCTTTTACAAAATTGTATACACTGATCGAACATTCACAAGTGCGCTAATCCCAGAAGAATTTGATGACTTGTCTACAATGGTACTTCCTGATATTTCTCTTTTTTCTGAAATTGAGATCCTTGGGCAGACATATCGGTCAAAGGCATCGCGTACTACTCGTGGTTGTTACATTGAAGTCGCCTGTAATTCTGCTGTTCTTGGACAAGAGCCTGAAATGCGAATTGGCGAAGTTCAATATTATTTTAGCCATCAACTTCAAATGAAAAAATCTATCCTTCCAAACGGTCAAGTCTTTATGCCAAATGCTTTTGATGAACACCTCTTTGCTTTTGTACGTTGGTACAACCCTCCTCTTCATCCTTTTCAAGGATTTGAATGTCTTGGTGCCGCGTACTACCATAACTCATTTCGACCAGCTGATTCAGACTGTATTCTTCCAGTATCTCGTATATTTACTTGTGTGGCTATGAAGCAAGGTTATCCTGATAATCATGTTGTCTTTTTACCTCTTCCAAGAAAAACCATTGGTTTGTAAAAAATAAATAAATAAAGTAAAAAGTAAAAAAAAAAAAAAAATGTCGTATCCCAACATACTTTAAACATGATTCATATTCAATTTATGAGAAATCAGAGTAGTGAATGCTTTACAAAGATTTATTACAATCTTTTCTCTATTATTCGGTCATAACTAATTCCACTCCTTTAACTCAATACTAGTTGTTTTAATATAGCTCCTGATGCAATGAGACATAAATGAAAAATAGATCTACTTAAATAATTATAAACAGTCCACTTGCATAACCAGGAACAGGTCTTCATACTAAAATTTATTCATGCTAGATCTACAGCTATAATTAATTAAAGTATCTTGAAAAGGATTTAATTGAATCTTCATGAAAAGGATATACAGTAGGTCAAAAAATTGCTGCAAGGAATTGCAAAATACCGGTTTTACAGCTGGTTGTCTATGGATACTGCATGAAACTATCTCAAACATTGATTGTTTGTACCTCACTAGAAGGGGCATTTATTCGTCGATTATCTGATATGGGCAATAGTTATTGGTGGAATTTGATATTGTTAAAGGGAATTTTATAAACATCCGGCATTTTTTACTTGTTTACATATGTTTGGAATAACAAATTTTAATACGACCCAACCGGTTGCTAGCATAATTTTTCACATTCTTGACATGATTAGAATGTTGCCAGTATATAAAAGCGCTTACAATTCCTTTATTCTAAATTTTAAATTTTCTTATTTAAATTATTTCTCTTTTACCTTATTACCAATCGCATGCCTAAACGACTGCCAGAAGAAAAAGTAAACGATCTCAAGCAAGCATTAACTGGATCCACATCAACGTACGATATTGCTAAGGAGGTTGGAGTACATGAATCAACTGTTAGTAGATACTCTAGGCGGTTGTTTTCAAATAGGACAATGGGCTCAGCTAGTAGACCTACATTAGTCTCCAAAGTGACGAAACGGCTAATCAAAAGAAAAGTCATTGAAGGGGTTCTAAAGACTGCCAAAAAGGTACACCGGGAGCTGGTTCAACTTGGCTATGATATCTCATACCAGTCAGCAATTAACGTCCTGAAATCAATGGAGTTCCATTCTTCAATAAAAAAAAAGAAGCCGTTTCTGACAAAAGCTCATATGCAGCATCGATTAGAATGGGCCAAGAAGCACCAGGATTGGACAGTGGAAGAATGGCGAAAAGTCGTCTTTTCTGATGAAACCAAGATCAACGTATGGGGCTCTGATGGTTGTAAGTATTATTGGAAAAGACCAAGTGATCCTCTTCAACCGCATCATCTAGAGTTTACAGTCAAGCATGGAGGCGGCAAGTTGATGATGTGGGGCTGCATAACATCTGAAGGACCAGGATATGCTTGTCAAATTTACGATGGGAACATGAACGCGGATGTTTATCAGCATATATTAGACACTACACTTCGTGATACTATGGAGTACTACAATTTCAACTGATCCAACATTTACTTTCAGCATGATAATGATCCAAAGCACAAGGCAAAATCCACAATAGCCTGGTTAGATAATCATCAAGTGCGCTATATTAGCGATTGGCCAGCTCAAAGTCCGGACTTAAATCCAATAGAACATGTATGGCATCAACTGAAGTTAAAGCTCAGCTGTTACGAACGTAGAGCAAAGAATACGGATGAGCTTTGGGAACGAGTAGAAAAAGCATGGAATGAATTTGATAAAGAACTTTGCCAAAGGTACATCGATAGCATGCCGGCAAGAATTCAAGAGGTTATTAATAAAAAAGGAGGACCAACTAAATATTAATAAATAAACCCATTTCGTTCAAATTTTCGTTTTTTCAAATTTTCAAATTGCGCGCCTCATACTTCCTTCAATACTTATCCAATGGGGCTTAAACTCTTTCGGATTTTTCAAGACATGTAGGAAATCTACTATGTAGAAACAGAAGCAGTTTGTACCATTGTGACAGGATGTACGCTACAAAAACTGAGAAAAATGGATTCCTTGCAGCAATTTTTTGACCTACTGTAAATACCAGATACAATCATATTAAATAAAAATATAACTTTTTTAAGTCTCGTTGAATTTTATAGTCTTTTTTATTCTTACGAGATAACACAAAAAATTAAAATTTAAAAATCTAAACACCGCGTTTTTTTTTTTTTTTTTTGGTTTATTTATTTTACAATTTTTTTTAAAACAGCAAGTTGTGTACATCCAACTCCATTTCACCACCAAAAGCCCAAGCGATACTCTCTTCAGTTATATTTTCTTTTTTCAGTTATATTTTCTTTTTTGATAAATTCAGGAACTGGCAACGCGTATTTTCTTTGTACACGAGGAAGAAACTGGATGCTGCTATTTCCAGTTCTTTGCCTCTTTGCCTTGTCACTTGCTATCTGATCATCCAACAGCTTAAAAATTCGGTACACTGAATATTGGATAATTAGTTGATTACGCTTAAAAAGATATTGATTAAACTTACAGCAGGTGATCTGTACTTTGGTACACGAACTTCAAAATAATCAACTGTTTTCTTGCACAAGACAGACATACGTTCCTTTTCGGTAAAAGGAGTTGTTCTATCTGGATTTTGCTCCAGAAGAATTTCCTCCACCTTGTCCATTGTTTCGTCGTTATACATATCTTCTTCTTCAGACATGTATTGCTGTTGAAGCAAGTACTCACAGTTGGGATAGTTGTTATAAACACCTTGATCCTTGTACTGCTCGTATATAGCCTTACGAGCTCTTGTTTTCTAAAAACGCAAAGTCAGTTATGCGATTATAATACTTTATTTAGCACTTACAGCACTTCTACGAGTAACTTTTGCAGCTTTTCTTTTTCTCATGAAATCCTCAACTGGATCTATCTCTTCAACACTTGTTATGCCAGCTTTCTTCGCGTAATATTGTCGTTCAAGGTACTTGCGTAGATCGCGGTTGTTGGTGTCTTTGTATGAGTAATGACTATTCACATAGTCTTGCAGTAATCTAAATACTCTTTGGTTTTCAGCAGACTTCAGAGGCTTTTCAAGGATATACTGAGACGATGGTGGCAGGTTGTTGTAGTGATTTCTCACAGCATCCTATATTTCAGAGAAAAGCGATTAGTCTATTTGTTTAAAATTGAATTTTAATGTTCTTACTTTAACAGCAGTAGCAATCGGCTTTGCGCCTTTGCCTGATTCTGCTTCAAGCTCATCGTATGCTTCTTTGAGCTTGCTGTATGCTACATGCAAGGCCCGCTTTTCCTCTTGCTCTTTTCGAAGCATCTCTTTCAAACCATCGTTTTCTTTTCTTAGTGAAGTGTTTTAAGTATTCAAAAATAAGATAAAGAACAATTAACGAGACCGAACAATAGTTCTAAAATCGAATACTTTTATTAAAGAAAGATTTCAAGGCTATTTGTATTAGTTGAGCAAGACCTGAGATTAGATGACAAAAATAGTTACGACCGATATGATTCGACATGTATAAGAAGAAAGTTATAGACTGATGTTAATAATCAACTGTTGAGATGAAAGTGAAACTTGGCGGTTTAGGGCAGTGATAATTATCAGGATCTATTCTTATTCAAACTCATTTGTAAAGATAGTAATAAATTGTCTAGATATAAACTGAAACATATTATTCAGGGCAGTTGCTAATTATCAGGATCTATTCTTATTCAAACTCATTTGTAAAGATTTAGACCAGAATGATAAGACTGTATCTTATTGACATGTCAAAACATGACAGCCTTGCATTCTCCAAAGCCGAAGGAGATTCCGAAGTCGTTACCACTTATTTGCGAGATAATGGCATCCGGTCTACCCTGACTTTGTTCAAGAGCAGCTTTGTCTGGCCATCTCAACATTATGTTTTTTTCATTATCCGACAAGATTCTTGACAACAAAGGGTGGAAGTAGGAACTCCTTTGCCTGTGTCCTACAAGCTATCTGATCTGCTCCTTGGCAGTTCATCTTTCATTCTACTCCATTTCTCAGTGACAATGTCTTCTTACAAGCTCAGAAGCTCATCCACCTTCTTGATGCCGAAATCCGCCTTGATGATGACTTTGACAACAACAACATTAACAAAAAAAAAAAGAAAAAAAAAAAGAAAAAAAAAAAATACAAAAAAAAAATCTTCCATTTTTATTTTACTTTTATTATATTTTAATATAGTCACTTGACTTTAAATAAACCGGAGTTCTCATTAGAGATATCCCCTATAAACAAAAAGAAGTAGGAACTCCAAAGTTCTGTCTCGCCGATTTGGTTATTCTTCACAAATGTTTTGGGTAGCTCTTCGATTCTAAAAATGAAATTTATGAACAGGGGATCTGAAAAAAAAAAGAAATACTTACAATCGGGCTAAACCCATTAATAGTCTTTGCTCATAATAAGAAGCCGTATCTGCCATTTGAGTGGGCATTAAAACTCCTTTCATGATACTAATATTTCTTTCTTCTATATCGTAAACGATATGTGACAATTTCAAATATACATCGCCTGTTGGTTTCAAATTTTTCATCATAAAAGATCGTACTTGATTGTTGTGCAGTTCGTTCAAAAGGACTTCTGAGAATATGCTTTTTTGAATATCACTGAAGTGTCCAGGAGCCAAGAACAATATATGGAAATGGCCAATTATTTCTATGACTCTATTTTCCAAGAAAATACCATCTTTGCTGTTATTGATGATGTCTACGATGCGATTTCTATACTTGAAAAAAAGGTCCGTCACGTCTTCACCTTTAAAGAACCATCGGCTCTGCTGCTGAACATTACAGCTAACTTCCTTGTTTAATGCATCTCCACTTTCTCCTTCTACACCTACAATTGTTTCCACGTCAGTTGAAGAACTACTGGCTGCTTTTTCTCTCCAAAACAAAATCATTTCCTCTGACTTTCTCCAAGCTTTCAAACCATTTACGAGTCTTGTTCTGTTAGAAGCGTCTATCCATTTGTCAATTATCAGTTTACATCTTCTTGTCGCAAGGTCTTTTTCAGTATGATGAAAGAAGAGAAAAAAAAACTTTTTGGCGTGAGTGTATCAACGTTGCTTATGCACCATTGCGCATCAGATGGAATTCGTCTTTTGCGTTTATTTGAATTTTGTGAATTTTCCATGAAAATTTATTTAAGAAGTGATTATTAGTTTAGAAGTGAATATAGAACGGAAGTAAAATTTAGTTTAGAAGTGAAAAGTGAAAAGAAAGAAATAAAGTATATATCCATGATCGGATTCATTCCGTATTGGTTTATACTAGTAAATAAAAAATTAGCTTATTTTGGCTGCACGGGTTCTTCATGATTACTCAGGGGAAGGTACTGGCTTTTTTGCATTATATTTATATTGTTTGCAGTTGTAATTTTAATTTTTCCAACGCAAAAAGAAAATACATGGGATAGCACAAGTAAGATCAGTCAAAACAACAAGACCAGTAAAATTTTACGAGCTGCGTGCCTTATTATCTGAAGCTTTAAATGCTTAAAACCTTAACTAAAATCATTGCCACCAGCGAAGAAAAATGTCACTTTTCGAGGAGCGGTTTATCTTTACATGAATTAGACAATTTGTATACTCAATCCTCCAATCCTACAAGTGCTTCCATCGAATTTCTTTTTCTTACATATCTCCATGCCAATAAATAATGGTCGTCAACAAATTCTCTTTCTTTATTATATTTTTTCTTTTTTTTTCTCTTAATCCCGAAGAGCGAATATTTAGTTTTCAGTGTTCACATTGCCAAAGGGCGTTTTTTATGTTTCAATCTGCGCTTTTTCTATATATTTGTATATATGGTTTAATGATACGATGAACTACTATTACGCCCGTTCTCGTTCAACGTTCTCACAAAGCGTCATACATGGAAAACAGAAAGCATCTCAACGCAAATTTGCCCAACTATTCGAAAATACATACCAGTTGTGGTATTTTGATAATCTTATACAACAATATAAAAAAGTAGGAGACGAAATAAAATACAATGAGATCAAACTGAAGGTAATTTTATTAAAATAAGATAATAAAAGACTGAAGAACTACTTCTGTTTCTAAACATTCCCTTTTTATGTAAGAGATTATCTAGAGGTATTTTAGTAAGTGTAATTAAATTATGTAAGGGTAATATTTTTTGTTTATTGAAGTGTTTTAAGTATAAAAAATAGGACAAAGAACAATTAACGAGACCGAACAATAGTTCTAAAATCGAATACTTTTATTAAAGAAAGATTTCAAGGCTATTTGTATTAGTTGAGCAAGACCTGAGATTAGATGACAAAAATAGTTACGACCGATATGATTCGACATGTATAAGAAGAAAGTTATAGACTGATGTTAATAATCAACTGTTGAGATGAAAGTGAAACTTGGCGGTTTAGGGCAGTGATAATTATCAGGATCTATTCTTATTCAAACTCATTTGTAAAGATAGTAATAAATTGTCTAGATATAAACTGAAACATATTATTCAGGGCAGTTGCTAATTATCAGGATCTATTCTTATTCAAACTCATTTGTAAAGATTTAGACCAGAATGATAAGACTGTATCTTATTGACATGTCAAAACATGACATTTATATTGTTTTCTTTTCAATTAATACAGTAATATTCGAGCATTAAATCAATATAAAAACATAAATAAAATTACAATATAAATACTAAACATAATATCTAACTAATAATTTAAGCTCTTTATTACAAAATAGAATTATAAAAGATATATATTTATATCTTGAAATATGCTATTATATTTGTTAAGGATACATAAGATTATAGTCACTTTATTTTAGTAAAAGGAATCATATATGATCCTGAATAATATGTTGACATAACTTGGAATCATTTATAACATTATTCCCAACACAGATCAATAAAATACTTTGATTAGATTTTTATATTAAGCTTTATTCATATTAACTTCACATAGTCAAATAAGATGACATGGTTGTAATATAGTTTATTGATAGTATGAGCATGTTGAATAAGGAATGAAGATTACTTACCGGATCATCATTAGTCATGAAAACATTTATCCTGACTGAGATATTATTGTTAGCAATGATATCCAATCACGGAACTAAAGGTCATTATATTCATCCGTACCGTCTCCTTAAATAGTTATATCTGAAACCATCCCAATAGCATAATTGACAATACAAGCTAGGAGCAGGCTAAGCTAATAATTAGAAATAGTAATCATCTATTCTTTCAAGTTGATTATAAATCTGTCCTAATTCTTTACCCGTATCATGTCTATAAATACTTTCATTTTTTACATGTAGAATTTATTTTTTAATCATAATAATAGTTATCTTAACTTAATAAAGAGTTACCAAGTTCTAATAGTATTTCTTTATCTTTGATTGCTATATTATATTTACCTAAAACTCCAATTTCCTAAACAATAAAGAGGTTCAAGAGACTCATCGATTATTTGATTCATTTGTTAATTTTATTAATCGAGAGAAACAACTCGCCTATTCCACAACAGAGCAATTCAAAGTTTTTGTGTTTCTGTAAAAAACAATTTGAAACAACCAATGGTTTCCATCGTCACTATCAAAAAAATAAATGCGCAGATACAAGTGATATACAAGCAAGCACTCAAGCAATTTCTGAGAGTACCAACGATGTAATTAATTCCAGTGAGATGCCATTAGATCAAGTAAAGGTACAAGTTTAGTGAACATTATTAATGATCCTCGATTCAATAACTTTTCTTATTTTGTCTGCTTTCAGATCATAAAAAGTCTGGATAACTGGATGAAATTGGCTTTTCTTCTGGTTCTTCAGAAAAGATTAAAATTTTAACAAATAGCTTCTATGACGCCTTTGATAATTGCTTTAAAAAAATGAAAGAAGAAACGAAATGGAAATTACGTTCAGAAAGAGTAGTTGAAGATATTCTATATTCCTTCGGAGCTGATTTAGAACGAGAGAAGTAAGCAGTTAACTAGAGTTCAGCACAGATTTTTTAGTTATTAACGTCTTTACTATGCTTTGAACAGTGCAGTGCATTCGTTTATCATTGATACATCTGACTCCGAAGTAAAAAACCTGTTTACGGACGACGAATGGGCAGAAATTACAGATGAAAACAAAAAAAAATGTTACTTTACCAGAAGAAATTCGGTCACTTTTAACAAACATGAGCAAGGTAAAACAACACCAATATTTTGTCGATTTTGTAAATCAAGGTAACATCTTTTTATAGACTACAGTAGATGAAATAAGAAAAGAAATATTCAAGTATGCCGATATTCGATATAATAACTATTCAGAAGACAAAAGCTTCCATATTGATAAAATATGTCATGCTATCGAATCTCTGTGAGTATTTACAGTGGGTGGAAAAATGGTTCCAATGTTTTCGTCTCGCAACTTTAACGCTTTATAACTTTTGAACTACTAACGGTAACGACTCACAAAAACATGCATTTTGTAGCGCTTTTACAGCTTATATCAGTGAAAAAAAAATTGTTTGCACTGCTACACAATCGGGAATAAACTAACATTAAGTACAAAAACCAACATTGGAACCATTTTTCCACTACAATTGTACATAAGTTTATTTGTTATTTAATGGAATTTTCACGAGAGCTTTTTAGCTGATTATGAGTCATACCATTCCGGCTATCGCCGAAAAAGTCTACGTGACTTATAAAATTAATTTATCCCCGGTCAAAGCTTTTTTTTCCTTTCCTTTCTCCACATATCAAAGATTTGGGGTATCACTACACATATGGTTCGCGCTCTCTCTAAAAACAAGCAAGAAAGCATCAAATCATTGGTTTTACAAAACAAGCCATACTCAGTGATAATGGAACGTATTCCTAATTTAAAAAAATCTACTTTAAGTAGATATGCCAACAAGTTTTCTCCTGGTAGAGTAACAGCAAACCCTGGTAGAAAGGCTGCTCTAAGCGTTACCATCAAGCCTTATATACGTAAGCAGATTGTTAATAGTACTCTCAAGACTGCGAAGGCTGTCCATAAGTACCTAGTATGCACTGGTCACAATATTAGCTACTCAGGTACCATTAAGGTTATGCAAAGCATGAACTTCCATGCTAAGATAAAGGTAAAAAAGCCTTTATTGATTAAGGTTCAGAAAGCAAGACGACTAGCATGGACAGAAGAGCATAAAAAATGGACAAGCGATGACTGAAGACGTATGGTATTCAGTGACAAAACGAAAG
This sequence comes from Rhizopus arrhizus, assembly GCA_024220505.1. Classification (NCBI taxonomy): domain Eukaryota; kingdom Fungi; phylum Mucoromycota; class Mucoromycetes; order Mucorales; family Rhizopodaceae; genus Rhizopus; species Rhizopus arrhizus. The sequence continues at coordinate 595,351 of JAKZZE010000021.1, forward strand.
TCAACGTTTATGGGTCAGATGGCTGCAAATACTTTTGGAGTCGACCAGATGATAAACTTCAACCCCATCATCTCGACTTGACAGTTAAAGGAGGCGCAGTAGCATTATGGTATGGGGTTGTATTACCTATGACGGGCCTGGCTATGCATGTTGTATTAGTGAAGGCACAATGAAGGCTTCTGATTATGTCGGAATTCTTAGTACAACTCTTATGGGTAGCCTTGATTACTATGGTTACAATAATCAGGATGTTATAGGTAGACATAATAAAATAATAAATTATGCTATAAACCAAACATCTCCAACACTAGCATAGTTAAACCATAAAGATCTGACGATGAATTATATCGTAAAGAGTAATAAATGTCTTGCATGTATATTACCAACCTGTTATAGTATTAAGTCTTTGCATAATCTCTTTTATGATCCAATGTATTTAGTTGCATTGAGACTATGTGTTTTGCCAAGTATTAAAATAAGAGACAAAAACTAAAAAAAGATAATAGTTGTGAAACTAAAGATTATATGTTGCTTTATTAATAAAAACATTTGAGGCTATTTATACTTTTTGGATGTCTGGATCTTTACCGCTATTTCAATTGATCGGTTAAAAGAATAATGTGGGAAGGATGGGAAGATAAAGGAAAGATAGTAGATAATCAATAGCCGCTGTCTTCTTGACGAATCAAGGGACAATGAAGTAGATAAATTATTGATCTAACGATAATTATCGAATAAGATTGGATTAGACTGCCGTTGTTATAATCAGGTTCCGATATAGTCGTGGGAACGCCGATAGAGACAACAGGGCAAAGTTGGCTATTGCGGAGATCTCTCGTTTATCCATGAATGTTCACTTTACTAGTTGTGTGGATACAACACTATGTATGTCAGAATAGAATATTGTTTTCCTTGCATAGTAACTTTATCGATCTAAACGAATGATTGAGAAATATTCTTATCAATAATCCGATTGGTGCCTTAATGACTCCTGTTGTCTCCATTATTAGGTTTCAGTCTTTCTGTACTAATTTAGTAACCAAGTTTACTCAAACCCAATAATCATTCAGGAACAAAATACAAGTGCCGTCTTAAACAACAATTCTATGGATGCGTATTTATAAATGCAACGCTAGTAGCTTAGAACAATGATTTATAATATAATTATACAAGATAAGATTCCATGGAACAAGATATGATGGCAATGCCCCAATCCAGAATGAAACATCAAGAAAGAACCAATTGATTTAACTCAATCATCCCCATGAATTATTCTTCAAAAGAATATAAATATCCCACCTAAATCCTCATTGAAAAAAGGATAACTTTAACTTGGATATAATCAAGAATAAAAAGTATCTCAAAGTAATTATCGTTTTGGTGCTTTTTTATTTCTTTTTATCTTCGTTTATTACATGATCCAATACTATCGTCGCTTCATTCCTGCATTGTCTGAAATCCTGTCTCCATTAAATGAATTGAAGAAAAAGGGGGTGGCTTTCAAGTGGGGTGAAGAACAACAAATTAGTTTTGATCATTGCAAGAAACTACTTATATCAGAACCTGTGTTGGCCCATCCGGATTTCAATAGAACCTTTGTTTTATACACTGACGCATCCGACATTGGAATTGGTGGTGTACTGTCACAAGAAAGTCTGGAAACTGCTAATGTACTACATCCGATCTATTTTGGGAGCAAGGCTCTGACCGAGCCAGAGAAGAATTTGTCGGTATATGAGCGAGAATTCTTAGCTGTGGTTTACTTCATTCACTTCTTTAAGGTGTATCTTATGGGGAAGAGATTTATCGTTTACACTGATCAAAAGGCGCTGCAGTACCTCAAGAAGTTTAATGAAGATTCGTCAGCAAAGATTGTTAGGTGGTTATCTTCTCTTTTGGCCTATGACTTTGACATAAAGTATCGTCCTGGGAAACTGAACAGCAATGCTGATGCTTTGTCAAGATTGCCTGAAGAAGTAAGCCAAGGTTTAGAATTTGAAGAGGTGATCGAAGACAACTATCTACCGCTGTATACTGCTGTTCTTGAGGAGAGGTCGAAAAGATTGAAAAGTGACTCTGATACGACAAGTGCTCCTGATTTATCCAAGAATAGAAAGGAACAAGAGAGGACGAGACTCGATAAAGAGATTGCTTTATTTAATAAGAAAATGATACTCTATTTATACTTTTCATACACGGATAATATTTCATGTCATGGATTAATAATTAATGAGTATGATATAACTGATGACAAATAGATAATGGTTACGTGTTCTTCCATTGTTATCTTTGTCATCATAAGCATTTATCCATAGAATACTCGTATATGATTGACTGCGATTGACTGTGATTTAGTTCCTGGATTTAATATAATTTAACCGTGCAATTACGCAGCATCTTATCCTTAATGAAGATTATCCGAATTAACCTGTAGCCTATCTATTGGATATATTTTACATGTAGCTTATTAATACTGTTTTCATATCGAGTTATGAATGATGGATACATCAGCTCCTATTACTATGGGAATGAACAAGGAGTTATACAACGCTCTAGTTTTGTACCTGACAAGTTTGAAATACGTACCATACTACGATGAAAAACAACGAAAAGCAATACGATGCCAGGCGGTGAACTATGAAGTAATTAACGGCGAACTTTTCAAGCGAGCTACGAAGGCATATCCAAGACGATGGGTGGTGGCCACTGATAAGGTGATGTCAATTCTCAAGGAAAACCACGATCACTGGATGGCGGGGCACCAGGGTGTTCAGAGGACTTTTGATCGAATCAAGATGAAATATTATTGGCCGGGTTACTACAATACAGTGCGTGAGTATGTTCAAGCATGTCAAATCTGTCAAAGTTTTGGGCCTAAGTTACCTCCTGCTCCTTTGTATTCTATGTCAATTCCACAAAGGGGACCTTTCGAAATTATGATGATTGATTACATCAGCTTACCTCTCTCAAACAAAGGGTTTAATGCCGCATTAGTGGGAATCGACATGTATTCAGGATGGGTAGAAGTAAAACCTACACCAAACCAAACAGCAAGCACTACAGGCGTCTTTCTATACGAATGGATCTGTCGACTTGGAATGCCTGCGAGGATTTTATCCGATAATGGTCCACACTTCAATGCTCAAGAATTGAAAGCGTTTATGTTACATGCGTATGGGCTAGAGATCACTATGGGTGCGGCGTATCATCCTCAAATGAGATATTTGCAGATAATAAAGTGAGAAAAAAGAAAGGAAATAGTACTTGAAAACTAGTGAATGAGTCTCTATGTAACCTCTTTATTAGATTTCAAGACGAGAGAAAGAACCCATTTAATCAAACTACGCCTTTATATAGGAAATGAAATTATTCAGGGACCGAAGTGAGTTCAAGTTCAATTTTAGTATTGAGCTTGAACAATATAAACATTGTATATGAGCTTTTAAGGAATATGTAATAAGTAATATTATGTATTCAGTACTTGTTATTTCTTATATAAGATCTGAGTAATCTCATACGAATAATAGTATTTAATGAGGTAAATACGACATAGCCCCCGACCAGTCTGAGATCACCTTGAAGAAAATCCTGTGGCTATTTTTAATATTTTTTTTTTTCTTAGAAAAGTAATTTACTTATGAAGAGTTTGAAGTGGTTTACTAGAACGAGTAGCTGTGGATGAAGTATTACAAACGTTTTTAGTTGGAGGCTTATTACGACGAGTTCTTTTAACAGATCGTGTTGAAGAGCCAACATTAGATTTAGTTGTGGATTTTTTATCAACCAAATTAGAATTGGTTTCATCATCAGAAGAGAAATGTTTCATCGCAGCACTTATAGTACCAGATGGTGTAGATTTTAATACTTCAGATGAAGATGGAGAATTGGTTATTGTAGCATTTTTTGGAGGAATATACTTTTTACCAAGATTTTTCCAATACTTGCGTAGTGTGTTAGGGTCATTAAACTTATCTGCAGATAGCCATTCATCCCACTCACTGCTATAGTTTTTCCAACGTACAAGGTACTCACGGTCTTTTGGAGGGCCACGATGGTTTATAACTGCCTCGATTTCGAAATTTATGATTTCATTACCTTCATCATCCAGTTCGATCACTTCTTCATTAGAGATTAATTTCAGCTCAACAGAAGTGTAGGCACGAGGCATAAGGACACCAGTTTCGTCACGTAAGATATAGGCATTTCCTTTATTTTTACGTACGACTGTATATGGTCCTTCATAAGCAGGAGCAAGTTGACCAGATTTATTTGGAATACGAACCATGACATGAGAGCCAGGTGTGTAATCAACAAGTCTATGAGAATCATTGAACTTTGCTTGTTCAAGTTCTATTTGTGCTTTGGTTTTATTTACAATAGCTGGGAATACAATATCAGTCATATAGTCAATGCGTTTCATGAGTTCTTCATGAGACATTGGTGGTTTATCTTTAACTTCTTTGAGCTTATCTTTGTCAGATCGAAAACCATAAGGTTCGTTCATTTTACGTGCGAACATGAGAGAGAAAGGTGTGGAATTTAACCGTTTGGATACACGATTATTCATAGCAAGTTGAATAGATGGAAGATATAAATCCCAATCATTGCCAACACCATGAGTGGCTTTAGCCAGTAATTTTTTGACTGATT